>OY744476.1:71374540-71974540 GCA_963556175.1 Tipula confusa
CCAATATAAACATTGAGAAAAACGAATGGTTCTTTCTCTAGATATTGAGTTATCTTTAATACAAGGTAGGGACGTTGGAAGACTCCTCTTCAAACACGTATAACTTGATAGGGAGGCTTCACAGTGCAAAGTGGTAGAAGTAAAGTCATGTTTGCTTTGATCAAGGAATTTAACGGTACTATTCGTGTCAGCCACTTTAGGGACACCCTGTATATATATATATATATATATATATATATGTATATATAATATATATATATATATATATTTAAGGTACATTTTGTTAATTTTTATCATTATTCTTATTATATTATATATATGTGTCTAAAAGCTCATATTAAAGCTCACAGATAATTTGTAAACATTAAATTTTGACACGGTCCCTTTTGTCTGAATAGAGATTTATTTGTTGGTTGTTGGGTGTAAAATTTAAAATATTATATTAGTTTAACGATTAATTGTTCCTATAGTTTTATGTTACATAAAATTATACACGCATATACCAGTGGTATCAGCTTGTGTTAATTTGATAACATTAATATAAGTTTATACAGGTAACAGGACAATGTATTGTGGCCAAAAAAATAACTTGAAACAAAACAAGCGATAGAAAATGTGCTAAGCATGCATTAAATGGTTCCGGTGGGAGAATAATGTGTATATAGTTTAGACACTATAACCCCTTTTGAAGTGTCAAAACTATATGAGCCTAAATGATTGCAACGTCTACACAAGATAGCTGGATATATGCAAAACGTTAATAAATAATAGATTGAATCGAGCTTTTAAATTTGACAAATCAAAAAATAAAAAGTATGACCATGGTATTACCAATTTGGAACCAATCAATAGTTTTATATATATATATATATATATATATATATATATATATATATATATATATATATATATATATATATATATCGATCATTTTAAAGTTATTTCCAAGTCTCACCATTGAAAAGTCTTGCTCTGTATTATACATTTATGTTGATGTCAGCCCCACTAAACCACAAACTGTGTCCACATAGTTATGTCGCATGTATAATTTTATTTATTTTATTAACGAGTTTTTCTAACTATTTTATATAATTTATATATTGAAATTTTTTTATAATATATTATAACGATTTTCTATTTTTTTTTTTTTATTTAATAAGCGTCTTATTTAATTAAATTACATTTATATCATAATATTGACAATAAATTTAACATAAAAATAATTTCACCATTAATTTATCGAATAATTTTTTTTAAAATTTTTATAACTCAGTCTTCTAATTAATTTTTATTTTCTTGAATACGATAATCTTTTATTTAAATTAATTTTTAATTTGTTTCATATGTGTGTGTGTTAATGTGTGAAGGTATGTGTGAGCGTATATTATTTTAATATATAGTGATAATAAACTTAGTTGAAACGTTTAAGAGTAAATTAAAAAATAATTTGTTTCCATCAATGCGTTTTTTTTTATCAGTGCGCTTTCCAATATGTATGTAGTCTTTTAGGGTATTTTTGAGTTTTTAGTGCTTACCCAATTTCAACCTAGCCAGGGAACATTTTAACAGTAGAAAAAAAACAATTCACTAGCTTAATTGTGCAACTCGGTCTTCAGACAGAGTTGAGTTCGGTGAGCGAAAATACAATCATGGGATGGACAGATTAGTCTCACAAAGCTTTTTTAAGGCTACTACAGTGGAGAAAAAGGTCTGTAAAATACTATTCAACAGCACATGTTAACGTAACAGCACATGTTATATGCTGGAATGCCAATGGACTAATGCAACATCAACAAGAATTGCAGGTGGTCTTGGAAACAGAAAAAATCGACATATGTATTATCACGCAAATTCACTTTACTAGACAACCAAATATTAAATTTAAAAATTATCAAGTATATAAAACCAATCACCCAGAAAACACTGCTAAAGGAGGTAGCGTTATTATAATTAGAAATAATATCCACCATTACGAAGAGCTGAAATATGAAACAGTCGAAATACAAGCAACTGTTGTTAACGTTAAAACGAAAAATAAATATGTTAGTGTTGTTAGTGTTTACTGCCCTCCGAAACACGCGCTAAAAGAAAAAGATTATCTTGAATTCTTCAGTAAACTAGGAAAAAGATACATAATTGGAGGAGATTTTAATGCAAAAAATGTCATTTGGGGTTCTAGGCTAACAACGACTAAAGGTAAAGAACTGCTTAAAGCTGTCAGAAAATGCGGTAGTGAAACCTTGTCAACTGGAAAACCAACCTATTAGCCTACAGATCAAAACAAAATACCAGACGTAATTGATTTATTTATAATCAAAAATATATCAATGAACTATATACAAGTAGACGAAAGTCGAGACCTAAACTCGGACCATTCTCCTATACTTTTGACATTAAGCGAAAAAATTATTCAAAAAGAAAGAAATCCAAGCCAAATAAATAAACGCACCTGTTGGGAATACTTTAGGCAGTCCTTAGAAGAAAAAATTAACCTAAAGGTTCCATTAAAAAGCGAAGAGCAAGTAGAAAACGAAATTCAAAAATTTGTAAATGATATACAACAATCAGGCTGGAAAAGTACCCCAATAAAAGGAAACAACTACCCTAAAGAAATTAGTAAACTATTGGCAGAAAAAAGAAGAGCGAGAAGAATATGGCAGCAAACACGAGCTCCTCAATATAAAATTAAATTAAAGAATTTAACCCAACAGTTAAGAAGGGAAATCCAAAAAGTAAAAGATGAGTCAATCAGTAACTGTCTAAAAAAAACTAACTAATGATAGCAGGACAGATTATTCACTTTGGAAAGCAACCAAAAAAATTAAAAGACCAACAATGCAGAACCCTCCAATAAGAACAGAAGGGGAGAAATGGGCTCGAAATAACGAAGATAAAGTTCAATGTTTTGCGGAGCACCTCGAAAAAATATTCCAACCACATGATGATCAAACTTTAGAATCTCAAATAATAACGGTGGAATCTGAAAAAGAAAGTAAAGAAAGTTTATTGACTTCACCAAAAGAAGTCATGGATGAGATAAAATTCAATATGAATTCGAAAAAAGCTCCTGGTTATGATCTTATTACTATAGAAATTTTAAAAGAACTACCAAGGAAGGCCCTAGTTAAGCTTACTTATCTTATCAATGCAGCATTTAGAACTAAATTTATGCCCAGTTTGTGGAAAATTACAGAAATAATAATGATATCAAAACCTGGAAAACCACCATACAAAACTTCATCTTATAGACCAATTTCGTTGTTGCCAGTTATGTCTAAACTCTTTGAGAAAATACTGATTAAAAGGTTAAATCCGATAATCGAAAGGAATAACTTAATCCCAAATATTCAGTTCGGATTTCGTCGTCAACACTCAACAATACAACAAGTACACAGAATAATCAATGTAATTGAGAAAGCACTTGAAGAGAAAAATGTCTGCTCCCTGATGAAACTTATTCTGAATTAAAAGAAATAAAAGCAGGTGTATCGCAGGGCAGTGTATTAGGACCGATTTTATATTTATTATATACGTATGATCTACCTGAATTAGAAAACAACACAGTGGTGACTTTTGCTGATGACACTGCGATCCCAGCTGTTAGAAAAAGCAACGAAGAATCAACACAAAAATTACAATCAGCTATCTCCGAAGCTAATAAATGGACTAAAAGATGGCGAATTACGCTAAATGAAACTAAATCAGTTCACATGAATTTTACCAACAAACGAGTTGATAATACCGTATGCGAACACAGTTTAGTATCTAGGCATGATTTTGGATACTAAACTTAAATGGAAGGTCCACGTCAAAAAGAAAAATGAAGAACTAAAACTAAAATATAGAAAAATGCATTGGCTGATAGGCAGACACTCTTCTCTATCATCATACAATAAGCTGCTACTTTATAAACAAATACTGAAACCAAAATGGACTTATGGCATTGAACTCTGGGGTTGTACAAAACTCAGCAACGTCAATATCATTCAAAGGTTTCAGAACAGGGTACTAAGGAACATCGTCGATGCACCATGGTACGTCAGGAATAGTGATCTACAAAGAAACCTTAAAGTGGACCCCGCTTCAATTAAAATTAAAAAAAAATGCAAGGAAACACGAAGAAAGACTCCAGCAACATGTGAATATAGAGGCAATTCAGCTGTTAACCAACACCAATATTATACGCAGATTGAAAAGAACCAAACCCTTTGAACTGGTTTAATTGTTAATGTAAACAGCGGCTTGCTGATTTAAATCCACAATAACGATGTGGTATAAACAACAACTTACCAGAAACTGTGAAACGCCAATGGTCATAGATATAATTATCTTAGTAAATTAAGTCAGAAACAATTGCTCATTAGTCCAGGAGACTATTGTAATAAAATAAAATAAATAAAGTCAATTTATTTAAAAAAAATAAAAAATAATAAAAAAAATGTTAACGTAATACACATTTGCAAAAGATCAAAAACAATTATTTAGAATTCATGAAGAGAACTCAGAATTAGAGGATCTCAGTGACGGTGATGAGGCAGAGAATGCGTATTAAGAAATTGAATTTCAATTAGCTACAAAATTCGAATGAACCAATCGAACCGGAAACTTCAAACTTTGTGAATTATGGAAATATTGACGATCACCACGAACCAGAGGAAACAGAACATGATCATATTCAAGTCGCTGGTGAATCAGGAAAGATGGCTATTAAACAACGTAGACCACATATTTATAGAAAAATTTTCTATTCGCTGCGATCAAGTTTGCTATAACAATCGATTATTTTAAAAGATATTTTAATGACGTATATTTGAAACTTGTGGCCCAATAAACAAATATGAATGCTCTTGCGACAGTGTCACTGGAATTAAGCTCATCTGCAATGGAGGTTTACGTTATTATAATTCGTACTGAGGATCAGCAGTTGTCATATGATTGGCAGAGACAGTTTTGAATGAAAGCTTTCTAAACTTTGATAGGTATTTTCCCACCAAGTAAATCGGATTCAAAAAGATTCCATTTTTTTACAAGGATTTTCAGCGCGGTGATGCGGCAGAATGGAGTCGCAGTGACGTCAAAATTGCCATAGTTAAATAGAAAGACACCCAATGTGTTGTTATGGCTTCCACAGCATTTAAAAAATATGTACTATCGTCAGTAAATAGATGGAGCCCAACTGATAAAAAATATGTTTGGATGCCTAGCCCCAAATTTATACTGGAATATAATCAAAAAATTAGGATTTGCGATGATATAATATATTACCAATCATAGATTAAGACCAAAAATTAAAATTAAAATTATCAATCCATTTGGTTGATTTAGCAATAGTTAACCCTTGGTTGGAGTACAGAATGAATTGCTTTTCCAATGGATTGCCGAAAAAATATAAGTAAAAACATGTTTGATTTTCGACTGGAAATAGACGAAATTTGACTGCTTGAACGAAAATGATAATCCTTTAGCCCAAGGCCAAACAGTTTGTAGATTTTGCGACACATCTTTTGGCTTCAAATTAACATTTGAATTTTTCCTGAAGTGTAAAAATCCAAGCTACACAAATTTGTATGTCCTCTGGTAGGTAAATGGAAAATCGTAATTTTATTTTTATTTTTTTACGTTTGCCAGTTTAGATCTTTACTTGTTCTAAACTTGCACGCAAGTTTTATCGAAAAGCACCGATTTTTAAATTTTGGGTCTATTAACACCATTAAAACCTGTCGATTACCTCAGCAATTAGCAAAAACCTTAGTTGTTTTCACAAGCAACCGACCCTGACCGATAAAACCTCCGTTACTTTCACTATGTAATATACAAAATAGAGAAGGCTCTGCAAGTTGCTAATCATAATAGGAAAAAATTTGGATTGGTGACCCAATATTTTCAAAATATGCCGTTTTTGCAAATAATGACTACGTTTTTCTAATAATTTAGGTACACTATATATAAAATGAGGCCAGATGGTTAGGCTATTTGAGCAGCAACCACCGTAACCGACCAAACTATATCAAATTATAAATGTAATAAATTGTTTAAGCTTAATATGAGTTTTTAAAACTGGTCAGAGACACGAAACCATTTCATGCACTAAATAAACTAAATAAAATTTGCAAATTTAACATTTCTATTTGTAATAAGTTTTAGAAGCATCGATTTATGCCATTAGATTCCTTTAGGAAGACATGTTTCTCTACTTCACTTATTGATCAGAATGTGTCTCATATATATGTTACTGAAGAAGTCATACGAGGAACACCCACACATTAGAAAAAATTCACCTTTACCATCCCTATGCGACCGGTGATATAGGTTTCTTATTACATAAGCTTTATCTCGTAACCATCCGTCAAGGACCAGCTTAAGTTCGTTGATTTTAAAAGGCCCATTTCGTCTTGATTTAAAAAATTTAGAGAATTTACAGAAAAGTTATATTAAATGATAACCGATACCGCACATTATTACTTGCGCACTGATAAAAATATAGTTAAAGTTCATTTTTAACACAGATAGACTTGACAGATTTGTCGAATTATAATTTGATTAAGTGAATTTGACAGAATATATGGTGTATAATTAAATATATGTTAATGTGTGACGGCCAAAAATTAACATGACCATACCCACACCTAATATTATGGATATCGGCTAAAACAACTAACTACTTTTTATAATCTTTATCCTTATTACTAGGTTTACTATTACTAATACTACTACTACCGCTAATACTAGAATTCTTAGTTGATTTTTTCTTATCACTAATTGCATCCGATGAATCTGGTTCGATTAAATGTTGCTTTGATGAATTACGATTAATTGAACCAGATTCACTCATAGTTGATGGTGTTACTTTTATTGTGGCCAACGTAAGCTGTGGTGGTGCTGCTGTGGTTTTGGCTGATGATGATTGTGTTTGTGTGATACTTGGCTGGGAAGTACTTGATGATGTCTTCTTATTTATAATGTTATTATTACTATTATCACTAGGTTTTTTATTATTACTATTACAACTGCTATTATTATTTTTATTATTATTACTATTATTATTACTACTATTACTACTACTAGATTTAATGTTTGATTTTGCACTTGAGCTACTATTCTTTAATATACTTGGCCCTGGTTGTTTTGATACATTTATTGCGTCTAAGTTAGATGTTGATGGAATCGGTTTCGATGATGTTGCCTCAATCGGTCGACTTGTTGACGACGACGATGGTGTTGGTTTCATGGAAATAATTTCATCCATTAGATCCGAATTGAGTTGTGACGATACAAGTGGTTCAATTTCTTTTCGAGTCGGTACTGTTTTTGATTTTTCCAAGTACGATACTGTCGAAGAATTGATACAAGCCCGCTCTCAGAGCTGTAGTCCTTCTTCTTCAATATCTACGGTTGGTGAATCATCTTGCTGAGCTCCATTCACTAAAACCACAGTACTTGCAACACTATGATAAGTGTGTTGAGGTTTTGTTGGATCGACATACGCTAAAGTGCCAGATGGTCCCCATTCCGGTGTCGGTTGCATTAGTGTACGAATTTTTTCGATAAAACTTAAATTTTTTGGCGCTTGAATTATTTCGTTTATCGCTGTAATTATGATTATAAACACGGGCAGTAAACCGATTATCCAACCGATTACATCGGCCCAAAATGGATAAACATAGTGGCCATATGAAGCAGGTTTATATTCTACCCAATTAAAGAAAAGTATGAACAAAAGTGCAGCCGGCGTTATATACCTCCACATCACGGACCAAAACACCAACCAACATTTTGATTTTTTTCCAATCATTCCCTGTATATCGCCTAAAAATCGTTCAGACCCATAGAGCCATGATATTAAGACACACTCACCGATTGCCATTAATAGTACAGACCAATTTGCTGCGTATTTGTCCATCAGTTGCAGCCAGTACATGCCGCTCTAAAACATAAAACAAACGTTTTTTATTATTAATCCAACTAAATCACATATAAAATATTAACAAACATTGGTTGTAAAACCCAGGCCACCGATATAACCAAAAACGGCCACTAGTAACACAACCCACACTTTATGCTGCCGTAAAGTTGGAAATTTATCAAGTATAGCTGTGGTTACAGTTTCCATCAAGGCAAATTGTGAATCCAGTCCCAACGTAAGTAGCATTACAAAAAATAAAAGCGACCATACGGGCGATATTGGTAGGCGTGTTACAACTTCTGGATAAACAATAAATGCCAGTCCAGCACCTTGATCGACAACTTTATCGACGTTGACATCAAGTTCGTGTGCTAGAAATCCGATTATCGAAAATATTACGAAACCAGCAAAAAACGATGTTGCAATATTCGATGCGGCAACGATAAGTGCATCTCTGTAAGCAAGGGAAATAAAAATGGCAAATGAGTTCATAATAAAAGCATTAAAATTGTAAACTTACTTATAACAATCGTTCGAAAATTTGTTATACGATGATAAAGTGATTAGTCCACCCCAGGCAGGACTTAATGCAAAGAATATTTGTACTGCTGCATCGCCCCACACTTGTGCATTCGCCAATTGTTTCCAATCCGGTGTTAGATAATAAAGTATTCCGGTCGATGCACCAGGTAAGGTAACGCCACGAAAAAATAGTATTACTAGTACAACGTATGGAAAAAGTGCGGTAAAGTAGACTACTTTTCCTGATGATTGAACACCTTTGCATAAACATAAAAATACAATAACCCATGCGGCCAGCAAACATAAGGCCAATGATAATTTTATTGATCCAGTCTCTTCAATTCCACGTGATAATCCTAATACGTGATTACTATAAGTGTTTAAGATAAAAAAATGTATTTGGTAAAACGCGTAATTATGAATCTTATAAAAAACATAAAACCTTACGTAAAATATTCTTCGGCTGGAGGTCTTTTTAACACCGTCTCCTCCATACGGGTATAATTTAATAATTCGGCAAAGCTGGCATTATAACAATTTCGTAAATAAAATGTTCCATTTTGAGCTTCACACTCATCAGCCGCCTCGTACGAAAAACAATCTGAAAAATAAAATCAAAAACGCATACGATTTACTAACTGTAATAACAATCCATTATTTTACACTTACATTGCGTACTCCATTCTGGTTGACATCTTTGCCACGGTAATTCGACTCGTAACGATGCAAACATATAAAATATTGTCCAACCAATAATTAAATTATAATATAACATAACAACGGCCGACACCAAAATCATGCCAAAACCTAGTCCCTTTGCTAGTGGGCAAAACCGCCGATATATTGCAACAGGGCCGAGGGCAGCATATTGTCCGAACGATAATTCCATGAACATTAATGGTAGACCAGCTATCACTAACATTATTGTAAATGGTATTAGGAAAGCACCTGAAAAAACAAATGGAAAAAACGCACGGTTATAATTATTATAGATTTTTCCGATGGATTTTCTATCAAATGGTATACACACACATACAATCATAAAAAATAATTATAGAATGGAATAGTATATACCATTTATCCCCCAAACATTTATAGGCATGTACCATTCAATGTATGTATATATTTTTCCATCAAGGACTTTTTAATTTTCCGAAAAAAACAAAACAAAACAACAACTTTATATAGGGATTAAAAATGAGGGAAAATAAACACAAAAAGTTTTGCAAAAAACCGCATAGGTGTACAAAAACTACGACGAAGTCAACTGTGGGTCGTGAATTTGAAGGACTAAACTATATAAAAAGTACTGTAGTCACTACCTTTAATATTTCAAAGCACATGCATATCGAGGGCAATTAAAACTTTGCGCTGTATATAACAGTTAGGTTTATATTAGGAATCGAAAAAAAACCAACACATTACTCAACGTTCATATTTTTGTTTTGTCCTTCAATTCGAAGTAAAAGATGTAGGCGTGTAAAAGGTATCAGGTGAAAATACCAAGAAAAATTATGAGCAAGTAATTTTATTTATAAGAACTAAAATGAATTTCGTTGAATTTTTTATTTATATTTTTTGAAATTGTTCACTTTAAATTGAATACATAACTCTGCCATCTATATGAGACAGTAATTTGGCATCATAAGAGATTTATTTATTGTTTTATTGAAACCCAGGGCTAAAAAGGCCATAAACGTGCCATATCGCATCTCTAAAGTGACCTTGTTACAAATTGGCGAGCGATGTAGGTGATCAGCAACCAACCAAGTTATTCTCCACCCGAGGAGCCATCGTCGCAGAAAGTGACCTAAGCTCCTGCCAAATAGGGGCTTGTTTCTCAAAGTTCACTTTACACCATCCATATTTAGATTTGGCTCGCAGAACGAAACTGATTCAGCGTATTTACTGTCATTTTCACTGTCACAGAAAACCAAAACATCTATGAATCTTGAGATGTTTCGTAACATTAAGAAAGAAGCATATACATAACGTGGTCAGCGACTGACCAGTTCAGACAAAATCATTCTTGATAGTTACCTAAAATTTCCCTCGGCAGAGCAGTAATTCTTTTCAATATAATATATGACAGTAATTTTTATAATGTACAAGTGCTATGCCGCGAAAATTTCTCCATTTCAGCAATCTATTATCTTAAAATTAGGGCGTAAAGTAGTCTCTTTCCATTGATCAGGCATATTTACTTCGCTTTGCCATACTAATCGAATAAGGTCTAAAAGATAGTGCCACGAAGTATCCCCTCCAACAATTAAAACCTCACACTTAATCATTTTTGATTTAATTTTTACCATACTGAAAGTTACCTGCGGGTAGCACTGACTATACAGAAGTGTTCACGACGTTAACTACTTTCTAAAAGGCTACTGCTAACAATACTTTTTTGTTCTGTTTTCGTATTTTTATAAGACTTTTAAATTGGAAACATATAGTTCATTTACCTCTGGTTCTCATCTTGTACTGCCATCGAAACTATGCAGAAACTAATTGAGAATCACTGCCAACACATTTAGAAGCCAATATTATACAAATATACAAATAAATACATTGCCAATTGTCTTCGAACTGTCTTACGTGAGTTCATCCATGTTTCTACGTGTACTTTTTGATGAGGAAAGAATGTGCTAATAGATAAGGGGAGTACGAACCTATATTTTCATATAAGCCAGTCTGATTTTGTCAGCAATAGAACCTATTAAAGTTACCAAACCCTAATCTTACGTCAGGCTCCAGTTCTATATTTATTTACACCCCACAGTGGAAATTTTTAAAGTTTTGTTAAGCTCCTTCTAAAATTTAATTTGACAATTAGAGAAGATGTACGACGGGTTGAATCGAAAGAAAATTAAGTTCACTATTGTGATAAAAATATTCAAAATAAAATTATCAAGTAGCTGGGAAATCCAGTAATATAAATTCAGCCGAGCTTAATCGACCAAATATTTTTTAGACTCTACTTGCAACAATCACCCATATGGGGCATCTTTCTTTTAAAATAAGGTTATTTGAAGTTAAGGTTTTGAGATGACTGTAACGTATGTACATATTTAAGGGCTGTAAAAGCCTGTCGTACTTATTTTGAAATAAATAAATAAACGTACTGTTGTATATAGGACAGCTTCGGGCTTATATGAAACCATAATCGACTATCTGACAATTATACTTAAGTTTGGATAACTGTAGGTATAGGTGTACAATATGACTCGAACATCAAAGAGAAAATGACGAGCGTTCAGGCGCGCATCTTTTAAAAAATCCAAGAGAGTATGAAAAAATACAAGTGGCAGTAAAAAAGAAAACGAATCTTTACAGTAAAATATTCGCGCCAGAGAAAAGGAACATACAAAATATAGACCTGTCAATTGTTACATAATTATTAGTTTTAATGTTTGATAAAAGATGGCGTTAATGATAAGCTTATAATAAAAAGTAAAAATATTGTAATGCGACAGCATAATTAAAAAAATAAAGAAAAAGACCACACCGCAAGACATGAGGATTTCGGCTAGAGGCGTGAAACAACAAACATGTGTCTTTCTTATTAAATATAATAATCTAAAATAATATAAAGCATCGGAATAATCAACAAGTACAACATGGTGTCAGAAATAAAAAGAAACTAAAAATAGTCGAAATAAGAAATTAATTGGTCAAAGTGTTGTTTAAAACATAGAAAGAATCGTTAAAAAAAATTATAATGTCTCAAATTGGAAATCATTAGCCATTAAAAGGTGTGTCTGACTGGTCAATATAGTTGCAAAAATACAATTTGTTCATAAAAGCCAATAGCTATCAAACGTTTGCGGATAAGAGAAAAAATGCATTATTGCTTCAATTCAGTGGTGATAAATACATAATAACATTTAATGCATTTATTATTGATGAAGAAAAGGTTACAAAAATTAAGAGAAAAGTTTGAGCAATATTTCAAACCAAGCAAAAATGTAACTCTTAAACGACAACAATTGTTTGGTCGAAAACAAAAGGTTGATGAAAAGGAAGACGATTTTCTTACCCATATAACGAATTTGATGAAAATGTGATTAATAAAAGACTTGTTTATGGCGTGGTTAAATGCAAAATATAAGGAAAACGTAACTCAAGAGGATCTACTAAAAGTCGCTAGAACCATTATTACAACAAATAAGGAGGTTGATGACAAACAAGAACAGGAAATTTAGTGATGAGAATTTCTTTATATGAATTGTAAATACACCTGTTGATAAAAGAGGTTGGTTTGTCAGCTTAATAATTAAAAACGTAGATATTCAGGCACAGATTAAAACAGGTGCACAAGTTAGCACGAACGAACTGAAATTGTCGGCGCGAAATTATTCAAAAATCTTTTATTATGCTTTCAACATTTACAAATGAAAATGTACATGTTATAGGCGAGTGTTATCTGAATTGTTTCGTTCAAAATCGTGCTAATAAAATTAAATTTATAGTAGTTGATACAAAATGTCAGACTACTATGTAGGGTCTCAAAGATTGGGTCTCAAAGATAGTATTGATTTGGGTTTAATTGCGACAATATTATTGGTTAACGAAAGTAAAGTAACAAACCAGAATACATATGTTGAGCCAGATCTAAGTAGGTTTAGATCAAGATGTTTTGGTGGACAGTAACAAAAATTGATTTGGGGGTCTTTGTATTTTGCCTATGAATGCTAGAATTGTTATCGATCCATCTATACCAACTGGCATTGAGCCGCCTCGTAGAATTCCATTTAACCTTCAGGAATTATTAAAACCCGAATTGGAAATAATGTGTAAGAACAAAAGTTTCAGAATTTAAATGGTTAAATTCTATTGTTATAGTAAGTAAGCCTTACAACAAAATTAGAATTTGATTAGTTCCAAAGAATTTAAATAAGGCTATACTTTGTTCTCATTATCCAATACCAGGCATTGAAGCAATACGTAGTCAATTGAACGGGGCTAAATATTTTCCTCATTAGAAGCCTTCTCAGGATTTTGGATGGTGCCATTAGATGAAGAAAGTTCACGTCTGTGTACATTCAACACACCATTTGGGAGATACAGGTTTTTAAAACTTCCTTATGGCATTTGTTCAGCACCAGAAATATTTGTATGTATGAAATATTTGGAGATCTACCTGGTACTATCATATACATAGATGATATTTTGGTTTTTGGCAAGGCTTATATAGAACACTACAATAATTTAGTAAGGGTCTTTGATAAAACTAAATCCGTATATTTGAAATTTCATGCATAGGACACATATTTAATAGTAAAGGAATGTCAGCTGATCCTTCAAAGATTGAGGCGATACTTAAAATCCCTGGTCCGAAAGACAAGAAAGAATTACAAAAATTTTAGTTTTAGGATGTGAAAAATTTCATCAATATTTATATGGCCAGATAGTTCAAGTAGAAACAGAACATCAACCGTTAGTCATCCTTTTTAAAAATCACTTCATCAAGTACCTGGTAGATTCAACGTATGATGTTGAAAATTCAAAAATATGATTTTAAAGTGGATTATAAGCCTAGAAAATCATTGGTCAAAGCAGATACTTTGTCGAGTTGGATGATTTTTTGTGAGTTGGATGATGATTTGAGAATTGGTATTAATCTGATAACGGATTTGCAACAGAAAAGGATCCTACTATGCAATTACTTATAAAATTATAATGTCGGAAACGAAATGAGTGTACTAGAAAATTTGGTTCTAAAAGGTCAGAATATAGTAATACCACTTGGTTTTTGTAAGGAGATGTTAAAAAGAATTCATGAAAGTCATTTGGGAGTGGAAAAATGCTTGCGATTGGCTAGAGAGTTGATATTTTGGCCAAATATGGCTAGCAATATGAAAAATTTTATTCAACAATGTGATATTTGCATGAAATATTCTTCGAATAATATAAAGCCACCACTTTACCCCAAAACTTACCAAATTTACCTTTTGCAAAAGTAGGAGTAGATTTGTTTTTCATTTAAATCTAAAACATTTAATTTTAATAGAATATTTTTCTAAGTATGTTGAAATCGCACAATTAATGTCAGGGTATTCTGCCAATCAAGTTATAATTCAACTGAAGTCTTTTTTTGCTCATCATGGTATTCCACAGGAATTTATATCCGATAATAGACCACCATTTAATTTGGAATAGTTTCAGTTATTTTTTCGTAGTTAGGGAATTAAACATATAACGTCAAGTCCACATTATCCTAAATCGAATGGATTAGTCGAAAACTCCATAAAAACCATAAAAAATATTTTATTTAAAGGCGAGAAAGAAGGTATAAGTTTATAAGTTTATTACATTTTCGAACCACACCTTAAAATAATTTGTATTCACCTGCAGAGCTTTTAATGTCTAGAAGATTGAGAACAAAACTTCCTGTGCTCTCACATAAATGGAAACTCAAATTGGTTGATTTGAATAAGTCTGTACAATCAATTTTAAATAGACAAAATAGAATGAAGCATTACTATAAAACCGTTCACACATTGCCAGATTTGAATAAAGGTCAGTTAATCTTTTTTAAAAAAAGACCCCAAATCATTTTGGTTGAAAGGAAAAATCATTAAAGTCTTGAATGATTTACCTAGATCTAATAAAATACTTTCGGAGGATAACGTGATTTATAGACGAAATAGGTTTCTGATTAAGGCACGATTTGAAGGAAGCAGTGCAGATAGAGCTTGCCGTATTTTTAAGAAATTGGAAAGTAAAACAAAAAATGTATACACTAATCAGAGTTCTATTAATAATAATAATGAAAGAACAAAATCAAATCGAGTTATAAGGAAGCCCACTATAAACTTGATTGGCAATTTTTTTTTTAAATAAATGACGGAATAGAATGTAAAAAAAACGGGCATGTTAGACAATTATTACTTTTAATGTATTAATGTTTGATAAAAGATGGCGTTACTGATAAGCTTATAATAAAAAGTAAGAATATTGTAATGCGACAGCATAATGAAAAAAATAAAGAAAAAGACCACACCGCACGACATGAAGATTTTGGTTAGTGTCGTGAAACAACAAACATGTGTCATTCTTAATAAATATAATAATCTAAAATAATATAAAGCATCGGAATAATTAACAAGTACAACATCAATGTTCTAACAAATAATGATTCGGGAGGCAGAGCAGAATTATCACCAAAACTGTTGGAGAAGATTATTTGTACAGACACTAAAAAACAGCATACTATAATGCATACTAATGCCAATACAGCAGTCTACCTACCACAAGGATCAAATATAAAACATACTTATGAAAAAACAAAATAATGAAATAACTAAATTATATCTTCATGAAACAGTATAACTCTCTGTTTAATTTAGAATCCATCGACAGACAATTTCGAATTCCGTAAATTCTAACAAGGAACTTACCAAATTTAATTCAATTTATGAAACTAAAACCTATTTTTAGAGGTTTCATTGAGCCCAACCAAAATATTACAGATCTTAGCTTCAATAAGATAGGATTCGATGACAAGATTAGAGTGAAGGGAAGTCTCAACAGGGTTGGAGTCTGATCGTCTATGGTAATGAACCATATTCCAGCGTTGTAACTATCTAAATCTATCAAATGTTTAGTATACTTTCATGAGGTACCACCCGGACAACTATATATTAACGATATATATTAAGCTGAACTACTAAATGCGGAACCAAATAGCAATGATTAAAACAATCAACAATAAAACTACCCCAGGTAGTATACCTGATATTCAGGAAAATTTACACTCTTTGGAGGTCGGTCCCACGGATCAAAGTTTGCTTGACATCTTTCGAAAAGGTAGGAAAATTGTAAGATATCCAACGGAATCTAGACACGTAAATAAAGAACTTTGAAATGGCAAGAGCATATACAAATTCTCGAGGGAGAAGTAAAAAAACTAAAAGAAAATGTAAAAATGGACTATCAAGCTGATCCAGAAGTTCCTAAAAATAACAAAAACCAACTAAAAAAGTGTCTCCACCACCACCAGTAATAATCGATGAAATGAAAGATTATGATTCTCTTTATGAGAAAATCAAAACAATTATTCCCAAATACAAGTTTAAAACAAAACGTATGCATGGTAATAATAGTAAAATTAATGTGGAGGATTCTAAAATGTAAAAAGATCTCATTCAAATGTTAAATGAAGACAAACATGCTTGGCAAACTTATGAAAATAAACAAACTAAGCCTATACGAGTAATAGCCAAAAATTTACATCATACATAAGTTACGTAAGGTTCTTGAT
Organism: Tipula confusa; assembly: GCA_963556175.1. Classification (NCBI taxonomy): domain Eukaryota; kingdom Metazoa; phylum Arthropoda; class Insecta; order Diptera; family Tipulidae; genus Tipula; species Tipula confusa. Next base: position 71,391,226 of record OY744476.1, read on the forward strand.
TAAGGAGCTAATGCTCTGAATCAAGAAAACTTAAAAAATAGCACTTCAAGTATTATTGAAATGCTTAAAGTGATTCTAAGCTTTATTCATTTGACGTTCGATTACAATGACTTGAATATAGCAATAAGGGAGCTAACCCTAAATAAAGAAATGTGTAAATATCTAAAGATCTTATGCTAGAACGCCAATGGGCTTCAGCAACATCAGCATGAATTGCAGTTAGTTCTAGATACACAAAACATTGATATTTGCTTTACATCAGAGAGAGATTTTACCAAAAAATTATTTATTAAATTAAGAAGATAAACAATTTACCGTACACCGCAACTCAGCCAGAGGTGGAGGTGCAGTCATAATAAAGGAACATACAAAACATTTTGAAAAAGAAAAATAAACCACGTATGAAATCCAAGCTACGACTGTTGCTATTGAGACGACAAAATATACAATCGCAATTACAGGCTGGTATTGCTCGCCAAGATATTCTCTTAAGCAAAATCAATATTAAGAATTTTTACCTACATGAGAAATAGGTTTATCACAGGCGGCGATTTTAATGCTAAGAATATTAATGGGGGGTCCCGACTAACAACGTTCAAAGGAACGGAACTTTTGAAGGCAATAAAAAAAAAGCAACTTTGAAGCATTACCAAGAGGTAAACCAACGTATTGGCCATCAGACCCATCCAAAATACAAAATTTAATCAACTTTTTTGTAACGAGGAATATTTCAAAACATTACATTTTAGTGGAAGAATGTCATGAAATGAACTCAGATCACCTATCATTTTCAGACCCATCCAAAATACAAAATTTAATCAACTTTTTTGTAACGAGGAATATTTCAAAACATTACATTTTAGTGGAAGAATGTCATGAAATGAACTCAGATCACCTATCATTTTAATATTTAGTGAAAACATCTTACAAAAAAAAACGCCTATCTTTGTAATAAGCACAGGTTGGGACTATTTTAGAGTTTGTTTAGATAACAAAATACATTTTAAAACTCCAACAGAAATTATTGATGAACTAGATGCTGAAGTTAAGCAATTTGTTAAAGACATTCAGCAATCAACATGGGAAAGCACTCCTATAGTTAAAGATAAATCTATAAGGCAAAATTATCCTCAAGAAATAACTGATCAATTGCGAAGGAAAAGATCTGCAAGAAATAAATGGCTTCAGACCAGAATAGAACGCAACTAAAAGTCTAAAAATACCTATTACCCAGCAGTATCCAATTAAAAAAGTAGATGGAAATTAGGCAAGACAAGATAAAGAGGAAGCCGATAGGTTTGCCAAAAATCTGGAAAGCATGTTTAAACCACTAAGTAGTCAACGAAGAGGAACTCTCGATGACAGATTTAATGAAGAATCAGGCAATATCAATAGTGCGTCGTGTTCTGAAATTCTAGATTTAATAAATAAAACGCTGAAAAATAAAAGAGCGCCCGATTTTGACTAAATAACCAGAGAGGTGCTTAAGGAACTCCCAAAAACTGCAATTATTAAGCTCACTAAATTAATAAATGCAACATTTATACTTAAAGACGTACCCAAATTATTGAAAGTGGCTGAAGTCAATGATTATCAAACCTGAAAAATCACCGCAGGAAGCTTCGTCGTATTCACCGATATCACTATTGCCAGTGATTTCTAAAGTATTTGAAAAATTACTTCTGAAAAGGCTTCTGCCAATAGTTAAAGAAAAAGATGTGTTTCGAATCACTAATTTGGATTCAGAAGTAAGCACTCTACTATCGACCAGGTGCATAGGATCACTAATGTTATTGGGAAAGCACTCGTAAAATACCACGTCTGCTCCCCAGTATTCCTATAGATGTCGCACAAGCATTCGATAAAGTGTAGTATGAAGGTTAGAACAATAAACTGCAAACTTTACTACTAAAACAATACAGTGATATAGTAGAATCATACATAAGAGAGATATTCTTTAGAATAAATCAACAACACGAATATTCTAAATTAAAAACAAAAATGGCTGGATTTCCTTAAGGGATTGTTTTGGGACCGCTTTTGTAATTATTTTTTACTTATGATATACCAAAACCAATGGAAGAAGGAAACATACTTGCCACATTTGCTGATGACACCGCTATCATGGCAGTAGGAAATAATATTGAAGGTGCTACACTTAAACTACAAGTAAACATCGACAAAGTTCATCACTGGGCACAAAATGGCGAATGCAATTAAATAAAATTGAATATGTCAATCTAGACTTTTTACAAAATAGTAGATAATACGCCAGTATTTATAAATATGAAACAAATCCATACGCTAATACAGGCAAGTACTTAGGTATGACGCTAGACGCAAAATTACAATGGAAAGCCCATACTAAGATGAAAAATCAAGAACTACGTTTAAAACTACATAAACTGGATTGGCTAATAAGCAGACACTCCCAAATGTCCACTAGCAACATAGCAACATCGATGCAAAGATTCCAAAATAAAGTTTTGCGTACTACTGTAAACTCATCGTGGTATATTAGAAATAGCGATCTCCAAAAGGACTCGAAGGCTGAGTCAGTTGCAGGAGGAATACAAAATTGGGCAGGAAGACACCAAAAGAGACTACAAACGAATACTAATGTAGAGACATTACAGCTTCTAAACAATTTGAACATTTTCAGAAGGCTTAAACGCACTAAGCCTTTCGAATTAATTAAGTAAACCATAATATATAAGCTAGAATAAAATTACTCATTAGTCCTCATATAAGACTAGATTATAATACTATGTATTGCTAATTTTGTAATAATTCTTCGGTTACAAATAAATAAAAACAATAAAAATAAAATATGATAAGAGCATGATGATCATGGTCAAATAATTTGATAGGTTGCTCTTAACTTTTAGGCTTTTGCTATACTAGATCGGGAAACTGAACGTCATTAATGTTTTAACACTAAAATGGCTCAAACATATAAAACTGGTGAAAATTGAAAAACGCCAGTAAAAATTTAACATAACGACAAAAAAGTATACACTCGTATATGGCATACCGGAAACAACATAAATAATACAAATATATATAATTTTAATCGGTCATAAATTTGTTTCCCATTAAAAACGAAAAAAAAATCCAATAAAAACCAATTTAAAATTAATTTAATCATCCTACTCCCGACGAAACATTCCCATTACTCGAATATAAAATTTTATAATCGAATTTTGTAAAATACAATCGTTTTTTGTTGTATAACGAAATCACAACTTTACTAAGTGCGTGGTAGGATCGTGTTTACACTTTTTTTAACTATATACGATAACAATACATCACCAAAGTATTATCTCGTTATACAATATTAACACGATAATCGATTTTCTTATTTATGAATTAATAAAATTTCATATCGCTATTAAAATATACTATAAAATTATTTATTTGTATAAAGAATAAAGTGTTAATGTTTACACACACGTCATGCGATGTACATTAAAAATTACGATTGTTTGTTTAAAATAATATTTTCAACATTATAGCCACCTCGAGTGTAAAAGGACAAAACATAAAATTAAAATTAAAAAACTTACCACCCCCATTGTTATAGCATAAATATGGAAAACGCCATACATTTCCCAATCCAACCGAGTATCCTAAAAGTGATAATAAAAAATCAAATCGTCCTGACCAATTACCACGTTCGGGTGGTATATCAGTCTCATCATTTTGTTCATTATTAATCCCATACTCGCAGTCGTTTGTTGAAAATGGTACTTGAGAATTAACGACCGAAAATTTATCATCTTGCTGTGGAATAAAAACAAAAAGAAAAATTAACTTTTTTATTATTTAAATAACTAAATTCAAATAAAAACTATAAGCTAGTTAGATAATAAAAAAAAACTTTTTTTTGATACTTAAAAAAATAATAAAGCTATCACTCATATTCCCATATTATATTGAAGTCACTTAAACTCGCATAAATCATATAGCCATTACTTGTTACTATATTTACTCTTTGTCTGGCCTATAATTCAATTATATTCCTCAATGGAAGCATCCAACTTAGATAAATTCTAGATAAAATTTTCCCTTTTGGTACTGGAAACATCGTTGCTAGCTGTAATAGGTTTGCTAATTACGAGGAATCTTCCTCGAAATCTTCAGAAACAATTTGTTTACAAGCTCGAGAAATGTTTTAGAAAATCAGATATAAAAACTTCTAAGGATACAGAAATATAAATAAAATTTGAAGCTTGTGTTCCAATTCGTCTTTTACCAATTGGTTACAACATTTCTAATAAAATAGAACACGAATGTGTCGAGGAGAGATTTTAAAATTTTTATTTTATTTCCCAAAGGCATTTGTTTTGGTTGGCAAGAAATATACAATTGTTTACCCCATTTCCGAAATCTTGCCAACTGGTATATTATAATGGTCTACCAGGTTTTACTTTGGAGCCGTTTCAAACGATAAAATTACAATTCCATTTGAAAAGATGCAATTTAAAAAGATAAAAGTTACATCTATTCAACATGTAACTATGATTTAAATAATAAAAAATATAAGGATGTGTAGAATTCGAATTAATCTGCTGCAATGTAGCCGTTGAAAAATTCCTTTTGCTACTTTTCTAAATTTCTAGTAAAACATATTATTAAAAGAATGTCATATTGATTTTTGTGTGCATTTGCTTGCATGGTGTTTGGGTTGTAACTGTTCGAGCTACGTTTATTGGTTTTCCGACAAATAGAACTGTAGCAAAAGAATTAGGATATGGAATTACTATTCTAAACATAAACCTTGCTTCTCATTTACTTCACATACAGTGTGTTGCAAAACATTTTCGATTGTCAGGGCTCCTATATTATCAATGGCAACTTTGATTTGATCTGTAAAGTCTTGGATACTTGGAAAAGATGATTTTTTGGACAAAAATGCTTATTTTCTCATTTTACAGTAAGTTTTCAATAATTTTAAATTTCGTTCAAGCGTAAAACGACCCATTTCGTATAAATATCAAACATTAAACTAATTTTCTATCGCAACATGAATGACGTAAGTGTTACGACACTTGAAATAACCTGTAACTGAAATTGCAAACGCGAGATGGACCACCCTTTATAGTGTATGAATAAAAATGTGGAAATTCCTAAATACTGCATCAACTAAAAATTGTATTGTTGCCTTAGTAAACGTGATAACATCAGTTAAACCAGGATTCAAGCAAAAAACTTCTCTTTTTCAAGGTTGAATTTCAAAGCGAAAATGTAATTAAAATTATAAACCGCGAAAGAAAACCTCAACCACTATTTAAAGTTGAACTAGAAAATGAAATGACAAATTTTAAGTGTCAGGAATATGAAGCTGTCTAGCTGTTTTTGTATTATGTGGCAAACTATACATAACACCAGCAAGTGTGAGCTAGACAAAAGCAAACCAGAGGTTTAAAAATACAGTAATTATGGGGAAAACCATACCGCAAACTATAAAGGATAGGTGGTGTAAAAGAAATTTAGAAAAATGACTACGGCAAAGGTCAGAACAACAAGCGAAATGTCTGCTACGATTAATCTAAAAAGTGGAAACTGTACAAAGTTATCTTATTTCAACTTCAAAGGACGACTAGGGAATTCACAACATAAAAAATAGACAACGTGAATAGTCTTGTCCAACTTGTTGACAAACCAACTCGGTACCCTGACATACTAGGTCATTCATCTCATTTGTTGGATTTATTTTTGACTACCATGCCTGACTAATATTCTATTGATGTTAATGCTCCTCTAGGTCTTTTTGACCATGCATTGGTCTCAGCATTTTCGATTGTCCCACCTACTTCGAAGCTCTTTGCATGTACACCTAGACTCTTCTTTTGATTGGTCTGTGTGTTTTAAAAGTAATAATGCTGATACAGTATCCAAGCTTATAACTTCGGTGATTTTAAAAGGAATGAAGTTATTCAATACTAGCTCTTATAAAAGGAATCGGCCCCACAAAACTCAATGGTTTAATGCAAATTGTAAGTCCGAGAAAAAATGTGCTCATTTAAATTATCTCAGTAATCCTTCTAATGAAAATCTCATTAAATTTAGAATAGCCCGTAATAAATCGAATGCTATCATAATCAGGTTTAAATTAAACCATGACCTTAAAATTCGTAATCAAATACGAAATGCATTAGATTCTAAAGCAAACAACCGAACTTTTTGGTCGTTTGCTAGCTTGGTAAAAAGGAATTTTAGCGGTAAGACATCTACTATACCCTTATTGTTTTATAATAATAACTATTATAAAACAACCATTCAAAAAGCTAATTTATTAGCATCTCACTTTGCTTCCGCATCGACTCTCTTTTTTCTCCCTAACCAATCCTCACCAGCATGCCCTACTGTTTCTTCATCTATGCCCAAAATTTATTTTCGTTCTCGAGTTGTTTCTAAAGTTCTTAGAAATCTGAGTTCATACAAAGCAACTGGGCCTGATAGATTACTATCAACTGTCCTAAAATGCTATAATTTTTCCCTGGCTAAACCTCTTGCCAAACTGTTTAAATTATCAGTAAACTCTGGCATGTTTCCCTCTATTTGGAAAACAGCAAATATTCAACCGGTTCCTAAGAAAGGTGATAAAACTTCTCCTTCCAATTACCGCCCAATTGCTTTGTTGTCGACCTTATCTAAAGTAATGGAATCTATTGGGAATGTTCACATAATGAACTATCTCGAAAGGAACGCGCTTTTATCAGAGTTTCAATGTGGGTTTCGTAAGAATCGCTCTTCAGGTGATCTTATTGCTTATTTAACTCATTTGTAGGGAAAAAGTATTGAAAAATATGGTGAGTCAAGTGTCGTATTTCTAGATATTTCAAAAGCATTTGACAGAGTATAGCATCAATGTCTGATCATTAAAATTTGGTCACTGAATCTTGATAGTTTTCTAATTCAATAGATAGAGAGTTATTTAATGGGACGATCGGTCAAGGTAGTAATAGACTGCATTTCATCCGATTCGTATGAAATTAATGCTGGTGAACCGCAAGGTTCATCTTTGTCGCCTACCTTATTTTTGATCTATATCAATGATATTTTTAAATTGGCATCATGTTATATCCACTCTTTTGCTGATGATACTACAGTCTCTGCTTCTATTGAGTTTAATAGCCAAAAGGACTGCAATTCTCATTTAACTTGCTTTTGTCAAATTATGAATAGTTCACTTCTGACTTGCATTGACAAGGTCATTGAATGGGGTAAATCTAATAGGGTAGAATTTTAATCCACAGAAATTCCAAGCGTGTCTTTTTCCACAAAAAAAATTCAAAATTATGTTCCACCCATAATAAACGGCATTCATATTAATAGGTCCTCCTCTCTTAGAATGTTGGGCTTAGACATCACGATCTTTCTTGGAAAGAACATATATATTCTATTGCAAAAAAAGCTAGTCAGAATCTGGGTTTCATTAGACGGTGTAACTATTATTTTACCCCCATAGAAGTTCTTAAATTATACAAAGCTTATGTTAGGCCCATTATGGGATTCAATTCATTTGTCTGGGGCGGTGCTCCAAAATCAAATCTTAAATGCCTTGATAGAATTCAAAAAAGAGTTCATTGATAAAATTTGTTTTAATGTGCCGGTCGTTGTATTTTCGTGAGCGTCATTCACCTTAAAATCAAAATCAGTGCATTACAGAAATCTGAGAAAATAAATTGAAACCGGCTACATACGTGATGAATGTAATGTTTATTTTAAATTACATTCATTCATTTCGTGGCGTAAGCTATTAAGGGAATTATCTCTAGGCAATGTGTTAATCTATAAAAATAAAATAAAAATAAAATTTAAAAAAAACAATTTACAACGTATAGGTGATTACAACGCCAATAATACCAAATGGGATTCAAAGTTAACGTCTTCGAAAGAAAAACAACTGTGCGAATACATACAAGATGAAAATTGGATCTTAGATATGATGGTCACTCAACCTACTGGCCAACTGATAGGTGAAAATTCCCGACTTACTGGACTTTTGTGTATAGCTAAATCCCTTGTATAATATGGCTGAAAGATGCTACGATCTGTATTCTGATCATTCACCAGTAGCTATCAATAACACTTGACATGCAAGTTCTAAAACAAGCGTCACGTAGATTCCTGATGAATCAACTAATTGGACTCAATTCAAGTCAGCCTTGCTAAAAGAACGTGATAAAGAAACCACAAATAATCTTAAACAACCTATACTACCAAGTTTTCCGATTTGACTCCCTGACGGAAACTTGGCAAGTAGTAATCCAGATAAAGCAAACATATTTGGTGAACATCGTAATAAAAATTGTACCAAGCAAATAACCATGAAATGTTATCTGATGATGTAGAACCTTCGGAAATCCCACCAATTACAAGTAGTGCCAAGTTCAAAAAAATTAAGAAAATATAGATCCTAAAAAAGCAACAGATCATAATCTAATCAGAGGAACAGTAGTTCAAAATCTTCCAGAAAATTGTATGATATGTAAAAACGTAAATTATAATGAAAACGGGCTACTTTTCTGAAATATGGAAAATTCCACAAATCAAAATGATTTTCAAATCAGTTTCCCCCGACATTCTCAAAGCTATTTGAATAAAAGCTCCTTCAGAAACTTTAGCCAATTCTACATGAGAAAAAAATCATTCCGCGGATCATCAATTTATAGAGAAGAACAGAGAACCGTGAAACAAGTTCATAAAGTCGTATCTGAAATCAGGAACGTTCTAGTCCAAAAAAAGTACTTCTCTGCAACGTTTTTAAACATAACACAGGCTTTCGATAAATTATGACACGAAGGCATTACGTAAAATTAAAACACAATTACCGGCAATGTTTTACAAAAATCATTAAAAATTATTAAAGTCTCTAGTCAGAAATCGTACCAAAAATGACACGTTGCAGCTGCATTTATTTTTCAACAATCACTCGTACAGGTTTTAACAATTTTGTTGATTAGCGAAGCCATCGTTATTTTTAAATAAGCACCATTGTCTTTAAATAAGTGCTATAACAATGAAAACGTGCCGACCTTTCGAGTTGCATTTTATTTGTAATAACCCTTTAGCTGTCACGCTGTATTTTTTCTTTGGCAATATTTTACTGTGCAAACGGTGCAAAATTCAAGTACGTATTTGTATGCGTTTTAGGACTTGCTTTATCTATGCAAAATGATTATTTTACCTAACATTCCTTCTCCATTTGTAAATAAATACAAAAATAAATAACGATTTTCAACTCCAAAATTTCACTACATACAATTTTATTAGATAGCCGGACATTTGTTGTCACATTTAGGTGACCGCATAAGCTTATATCAACAGTCAACAAATGAGAAAATAGAAGAATATTAAGGTAAAAGCATTAGCATACATTTAATGTTGGTATTATTTTCGTTCACCGTTGAAGTAAATATTAGGTTGTTCCATAAATTGTGATGCAGCGCAATGTTTAAAAATATTTTACCAATTTTCTTTCATACTTAACCATGATTTAAGTAGGCCTTGAAACGTAATTTATTTCTCATAACACATGCTTTGGCACTACATCTTGTTTCATTCAATGAGGACAAACCAAAACCAAACGAAAATTGGCCACACTAGTTATGCACTGCGAATTTCATTATTGGTCGTTAAGATAATACCAGACATAATATTTCAAATGAATAGTAATCAAACTGTTAAAATCAAACTTGTGGGCTAAATTAGACTAAAACATCGAAACATCGATGTTTTCGTTAATTGCTTTAAAATGACGACTTTCCGCATTCTTTTAAAAGAGTTTGGTCTCCGTCATTGGAAAGATATTCGAAAATAATGGCCATTAAAATGTATCAACATTTATGGGATATATATTACTATGAAAAGGACTGTTTCGATGATAAAGGTAAAACTATTCAGTATAAATTTAGCTAATATTAAATCTTTTAACAACAAAAATGTTTAAAATTGAAATAAAAATATATAATTAGGTATAGGTGAAGAGGGTCGTTTGAGTCTACATGAAAAGAGAAAATTGGACGAAATTTGTCATCAAATCTACCCATGTAACCGCAAAGTCCTTTAAATTGTGTCGAATTGATAAAATTTCAAAATAACATTTATGTAGAAATATTTTTTATTATTTTTATCAGTAGCGGCTGAGTAGAACGACCTATTTGTGCTAAACTTATAGAAAACCTTCTACATCTATAATCATTTAAGCTGACTTCAATAACTAATTTTTGGACTCCAGTACAATTTGATGTCCAAGTTATTGGAAACATCAAAGTCACATGAATCTGCCGAAATATCTGGAGAATATCAATGTCGTCGGACTGAAGTGGTTTATACATTTTTTAGCCCACTGTAACACAGGAAATAGTTGGCCGATTTAGATGAGTGTGATACCTTGATCAAAAGCTCTCTAGACTTCTATAAATATTTATGAATAATCTTAATACTCTTTAACATAGAAATGGGCCAAAAATCTAGTCACAATATTTTTCGCCTGAATGTAGGCAATATTTTGAATCCATTTATTAGCAAATCTGCCAACCATGTTTGTTCAAAATCACAATGATCGCATTGAAAATACCTAAATGTGTAAGTATCGTCTAATACTGTTAAGGGATTTTTAAGGGAGGTAATTATACTATATAGCATTGAGGTATATTATTACTAAATTAAAGCATCTTCATGGGTCTTTGCTATTCAGTATGTGTCATTTTGCTTTAGTATAAATAAAAATATTTTATGTTGAATTACATATCAACAAATCAGCATTTGCGGGGAGTATTACTTTACAATTTCAATTCAAAGAAAAGTGATGAATGCCTTCACTTGATTTCGGAAACATATTGTGGTAACTATATGCCATCGGTTGCGACGCTTTAAAAGTAAAGTTTTCAATACGAAAGACAAGGAACTTTACGCCAGCCAAAAAGATCAAAAGTTAAGAATTCGGGACTTTACTCGAAAAAGAACATAACAGTTGAGACGCTTTCATGCGCCGGAGATGATTTAAAAGTGAGGGATAAGCCTGGGTTTGCCTTACTATTAAATACAGTGGAATAACTGCAAGGAAGTAAACCCTAAGCTGTAGATGCCTGCATGAAGCATCACTCAATAAATTGACAGCACTACCCGTTCTCGTCTACGGTTGTTAAAATTATTGTTAAGACAAGGTTTTGCCTACATCACATATCTGCTGTAATAACAGTCATATTATATCATTATATGGTTATCAACGTAATGGAATTCAGAGCTATGAGAATGGATAACTTCGGTAACCAATTTTACAACCACTCAGTCCCCCTTTACAATTAATTTTGCATTTCAACTAGGGACATTGCCCAAGAAGTTTCTTAATCTTACCTTAGATCTTTAGATAAGCCGAGTTTAAAATCGTACCATAGTTAGAAATTGTCAACAGGATGATTTTAAATAATAACAGTCACAAACGACAATCTTAGCGCGCATTGCATATTTACTTTTGCTACATGAACCATACAATTGTCTTAAGCTTACTTAAAGTTTAACTTATGTTCCTTCCCAAATTTATAATAAATTGTCCTCCTACGCAGTTATCATGAGTGACAGCGAACCCGAAGTATCAGTAACTTGTCACTTCTTTCATTTTATGAAATTTTACGAAAATACGTTACGTCTTGCTCTCTAAAACCAGTGATAAATCATTTTGTATTGGACTCATTGATTTTGAGACTTTGAAAATTGAGATTCATACAAGTGGATCCAATAGTTCTTTTGCACCATTGCCATTCAGTCCAATTACACAGATATCATTTACATATGCCAGAATCTAGTTGGACTTATGGGAAGATGTTTTTTTGAGGTGATACACCAATTAAATTCTAAAGTAGCATTAAAAAATATCGGAGAGAGAGCATGTCCTTATTCCCAGCTTTGACACAACATTGTGACGGCATTTCTGTCATTTTCCATGAACGCACATATTTTTCGCCCAAACACTGCAAAGCAAACCTTAAGCAATATCCCGATGGATTACCTACAATATTATGCTGTTCAAACGAGAGCTATGGCTTCAACAGTTTTCGCATTTTGAATCTCCTTCTTTAAGTATAGCCTACAACGCGTCCACTTTCCCTTCATCGGGTATAACTTCACTTTGCCATACTAATAGAACAAGGTCGATAAGATAGTAGACCACAAAGTATCACCTTCGAATATCAAGAGCTCGGAACAAATACAACCAACCAAAGAGGAACAATTTTGTTTAGCCCTCTGCGCATAGCCAGTGAGTTCCGAAGGAAAGGTCCACTATGCACATTTCTACAGTCAGTGTTTGACAACTTTCAAATACAGCATTTGACACTTGTTGGACATTAAGTAAATCCAAAAAATCTTCTTTCCAAGGGTCGAGCACTGCATCGATCTGATCGTTAACACGGAGGTTTCCATTCTAGTCTCGAATGACCAAATTCACTTAGCGGTTCTCCTTGCAGGACCACTTTGTTTTGCTGTGCGATTGTAAAATGTATTCGTATAGGCTATATTCTGTTGCTCAATAGCAAGATGATACTTCTTTGTCGTTGTGCTTCCTCATTTTCGTTTATCAGTCCTTTACAGTTAAAACGCAGTTAAAGGTTCATTTTCCTGTGATGGCTGACTTGTAAGAAAACTGCCATCTTTGCAGCTAAACAATAAGATGTCACATTAGGTGATCTGAGACCTTCCAATAAAAACAAAAATATGGTCATTTTGACTTCGGAACGTCTTACAAGAGTGTGTCCATGTTTCCAAGTGGATATTTTTATGAGCAAATAATTTGCTAGCCACAGTGAGGACCTGCGCGATCGAAAAGTACATTATTCTCTCTCTATTATCGTTCGCTAGATCATGTCGGAAATACGGACATATATTTTCATATAAGTCAGGTTAATTTTTGCGAGATCTAGCATTAAAGTTACCAATCTCTAGTATGACAACGCACTCAAGTATGGATCCTATCAGATCATCCAAGTCTTTTTGTTTGAGTTGGATTATATCAGTGAGCGGATGAATATAAATAATTGACAGGTTGGCTTGTTGCTTGTGTAAGCAAAGCTTATCAATTGCTTTGAAATCTAAAACAGCCTTTTTCACCTGGGGCCCAAGGAGAAAACCAACACTAAGATTGCTGAAGACATCTCCACTATGAAGCAATTTTTAGCCTTAGGACACATGTTCTCTACTTTTTGGCCATATAGCTTCCTGGAGAGTGTCGAGTTCCAAACAATACACTTTCATAGCTGATAAAATTCATAAATTTCATTGGCTTATCCTACGACAAGCAAAGGAGGCTGTGGTGGAACTATATAAGGATAAAAAGCTCGATAATAAGGATAAGAAATCTTTTACGAGGCATGTGAGTGCCCTCAACCACAGGGGCACATATATTAATATGTGGCACAGGGGATAATGTATTAATATGTAAGTTGAATAAAAAAATAATTTTCTATTTCGCAAATCCCGGCATATACGATTCTACAGTAAAAAGGGATCACAATCTTCTAAACAGTAATGACTTTAAGGTTAATTTCATAAAATTTTTACAAATATCGGCTTTACCACCAACGTTTAGTTTTGCATTTTAAATCATAGCTCCAGACACTGATTTACATCTCATTACTAAAATTAAAAATAATGAAATACCCAAACCCAAATAATAAACTCAAAATTATCAACATAAAAAAAAATACTTACATCCCATAAATCCAAATCTAATTTTGTGCTACTGTTAACATTTTTTTTAAAGGCATCTTTTGTCGTATATTTCGATTTCTTTTTTGCCATAATTTAACTTGTTCCACTTTACCGGTGGCTTTTTACCGGTGGTCCGTCCTATTCGTGTCCCAGTCTCCTTCCTTTACCAGTTTTACTCTTCGTCAAATAATATAATTTAAATATTTAATTTATAATTTAATTAATTTGAATTATTCAGCCGTTTTATGGTTTTTGTTTTTTTTATTTTTTCAATTATTTTCGTAATTAATTCAAATTAATGGCAAAAAATGAAATAAATAAATTATATATTGTCATTCTTATCTGGATATTTTGTGGATAAGCGAAGCTCTCTTTCCGAATATGTTGTGATGTTGAAAATTTTGATGTCCGCTTTTGATATTGAATTTTGATTTCCACTGTTTTTCGCCACTTTGATGATGGTGGTGATTCTTATAGTTGTTACTGTTTTTGGTTAAATATTTTATTTAATTAGGTTATTAAATTAAATTATTATAATTTTGTGAATGTGAGTGTGTGTTGGTGTGTGTGTGTGTGTGCGTATTTGTTTGTATTGTAAATGGAAAACACAAAATATAAAATTTAATGAGAATATGAAATAATTTAATTTTGGTTTTATTTAAATTTAATTAAAATGTTCACATTTTCTTTTCTTTGTTTTTTGTCGATCTTCTTCAACTTTCTTATGTTTGTTGTCGGTTTATTTCTTTATTATTATATTAACGGAATTAGTTACTGTGTGTTATATTAGGGTTGAAATTATAATGGTTGTGTACTTTTGGGTTTTCAAGTTCGTGTTCTTAGTTTTTAATTTTTTTTATATATTTATTTTATTTACATTTTCAGGAGATAATAAGCCTGGAAATGAATAGAAAAAATGGTTTTAGTAATACAAATTTTAATATGTTAGTTTGTTAAATTTTTATGAAAACTTTTCTGCAGAGATCAATATCAGAGCCATCTATATAACATAATTTAACTATTACTTTAGATGTCTTTTCCATACGATTTGTATCAAAAGTAGAGTTTGTTTCGTCTTTCTACCACCTCTATTTTAAGTTCGATTTTGATCATTGCGGCTTTGTATATATAGGTTTTGTCAATATTTAATATTCGTAGTTGCCAACAATTACTATAAGTGTTTATGGTTTTTATTTCTATTGGTCATTATGAAAAGATATAGTATTTGCTTAATTGGGATAAACTGACAAGCCGGGAGTTGAACTAATGGTTCAGCTTGTAAGTCCGATAGTTAATAAAGTAATGGTGATACTTGTAAAGTGATTTTGTATATTAAATATTAAAATAATTTCCAGAAATTATCTATCTGACTAAAATTTAATGTCCTTCAGAAATTGTCAACGACTTTGTATTTTATCGGAGACGGCAATATTTGATAAAATCGAAAGGCGTTGACAGTTTCTTGCGGGAGTAGTTTTAAACCAGTATTTTACGCTGATTGTTTTGGGTCAGCAATATTTCTTATCAAAATCTGAAGCCAATAATATGTGAAATGCCGCTTAGACCAAAACCAAATATTCTTCGCATGAAAAATTATTAGTACCATTTGGTATTGGCATAAGCGGCATCTTACATATTATTGGCTTAAGATTTTGATACGGAATATTGCGGAAGGTGTAGGGCTGGTGACACACCAAACTAGACCAAAACGTTTTTTTCTTGCCTTGCGCCAAAGTTACCTACGATTGTATGACGTTACGCACACTGAGTAAAACAAAAACATAACTTTGGCGCAAGTCGTTTAACGTCAAGAAAAAAACGTTTTTGTCCGATTTGGTGTATCACCAGCTTAAGAGAGTTTTAGATGAATTTGATAATATTTGCTTTAAATTCTAGCCTAATAACCAAGAAAATGTAAGCCTAAAAAAAAATCAAAACTGTTGAAAAACCTTCGAACCCAAAAATGATAGCATAGAATAAACAAAAAAAAACTTCCAGCTGTGGATAGCTGGATTATTGCTAAAAAAATATATAGTTGGATTGAACCGACAAGGTAATATCGCAATATGCGCAACTTTTTACTGGGTAATGTAAATGGGCTTACAAAATGGTCGCAGAATGTATCACAATCTTCAGACCAAAATGTCTTAAAAATGATTTGAATTATACACTTAGAAAATATTAATACAGTTTATAAAATTTTTACCATTGAGGATATACTTTGGATAGTTTTTGCAAACAAAAACAGACAGAACTGAAAGCGATAAAGGAAGCCGCGAACTGGTAAGAAGGGGACTACCGCTCTTTATGCTTACGTTTCGCAATAAAGAAAACATCCAAAAAATATATAATATTCGGGCAATTCAAAACATGAAAGTTAGAATAGAGCCAATGAGGGAGAATACTTCAAAGATAGTCCAATGCAGAAAATGTCAAAGTTATAATCATACCCAGAAATAATGCGGGCGTGACGCAAGATGTGCCAAATATACTGGTAAGCATCTTACGAGCATGTGTACATTAGACAGAAACACTACAGCAATATGCACAAATTGAAAAGGACTACACCCCGCAAATTTTCGTGGTTGTGAAGTAGCTAAAGGATTGCAAAAAATTAGAAACCGTGCAAGCAATTCTGAGCAAAATCAAAGAAACCCTGGTACAACAAACCAAACGAATAATAAGAGATTATACAATTTACGAGGTAACGCATCATATGCAGAAGTTGCTAAAAATCAAGAATCAACCACAAAAGTAAATAATACTGGCCAAAAATGAAAATTAATTTACGAACGCTGAGAACAGTAATATGGAATGCAAATGGGCTAATTCATCATATTTCTGAGCTAGAAATATTCCTAAACACGCAAAAAATTGACATATGTTTAATCCCTGAAAGCCATTTTAATAAATCTTCATATTGCAAAATACGTGGGTACAGTTTCTACCATGCTATTCATCTAGCAGATAAGGCAAGAGGGGGATCTGCCATTTTCATTAAAAATAATATAAAACACCATGAAGAAATGAAAGTTGAAACTAAGTCCATGTAAGTGACAACAATCACAATTCAAACTAAAAAACTAAGGAAAGATGTAAGTATCTCAGCTATATACTATCCACCACGCTATAACTTAAAAAAAGAAGAATACGAAGAACATTTTCACTCTTCTCTTTGGGACGATGTTTCATTATTGGCGGTGACTTCAAAAAAATAGTTTTGGGGCTCCAGAATTACAACACCAAAAGGAAAAGAACTGTTTAAAGCAGAAAAAAAATTAAAATGCCACTTTTAATCTGGTGGCGCACCTACTTATTAGCCAACAGATCTAAACAAAACTCCTGATCTTATAGATTTCTATGTAACAAAAGGAATTTCTGACAAATACATACGAATGGAAAATAATGAAGACCTCACATCAGATCACTCTCCTGTTATCATGACATTAAGTGTAACTATTATTCAAAAAGAAATATCACCATGATTTTACAACAGGAATACCAATTGGAACCTTTTTCGTGAATTGTTAAATGAAAATATCAAACTGCAAGTGCCAATAAGAAGATCTATGCACGTTGAGCAAGAAATTGACAGACTAATTGAAAATATACAGCAAGCAGCGTGGCAGACTACCCAGACAATCTGCGAATGAAAATGTTAATTTTGTATACGGATCAAATGAGCTTGAAATACAAACTGTAACGCTCTGTGAGTTAAAAGAAGAAATAAAAAATTTAAATCCGAAAAAAGCTCCTAGATATGATTTAATAACTCGGCAAATTATAAAAGAACTACCATACAAAGCAATACATTCTGCACATAATCAATGCTGTGTTTAGATTAAGATACGTTCCAAAGCAGTGGAAGGTAGCAGAAGTGATCATGACTTTAAATCCAAACCAAAACAGTAACAATAAAAAGTCATTTAGACCAATTTCTCTACTTCCTACTATATCGAAGATATTTGAAAAACTACTTTCGAAGAGACTAAAGCCTATAATAAAGGATAATGATCTTATACCTGCTTATCAGTTTGAATTCAGAGAAAAACATTCGACCCTAGAGCAAGTTCACAAAATCACAGATATTATAGAATGTACTCTAGAAACGAAAAAGATATGTTCAAGCCTCTTCTTGGATATAGCGCAAGCATTTGATCATGTATGGTACAAGTTACATCGAAATCTTCCGAAACAGTATTATGAAAACCTTAAATCTTACATAACCAACAGGCATTTCCGTGTAAAATATGAAGATGAATAATTCGAATCTAAAGAAAATTTCAGCAGGAGTGCCGCAAGGAAGCGTTTTGGGCCCCATCTTATACCTCATGTACACACGAAAAATACGACTAATGAAAAAAACAACCATAGCTACATTTGCTGACGACACAGCAATTTTGGCAGTTGGGAGTAGTGTAATGCAAGCTACAGAAAAATTACAAACATCGATTAATACAGTTAGTAACTGGATGAAGAAATGGAGAATTAAGCTCAATGAAACAAAATCGGTTCATGTGAATTTTACTAATAAAACGAACTGTGTCAGTATACCAATCGTAATAAACTTTAAACAAGTCCCTTAAGGAAATACAGCAAACTATCTAGGGATGACGCTAGATGCCAAACTTAAATGGAAAGAACATGTTAAAAAGAAAAAGAACGGATTAAACATCAAATATAGGAAAATGTATTGGCTCATAGGTAGAGACTGAACTATCTATACATAATAAAATGCTCCTATATCGGCAAACTCTGAAACCTGTGTAGACCTACCGAATACAGCTTTGGGGTTGTACTAAGAAAACAAACGTTAAGATAATTCAGACGTTCCAAAATAAAGTACTTATTTTGGAATATTGTAAATGCCCCGTGGTACATTCGAAATGAAGACCTGCACCGTGACTTAAAGATGGAAGACATCAATGAAGTAATTGCAGTTTATGCTGCCAAACATGATTCACGCCTTCAACAACATGAGAATCCGATAGCAATACTACGCCTACAAAGAACCAAACCAATGGATCTAGTAATTGCAAACTAAAATAATTCTATATTATAGCAAATATTTATTTAAATAAATAATTATATTTATCTTTGGGACTAGCCATTGGGCTTTATCCCAACAAATGTGAATTAAATTATATAATAAGTCAGTTGTAATAATAATAAATAAAAAAAATTAAAAAGATGCTTATCATATTCTGATAAGTGCATTATAGACTTAAATACTTTAAATTTTAGGTTAGGCTCAGATCTAAATGGTTAAAATGTTTAACTGTGGTAAATATTTTCAAAGTTTTCTCACTTTTTAACCGTGTTGACTTTTAAAATTTTGACGTTTATGTTTTCTGTGTAAATCATAACTCCGGGCATTGTTTTATTCAATTTCCTTTCGTTTTTTTTGGGCCAATCTTTCCTCCTTGTTAAAAATCCATATTTTTAATATTTTTTTAAAAATTAGAATAAATTCAACAAAACTCGACTGTCATAAAAATAAAACCACAAAGGTGATGTGACTTGATTCAGCAAAAACATAATTCACATACCAGTTTAAAATTTTGTGGTGAATTAAATGTAAAAATATTAACTTTGTAAAACTTTATTTAAACTTCGACCTAAGGTACAAAGATCACTTTTTGCTTTTGAACCTCTTTTAAAGCCTGTTAAGATAGAAAAGGCAGGATTCTTTATAAAAACACACTTTATATATATATATATATATATATATATATATATATATATATATATATATATATATATATATATATATTTATATCAAAAGTTTGAGTACTAAAAATTGGTACGTTTAACCATTTTTAAAATCCCAGTTTCTGTGATTTACCGTGATGTTTTCATACAAAAAGTCTAATGTCTATTGATAAATCCTTCAAACTCCGATAACCATATTAAATGGATTCCTATTCCCATGCAAAAAGCTGAGAACTATAGTTAAATTTTAAGCTAACATAACATGTGCATCATTGGGGATGGCACATAAATTGTTTATTGATTTCATCCATATTTTATTTAGATAACTTACAATAGAATTAAGTGCAAACCATAACTAAACTTAAGCTAAATTTCGAAATTCGATCACGTACTGTATATGAATAATCAATTTGAATTTTACAATTTTTTTTTTTATATTTTCCAATTTTCACCAAAATATTATTTCAAAATATGAATTGAATTTAATTTTCATAATGGGATTGTCTATCTCTTTTTCTCTATATCGTTAAACTAGAAAAATTTATAAATATTGTAGCGCCCAACTTTTTCGTTATATATATGGATTATACATCTAGATTGCTGTAGATAAGCGGAGGTCTTTCCAATTTCATATCCGTTTGAACTAAATTTGAAAACTAAAATTGTTATTGTCATAAAATTGTGAATAAATGTATCGTACAACGATCTATTTTCAACGATAGTTTATATGTAGTTTTTGGATTGGCGCTTAACCAAGCAAAAAAAAATATTAATTTTCCGGTTATTACCAATTTTATATAAAAACAGATGCATCAGGTAAAAATACAATAACAATAATATATTTTCCAAGATTAATATACGACCTCAGTGAGTATTTGCATGACATCATAAAAATGTATATATTGACACCACCGTAATGCATGCCGATTTACATTATGGCAATAAATGCTTAAATACAATGTTTCGTGTTGAATTAATATTTTTAACACAATTGTCAATAAATTTGGAATTTAAATGTTTTTTGTGCCCTAATACTGGTACATAGTCGCATCATCAAGTGGTATTAAAATTATGTAATTATGCATTTAAAGTATCAAGTGGCTGGTTATTCTACAGGATACAGGTCATTTTAAATGTATATATATATATATATATATATATATATATATATATATATATATATATATATATATATATATATATATATATATATATATATATATAATAAATTTCCTGTTTTAAGTGCATCACTCATTCATCAACAACTTTTGGCTCGTGTATATGCGAGGTTAGCACACATTTGGCTGCAATTTGCAAATCGATTATGAATGAAAATGTTTAATTGCAAAGGATTATGAATGAAAATATTTAATAGAAATGCTAGTTAAAACTTATATGATCTTCCTTTGTAGAGAACCAGAGTTTATAATCTGACTGCGGTCATATTAACCAAACATCTGATCGAATTGTTGAATCAAATCTTTTTACCATGGACTGGAAATATTTTCTACATCCAGTACTATAGTTTAGGTGGCAGTAGATTTTAACATAAATATGTACTTAAATATACAAGCACACAACTAAAATACACCACGTATAAAGATCAACAACAAATTCCTTACATCATCAGAAGAATTCAAAGCCATGAGGGACGTACTTCGTGTGCTGATAGATCATGGGTCTCAAGCAACCTTCATTACAGAAGAAACTTGTCAGACACTTAAGTTAAAAAAGAGCGCAGTGTATGTAGAAATAACAGGCATGGGAAAACCCGATGCTGGAGAGACGATCTCAACCGTCGAATTTAACATGAAGCCGAAATTTTCCTCCAAATATTAGTAAAGGCATTAGTATTTAAAAATTTACGCCGGATATGCCAGAACAGCTTCTAGACCCCTGGAAATGGAAACATGCCAGAAATCTGATATGAGCTGATTCATCAACTTATTATTGGTTTCAGATTATTATGGAGACATTTTGATGAATAAAATAGAAAACGCCTCATCCAACGAACCAGTTGCTCAAAAAACCAAATTGGGCTGGATATTTCTAGGTCGTGTTTCAGACGATTGTCACAATTTAACAGTGATACAATCAATGACAAATAGAATTGCTGATTGAGATGCGGGGAAAAGAAGAGGTTCCTCATAAACGCACATTCACCAAAGAAGAACTAGAATGTGAAAAAATGTTCGCAACCAGCCACAGACGTCAAAAATGGCTATTACGTATTTAAAAATCCTTTTGAAACTGACTTGTATTATGCCAAACCACTGGGATGCTCAAAAAAGAGTGCAATGGCACGTCTGTTGCAAGTAGAAAAACGACTTGCTAAAAAACTAAAACATAACTTCACAAAGTTGTTCAAAAATGCGTTAATACTAACCCATAGACACTTCTTAATTGGGGATTTACTAATTACAACTCCAGAATCAAATTTGCTGAACGAAAACAATTTCTGCCAACCATCGGTGGAGGCTAATCGAAAAAATAGTTCAAGATTTTTGGAAACATTGGTCAAATGACTATTTAACTGGAATACAACAAAGAAATAAATGGTCCTGCAAACAACCAGAATTAAAGGTAGATGATATCGTTTTAATAAATGACAATAACCTGCCACCTGCACCAACTGGCCTTCAGGAAGGATTATAGAGCTACACCCTGGTAAAGATAACCTAACTAGAGTAATTACAATAAAGAGAAGTAATGGTGCCACATTTAAGAGACCCATTACAAAACTAAGTGCTCTCCCTCTAGAGTCTCTCAACTCCGAACAAAAGGAACCAGAAATTGAGTCTAGTAAAATTCTCACATACACTACCACCAACTTCAAAGTGCTACCAATTCTTCTACTAAGATTAGTTACTATGGCAGCAGTTATTATTCCAGTATCATCAACAAATCATACCCTCTTTAATATCACTAAATTTATTCATCAACCGGATGTTTATTTGGAGACCACCGGAAGTCTCAGGCTTACCAACCAACAATGGAAGAATGTTGTTTACTTCAATCTCACAACATATTACTATGATTTATCACAATACAAAACCTTGGAGAAAAACATAGATTCGCTTTGCATGGAAATGTCTGTAGAAAACATGAAATGTGCTCTGTAATCAATAGTCGAAATTTCGGCATCGAAAAAAAAACCAAATTTTTCACTACAAAACAGATAGACGCAAACGCGGAATTCTTAACCTCGAAACTTGGCGAGTGACTTATTTGGCGTCCTTGATGATCGTGATGCTTAACACTATGAAGAAGAAATAAACCGAATCAATCTTAACCAATCACATCTGTTAACTTTAGTCAAAAATCAAACATCGATTACCGATGCTACTCTGAACATTTTAAAAAGAACAGAAGGAGCAAATAGACTTCCTTGGCAAGCTCTAAAGCAGCAAATAAATTCTCAAGTATAGAAGACATTAATAACAATCAAAAATTAATATCTTTATCGTGTCGCACGCACTTCTTCTTTTACTGGATTTTAAAAATACGCAACAAAAACTGATCGACGCTTTCTTAAATGCAGAACATTATACAATGCCCATATGTCTCAACAGATCAACCTTCTAGGTTGAGAAAAAAATAACAATCACACTAACGATTCCTGTGAGGCAATAATGACCAAATCGTCCAATATCCTTGCAGTATCGAACAAAATAGATCCATTCGCTGGTTTTGGAATTAAGCAGTGAATGTCTAATGCTGAGAACGAAGCTAAAGCACTGGGTGAAGTGTTTCCTAGAAAACAAAAAAATGTGGATAATGAGAGAAAGTTCACTGTTTAGAAAGTCTAGAGTTGTTGGTAGGATCCTATGGCGGATGCTTTTGTATACCAAATTAACACATTCAGATTTGCTTTAGACTTATTCGAAGGAACAAGAAAACCTACCAGTTTACCAATTGCTTTTACCAATTTCTCGAAAGTTTACATTAGTTTGTTGCTCATTCGTTTTAAAAAATCAAACAGGAAAATAGTCTCGTAAAAAAGTTTACTAGATGCGGGTACAATGTATTGTTTTACTCAAGAACTTGTTAACTGACAAAGTCCAGATATGCTCCACTTTGACAAATTTTAATTTCTTAAAAATTCTAAAATTTGACAATTGCATTACGCATTTGGAATTGTTTAGCAATCTTGACATTTCGTGGTAGTCGAATGGGTGTAATATTAAATCGATTTAGCGGCAATATTGAGGTGGTTGAATTGGGATTCGGAAAATGATCACCAGTATATGTATCGTATAAGAAAAAATCTAGCTTCCTTCGAAATTAAATGACATAGATTATTGATATGGCATGGTGAGCCTATATATAGACAAGATGATTCGCTGTGGCTTAAAGGGCCATTATATTTAAAAGAAAAATAATATTATTGGCCAAAAGTGGCATTCGAAGTGTTAATGCTAAAAATTAGTAAGACCCGTCGATCTTCGACATTAAGGAAACTGCGGGAACATACAGTTGTGAGCTATGAATTATAAGTAGCTATAAGTGAGCTACGAATTAATCAACTATTTAAAAATGTATCTCTCAAGTTCGAAAAATATGAGCATCGCAATACAAAATTTTATTAGCATGAATGCTATAAGTGCATGATTTGTAAAGATCTTTAATACGCCTAATTGTAAGTCAAAAATCAAAAGAGTTACTGTTTTTATAGAGTATTATAAATATTTCAAAAATCAAAACGACGCATGGTTAGGCCATTAAAACTATTAAATGTATGCCAATAATAAAAAATTAAACTGTGACAATAATGTTAAGTGGTTTTAACTGCAGATATCAAACTGCAATCATTTCTGAAAGAATCCTATCGAAAAGGTGGTTCATATCCAAAATAAATTAAGGAAATAACAAGTATCCAAGTATTGGTCATTTATAAACAATGACGCTTAAACTGAACAACAGATGGATAAAGGCCAGCATCCAAAAAACTAAAAATTTAACTTGAAAAGCACAAAGTATAGTTCCAAGGCACTGTACGGGAAAATGTTAATGTAGAAGTGACTATAGCAGTTTTTTAATATACTGCTAAGGATTTCTTGAATAGCAAATATATTAAAATCTGCAAGCAAATCGAATATTATATAGGCCATAATATTATATATTATATAGGTCTAGGAATATTATAGGAGAAAGACAACGATAAAAGGTAAATCACCCCATAAAATGGTAACAAAAAAACGAAGTGCCAACAGAAAAGCGGGGTATGGAGTTGCTTGGCTAGGGAAGAACTGCAACATACAACTTATTATTAGCAAGTTGAATAGTCAATCTGAAGCTTTAAAATGATCTAGTACCTTTTCAGTCATGATCGGAAGAATCAGGCTAAACATTGATTTGTTGTTGTTGAATGAATGAAATAGATGGTAAATCTCACGATAAACTACGAGTTAATAAAAAAGAAAAATTACCTGAAAAGAAACAGACCATGCAATCGTTACATAATAATCCCAAAAGTACAGTTAGATAATAATCCCAAAAGTTATTTGCATAGATACGTGTACCATATATTTTTGTAAACCCACTCGTACAATACACATGACCTAATTTCACTGTGATTCTAAAACTAACACAGTATACAAAGTGTTTGATAAGAGTGGAATTGCCTACAGCCAAAACAACATCTAAATACTTTACACATGCACATCAAATAAACAGTCAGTTGAACAATACGAGACAATATCAAGATGAGTTCTAATTAGTTTATAGTTGGTATATATGTATATATGTATGTATTTAATAATAAAGTCCTTTACCACTCTTCAAGAAACTCGACACAAGTTAAGATGTAATAAGAATTTATTTTCAGTTTGTTTTGTTTGTCTCTTTTAGGATTAATTTTATTTTTTAAATCCATTCATTTTGCAACGATGCGCCACCAAAACTCATCAATATCGGCATCATCATTAAGCAACATTGAATCGTTGTATGAAAGAACGCGCGAGAATATCAGAAATATATGGATTACATCTGGGAGTTGTGTTTTGTAAATGCTGATAAGTTTAAATGCAAACAGTAAAATGGAATAAAGAAAGTAGGTTGTTAGGGTGATGACACAAATAATTTTGTATGTAAATATCAGAAACACAAACACAAATATACTGGAAATGAAGAAGTAAAAATATTAAAATCCCTAAGGAAATATTGAAGTGGCAGATTTTTTATTCTCTATGTGGTAACGTTTTTTGGATTTTATTTGATTTGTTTTGAAGCATAATTTTAAATACATATTTGGTATTATCAACATATTATCAACACAGTAACGCACTCATCAACGCATAGAATTACGTCTGATATTTAACTAAATGCAAGATTAAAATTATAACTAGATTGCAAAAGGTCATAAACAGTAACTATAAAAGAACACAATTATTGAAATAAAAAAGTCCAAACAACTAAGAAGAATACCGAGCAATTGGCGCAGTGGTTAAAGTTGTGGTGTTTGAGACGGGAGGTACCGGGTCCAAATCACAACGGAGGAGGGTTGCATAAGGGATTTTTCATCACATAATTACGATCGGTGATGACGATGAACATAACTATGACTCCCTGTTGGAGTGCAGAATCCATGGGCCGAACCTTCGTCCATTTCAGTAAAGGCTGGCTAGTGCAATGCAATGAGCAGATGGATTTAGAATCGAACCTGTATTCGTGCGTCCTCGATTTGACTGATGACGGTGTAAGGTAGGACGTTGAAAATTAACCGCGAAATAGTTGGGAGAGCTTCGGCCTCAGAAAATATTGCAGGGTTCAGACAAAAAAAAATCCGTTTCGATATCAAATGATGAAGGACATTTTAAGCATTTTCATGTTTTTCACAAAGATATTACGCCATCACACCAAAACCTCAAAAAAATGCACAAAGGAATATGCAAAATAATCGAAAGTCCTAATTTTTACTATTAGTAAAATGTATTACTTTTTTATCACTACTTAAATTTAATTTACCTTCTCTCATACCAAAAAATTCTCTACTTAAAAAAATAAGTGTGAAAAAGCACCACAAAATGTAGGTAGTCAACCAAATGTAGGTTTTGGAATAATATAATTTGTGAAATTTTCAAAATGTAGTACTCCTATCAGGTGCTATCAGTCGTTGCATTCATTTGCAAGGTGGTTTTCTTAGCTTGTGCTTAACAAATAAGATGTTTAACCAAAGATATTAAAAAGGTTCACAAGATTGTTGATTACTGCATAAAGCGTCACAACATTGCTGTTAAATAAAGTAATTCTCACAACTCTCCATCTACATTTTCACACGTATATTTTTAGTTTACTTAAAATTGAACAACTGTTTTCTTTATTTCGATTATAAAGATCTCCAAGAACTGCTTCAAAAGAACAAAAATCTTATAGCTCTTAGAAAATACAAAGTGTATTATGCTATAAATCATAAAATCGCTACATCGAATTGTAAAATTTTAACAGAAAAATGCATTTCTTACAAATGTAACAGGTTCTCCGGAAAAGGTAGTTTTTTATATGAAAAGGTAGTTTTGTATATGAAGTGAATTCAGGTAATTATGTAACACAATTCCTAGAAATTCTAATTCTTTCTAATTGGAATTCTTTTAATTTGCTTAACTTCGCTTAAACATTTTTATGTCATATTTCATTTTCATTGCTTATAATTTAAACGGCAGAATTTCTGGGAATCTAAGTACTTATATTTACATAGCTTGTACACTTTTATAGTTTATATAACCACCGAATGCATAAATTTGGCATATACCTGCTTGTCAAATTTGAATAGGATCTATAAATTGAGTTTGCTGAAATATGCGCATATTAAATTTAGCTTTCCACAGAAACCTCAAAAAATTCGCACATTTGTTTTTAGAAAAACAAGTCAACGTAAATCTAATTGAAATCAAAGGTTAAGATATTTCCAGAAACAATCAGGTTTAATATGCCTGCCTACGTGCTAATATATTATTTATAATTCTTGCAAAAGGAAAAACGGTTATACCGATAATTGTACTCAAACCAGTTGGTTGCAATTCTTGATAAGTAAACCAAAGGAGATTTTTTATTGCTCCAATTAAACGGGATTATATTTCTGAATCCAGCCGAGCACTATCAACTGAGTTAGAGCACAATAGTCACTGACCTAAATTGCATTAAAAAAAGCTCATTATCAAAAGGGTTAAGGTGAAAATTTAATCTTTAATATGATATATCTAAAATCAGTTCTACAATATGCCAAGAAGCTATAATTTCATTATAGAGCATATTCAAACTACTTCCGTCTGCGTTGCAAGAGAATTGTCTGAAGAACTTTTATAACTTATTGTAAAACGTATACAATACTTAACATACTTAATGTGGCTGAAAAATATTGGAAAGTAAAACCACTATTGGAATAGTTGACCTACTGGCCAATCGTATAAAAGAGGAACTGTGCTAAAATGTACCATCGTTTCACTTGCCAGTATAACCTCAGCACATTAGTCCTAAATGTCCAGCTTAAAACAAAAATTGACCTAGTGGATATGTTAAAAGAGCAGCAACCAACACTACAACGAGTGTCTCTTCCTCTGTAGGTCATATGGACAATAATTGTCTGACCACAAAAAACTAATATACTCTTCCTCTACCCACATAACAAAAAAGACAAAAAACTGTCTTCATGGACAATTTGAACAGTTTTTTCAATTTCAAAAACCAAAAAGCAAACCACATCAAAGATTTGCACCCTGTACATATGCTCCCAAAATTTAAGAATGTGATGGAAATTTACTTAAAATATTAAGCCATAATAATCTGGATTTAGAGAATTTCATTCAAGTGGAACAGCACTAAACCTTATTTTTGACAGCCGGAAAACCCATAAAGATGAAACTAAAGAAGTGATAGTTATATATTTTCTATCTAACGAGTTTTTCAAACCATTAACAGGAGAATATTACATTCAAAGTTCGATAAGTATAGCACACAAAATAAAACTATCCGACCGAAGAAAGAACAGCAGCGAATCAAAAAAGGCTAGCATTACACTAAAATTACCAACATACCACCTATTAGAGATGCTTATGGTTAAATTATATCAAACTGGTGAAGCTCAATTAAAAAGATGGAAACTTTTGAAAAAATATTTTGAAGAACTAAGTCTTCAACAACAGCAAAAATCTCTGGTCATCAATTGGAACCAATAACGAAACTAGACTAGGAACATCCCTTTAATATAAAATATTCGAATATATTCGAATTGCGAATATTTAATATGACATATTCGCAGTGATCGTTATTGACAGAATCTCAACTGCAATCAATGCAAAATAAAGAAATGAGCAAGCTATTTACAGACCAGGAAAAGTATCACTGTTCACATTAACTCAATCCGAATCATCACTGAACAATATAATTGACTATGGTAATCTTCACTTTACTTGCTTTTTGAAGACGCACTGGACACAATGAACAAGAACCCAATATTGCGGAAAATTTGTGAAATAGGCGTCCAAAAGGAATTAATAGATCAGTATATATATATATTTTACATCTATTTGTCATGTTACATAAAATCAGGAATACTTCTGTCCTGTCCCGCAATAAAAGCTTTTCAATATTCTTAAATAAGTAAATTCGACTAGTATTGAAGTAATTTTGACCAAACACTACAACTAACTTCGAAATACTTAGAAAGACGAGTCAGTTAGATATTGCGACAGAAATATAAAAACGGATATGGAAATGGATTGACAATACTAAAAAAAACACTAATGATTGCACTGGGAAAAGTAAGATCGAAAGACCTGCAATTTCCTGGAAAAGCACTGTATTAGCAGAAGCGAACGAACAAGACAAATCATGGATGGAAATAATAGCAGTGGCACACAATAGTTAAAGTAGCCACTTCTAAATTTATGATAAAAGATAAAATATCCTTTATGGTTTACAAAAAGAATAAAATGAAACATAAACATATTGCAGAAATAAAACATGGACCATTTTTATTGTGGAATGTTTTATTTATGTTTTGTATCTTTTGTTGGTTCATTTTTTTTTATATAAATACAGGAATATTATAAATTCTTCATTGTACCATTTTTATTGTGACTGTACGAATAACAAGTCATAAATTAACCTCTGCCATTTATGTATTGTTAAATATTTTTCTTAAAATGTTTACTTTTTTTGTAAAGGACATGTTTTTAAAAAAATCATATATTTCAATTTTAAAACCATTTTCAAAAAATAAATATTAGCTTTATGTATATACATTTACATAAATCTGCTCTAAATTTAATTGTACTTTAATAAGTGACATAATTAGAAAACATATTTTATTGATAAAAAAAAAAAAAAAAAACGAAAAATGTTACCTAGTTTTTCCTTTTTCTATCTCATTAGATGATGTGTTCAGTATATTCAAGTATACACACAAACACACACATAAAGTACATACATAAAATCATGTACAAACAGAAAATTTAAAAAAAAAAAGTAAAAAAAAAAAGTTTTTCCCATTTTTTTATATTTATGTAAAGCTTTTGTTTTTATTCGTTTTCCTTCGAAATATATACAAAATCTAGTATTTTCCATTTTTTTTTTTTTTTTGTTTTTTTTGTTTGTATTCAAGCTTCCGACGAATAAGGATATAATACATATAACAAACATCTATATAAATGTTCATTGACAACATAAAAATCGATAAAATTTTCCATTTATTTTCTTTGAATTGCAACAAAATTTTATTTTATTAAAAATATTGCAGTCTCAATATTGCAAAATTTACAAGAGCAGTCACAGTAAACTGAAAACATATATGTACTTTAGACGTTTCAAATTATTTGTTGTGAAACTGTTCGCAGAATTTCCATTTTATTATGGTTGCATCCTTTTTTTTGCGTGAAGTGTGCGGCTAACATACGAATGTTGACTTGTTTTTCACAAATAAACGAAAACAAGCTACTCGTAATTAACGATGTCCTTTATATAAAATTACAAACAAACATAGACAATAAACATGTTTACCATTTAGTGTCGTATACAACTAATTATTTGATTTTTGTTTAATTTATAATTAGATATGTAAGTGCATACATCTAAATAAAAATTACGTATAATTTATTCAGGTCAAGGTATTTTTTCAAATTATATTGCAATAATAATATTTTTTTACAGGCCATTGCTCATTCGTGCCATTGCCTTATTATTGTTATTGTTAGATGTTTCATGCGTAAAAATTTCCCAAGGTTGTACCAATATATTTATCATTAATAAACGTCGTTGTCACACTTTTTAACTAATTAGAGTATCTTAATTCCTTTTTTGTCACATGGAAGCATATTATATACTCATCTATCTACCAAGAGCAAACCATATAGAATACGGTCCATTATTATATTAAGATGTTGTTTTGCTATACAGGTAACCCTCGCATAACAAGGTGATTTATTATATGGTTTCATTATAAAAAAGGGCTGGGTTACAAGTGCAATTTTTAAGGATTGGTTCCAAAACTACATGGTACCTCAAAAGGAGGGTTATGTGAATTGGAAAAAACTAACGTTTAAAATTGTACTAATTTTGGGTAATGTACCAGGACACCCCAAAAAGTTGAGTCACCCAAACTTTTAAATCGAACTATATACGGCGTACTTTTCATTATATTAGACAACAAATGGAATCTGACACGAATACATCAGTATCCACAGCTTGGAAAAATGTATCCATTTTGAAATGTGTGGACTTTATTGATTTATCAATTAAAGAATTACAATCGACCACGCTAAATGAATGTTGGAAAGTGTTATAGCCTGCTGCGGTGCTCCAAAAAATTGTCATCTCATTCGTTTAAAACTAAGGCTTAACCTGTAAATGGTTTACATTTGTCCGCAGAAGCCTTTTTCTAACGTTTTTGCAATGTTTTAAAGTTATCATAAATGTCGTTACACTTTTCTTGCCAAAGAAAATATCCCGTTGCTTTCCATATTGGGTGCTTGTGCAAATTTCTAAAAAAACTGCGGGATAAACTATTATTTTTTAATGAAATGTTAATTGGAAATTGGAATTACATCGGCTAAGCCAGGGACTGCATCTATTAATTCAGTTCTGTAAGGTTTAGTAATTCCAAGTAGGATTCCTCTTTACCCACTAATAAATATTCAGTGCTATGTTGGTGACAGTTCATTCTGTTAACTCAGTTCCCAAATTATTTTATAAATAATCTCACGATTCTAGCCCGTTGCCTCTCGTTACAAGATATTGTGGGTATTTTTTATCAGCAAGTTCCTGGTCAACCAATAAAAACCTTTTTACTTTAGGAAACATTATTATTCAGCTCTACAATTAACCATAGAGACATCTTTGCAATTTAATCTTAAGTACCTATAATTAAACAATAAGAAGATATAGCGATGAAGCTTTACGAATTTGTTGAAGAGAAGGGAACTGTAAATTTAGATATAATGAGCTTTTTGACTTAACTAAGAGAAAAACATTCCAAGTAGATCCTTTTAGTATATTTTAAAGCTATTTTAAGAGGATATCTTTATTTATGCGGCATAGGAATCACCCAAACTTTTAAAATTATTTAATACCTTGGATAATGATATCAGAAACCATCGTTTATAATGCAAATTTCTTTAACTACTTGTGTCAGAACTGAAAAGATTGGTTCAACTACTTTTCGGAATTATTTGATAGGCAACGTGAGTATTTGATCTATTCCCAGCCATTTAGAAGTTGTGACAATCTTCATTTTCAAATACTTGTAGAGATCTTCTAATATTAAGTGTTCCTTTAAGTTGCATTATTACTGTATTGACCGATGAAGCGTCCATTTTTTTAAGCGTCCATTTTGGTCTAGGACGAATACTATACTACCTGGACATCACCATATATGATATTATTAAAGTTTATGCTCCAACGAAGAAAATTTACATAGGAACCAGATAGGAACGCCTTGCTCACACTCGTAGATAGTGCACCAAAGTTAGTAACAGAAGCTGCGAATCTTTCAAAGAAAGAATTATTTTTGATAGAATACAGAGTTGCTGAGTTATTTTGTTTACTATGTAATAGTGTACTTCAGCTCTGCTTCTTTGACTATGTTGGATATTTGCACCATAGCATCTTTTTCAACATTTTTTGTTCATTTTCGAACAATTTTTCGAGTAATTTACTCGAAACTAGTGTTCGCATGATTGGCCACGTTCTTTTTGTCACTTTGAACTCCATGTTATCAAAGCTACATTTTTTACATGATTGCTATGATTTCATCATCACTAAATTTATCCGCGTCGCATATACGGGGTGTTTAGATCATAGGGCATCTAATAGACTGAAACATCTTCAGTTAGCATAGTTTTTTTTCATGTCGTCGATGGTCTTCCGACATTTTTTTTTTCTTGTTGGTTTCATTCTAATGACATCCTAGTAATCTCACTTGATAGCTTTTGTAGTGTGTTGTATCCATCTCCATTATCGTTTCCTAATTTCTTTCTCTATACCGATTTGCAATGTTTGCAAGAGAAGCTCCCCGTTCATCATTTTGTTTGGCGAGAAGCATCTTCTTAATCGCCGGAGGGATTTTTTTACAAATACCTGGAGTCTTCGTGTCAGTTTCCGCGTGTTTTTCATGTTTTACAACAATGCAGTATAACTGATTTTACACAGACATTCGTACCTTTGTATTTTGACAGTGCTGATGTGTTTCAGATCTTGTGGAGAGCTGCATGTTGAAAGTATTTCTGGCTTGGTTAATCCTTTGACTTATATTCTCTTCAGCGCCACCTGTTTTTGCCACATTGCAACCAAGGTATACGAATTTCCCTACCCTACGTCTATAATTGGCGCATTACTTTGTCTAACATTATTGAGAACAGCAGTGGAGATAGTACATATCCCTGCCTTATTCCTCATGTGTTGTGGAACTTTTCACCCTGCTTGTTTTTATTTAACTGTATTTCCAACACTCCAGTACATTTCTTAGATGAGTTCTACTATTTTCCTCGGAATGCCGACATCGCTAAGTGCATTCTAAATTACACCCCTATTAATCGAGTTTTTGTATTCTCTTAAGTTGACTTTCTTCAGGATTGTTATTATCACCATTTAGTAGATCATGTGAAAAGTTATCCAATCCACCAACATTTTTGTTATTTTACTTCTTTATTGCACTTGTAACTTCCTCCTCCGTTGATGGACGGAAGTTCATTAGGAAGTACATCATTTTCTTCAGAGTCTATGCAGTTATCTTTGAAGAATTCTTTTCACCTGTTTAGCTGTTGATTTTCTGTGATAAGTGTTTGACCTGCTCCATCCTTAATTTGTGGTATTTTGAGATTCTTTTCGGTGACTCTTCTGACGCAATGATCTAGCGAGTGCAGATTTATGTTTGGTTCTTCTGCTGTTTCGAGAATGTCGTCAATGTATTTCTTGCGATCACTCCGTGCCATTTGTGCACCTATTGAACTGCTTCTTCGTATTACCTCCTAATTTCAGCCGTGTTTTGATGGCACAACCGTTGTTTAAGTTTACAGCATTTTTGAATCTTCTTCCAGGTATCTCTTTTCCACGGTTCCTCGTGTTGTCTTGGCATCCGAGCTACTAGAGCTGCCTTGGTGCAGGCTTCTTTTATTTCAAACCATTTTTCAGCAACTGTGCTGGTTTCGGTTTTGGTAATGTTAAGTTGTAGGCCATCACTTATGCTAGTTCTGGTGTCAGATTTTCTTAAATTTTTCAAGTTAAATTTCTTCTTGTTGTTCCTTGCGTATATTACAGCAGTGGATTTTATTTTAAATGTTGCTATTACTAGTTGGTGATCGCTTGTTCCACGAGATCTTTTACGTTTGTTGTTCTGCCATCTGGCGTCATCGAAATGAACTTGTTTATGTTTTTGTATGAGAACTTACTGCAGCCCATTATTAGCTGATTTGTGATACAGTAATCGATGAGTCTATCTCCGTTATTGTTTCTTATTGACTCTAATGCTTCATTACTCATTATTGACGTCATGCCTGTATTATCGGTTCCAATTTTTGAGTTCAAATTTCCAGTGTGCACTAGATATTGTCACTTGCAACTGCTCATAGATTTCATATTTTATTGTGTCACTGAATAATTGTAGTATTAATTTTTTTGACTATGTACAATATTCCAGTAGTGCTTTCTTGCTTCTATATAGATGTGGTTAGTATTCATACACCGTGATCATGTCTGTAGTGCATGCCAGGGTATATCAGGTACCTGTACTCGTAGTTAAAGCCCCACTGTTTTTCCATGCTATTTCGCTAAGGCCTAATATTTCAATCTTATACCGCTGCACTTCATCACTATTTGTTAGGGTACTAAGAACCTCGGTAGGGTTAAAACTCTGTTTTTAATCTATATACAAATCCTTTTTATACAAAATTTTTCTTTTTGAAGAATAGTACATTACTTTTAAAACATTTTTGAGTTGTTCAATGCACCCACAAAATGAGTTAAGTGAAAAAAAGTTAGCGGAGAAAACAGTTTAGGACACATAATGTGAGCACCAAATTAGCTAATCATTAAGAAAACGGTTTCGAGAAATGCATTTATCACAAAACCTGAAAAGATAATTCATGACTAAGCGCATGTCAAGAAACCTTGTCACAAAATCTTTCATCATCAAATGCATACATATATACATATATTTATGTATATATATATATATATATATATATATATATATATATATATATATATATATATATATATATATATATATATATATATATATATGAAAACGAAATATATACATTAAGAAAACGGTTTCGAGAAATGCATTTATCACAAAACCTGAAAAGATAATTCATGACTAAGCGCATGTCAAGAAACCTTGTCACAAAATCTTTCATCATCAAATGCATACATATATACATATATTTATGTATATATATATATATATATATATATATATATATATATATATATATATATATATATATATATATATATATATGCATGTATAATTTAGTATCTGCTATAAAATATTCATGCATTTTCATTCATCAGTTTTGGCTTAAAATCACGAAAAGAATGAAGCTCACAAAATTACGAATATGCATCAATTTTGTTTGTATATGTTTTATTCCAAGCCATCAGTGTTCGGGCCGAAGCACCTTATAATTCCGCGTGGTTAAAAAATGTCCTACTTAATGTCCTACTTTAGCTAACTTTCTAACGGCGTTGTGACTTAATTGTCTGTAAACAAACGTTCGTTTGGCTGATCTATTAAATATTTAGTTACTCCGAAATTTTTTCCGACAAATGATTTTAAACATGAACTTAACGAACTTATGTATCACATGGAATGGATTATCGTATTCAGATAACAAAGTAAATTGGAAAACATACCAACTGTACCATAAGCTTGTGTACCATAATTGTAGTCATAAATTACTTTGCAAAATTCTGTAATGGTATATTTTCCTGCAGAGTGACCTCTGGAAAAGAAGCCTAATATCATTAAATATTGACTATATTAAAAATAAAATAATATTTTGTACCAGATGTAAAATACAAAACCTTTTAGTCTATACCATATGTTAGCATATAAAAAAATTATATTTGTGTCGTTATTATGCTAAAATTATATTTTTAAACGTAAGTACCAATTTACAAGTTAATTTCCCCTTAATTTCATTTTTAACAAACGAAAAGTTCAAAACATATAACCAAAAATTAAAAATATGACACTCGTTAACTTTATACATACTCCATGTTAATACACATTCCCATAATAAAGGTGTATGTTCACCTCACTTATGTTGATCTACCTATATATAATTTATACACACATGACAACATCATCATTTTATTTTCCTAATTGCTATTTAAAAATTCATTCAACAAAATTTTTAATTTTTTTTTTTTTTTTTTTGGGGATTTTCCATTTCAAAAAAAAAACAACCAAACGACTTTAATATTTTACCCAAGCATCACAAGCGTAACAAATATGTTGTGCGGTGGTGAGTGACATGGTAGTGATTTGTTTTATAATAAACATATATAATTGAAAAACTTGAAAATAACAACAACAACAACAATAACCAACAAAAAAAAGTTGTCTTTGATAAAACGAAAAAAGTATAACAATTTTTCGGTTCAACAAATTTTTACCCATAAAATTATTCATTGCTTTGCCAATTTTAGATGTGTAGTGTACGATGAGCTTCCAACAACATCAACCACAACAACAACAACAACACAAAAAATAAATAACGAGCGAATTTTATGCTTATCAATTCAACATAAAAAATAATGCTCTACAATTGTGCTTTTTGCTACGATGATTATTTTATATGTTTTGAAGCTTTTTATGGTAATTATTGTTATTGCTGTTTTTAGGTTATGCCCAATGGATATTAATTATGTGCTCTATATTTTTTTTATTGTGTTTAAATGTAAAATTATAAATAAGATACCAAAATCAAAAAAAAAAACCTATACATTTGACGAAGGAAACAATAAACTGACATACAAAGTATACCAGCAGTGAATGCTATTTTTTTATCATTAAAAAGTTTCAAAAAAACACTTGTTGGGTAATTTAGTAATTATCTTTGGGCCTTATTTTGTTTTTTGTGCTTTAATTTTTTTTAATTACATTTTAGGTCAAATAAGCGAAATGTTCCTAAAAGTTTGCGGGAATTATCAAAAGTCTTAAGAACATGGATTTATATCGTTTCCAATCCAATTATATTCAAACTTCATTAAATACAAAAATAAACTTTCTTTACTCTTATAACAGGATAGCTTCTATAATTAAGGTGCCGCACAGTTTAATTTCATAAATAGCATATTCCAAGACAGTATCCTTTCTTCAATGCTGCATTTTTACCGTGCAGTTTCACTACAACGCGACTCTCAAGATACGATGTAGATACTGACCCTATAGAAAAACACCTTTCAGTATTAATCAAAATTGTTCACGATAAAGGTTATTTCGCGGATAAGACATTTATCACAACTAACAAAACTAACTGAGTACTGCAGTTAATTTAGGTTTACTGCTGAAAAATCTACCGAGAAAACATTATTACATAATTACACCTGACGTCTTCAGTTATTGATAATTCGTATAAACCAACAAAATTATTTCTTGATATTTTTATAGCGTTTGACACAGTTGATCATCGCTTACTTTTGAGCAAATTGCTTAATTTAGGTTTAAGAGGTACAATTTTTGTATGGTTCAAAAGTTATATTAGTAATCGTCACCAAGTTGTAAGAATAATCGTTACGATCAGTAACCCAGGTAATTTATGCTATGGCGTTCCTCAATGCTCAGTACTGAGATGTCTGTTGCTCTTCATTTATATATACCTTTTATTTTTGATTCCAATCTTTTGTGGAATGTAAGAGCATTTGTAGATGACTTGGCGTAGTGTTACACAGCTACCAATCCTTTTGATATTAAACACTTGATATAATCTGATTTAAACAGTCTTAGTAAATGGTTTTACTACATTTGCCTTGCTTTTATAAGTCTTGATTTTTATAGTTTGGTCAAT
The DNA here is from genome assembly GCA_963556175.1 of Tipula confusa. Lineage (NCBI taxonomy): Eukaryota > Metazoa > Arthropoda > Insecta > Diptera > Tipulidae > Tipula > Tipula confusa. Next base: position 71,429,160 of record OY744476.1, read on the forward strand.
CATTCCCTCTTTCAGTGAAGTGTCATGTCCACAAAGCATAGATAGCCCTTGTTCATTGCAATGTTTTTCAGTTAGAGCTGGTTTATGAGTTCAAATTTTGTAAGCGTACAAATTTTTAATAATGTTTGTTTGTTTGAATAAGAGTTTTAACCAAAGCCGTCTTTCATCCCTCTTCAAAAGCTTGCATGTTCCCGTCGTACGCAGATACATATTAAAAAATGTAATTTATTGGCTGTATTAGTGTGGCAAAAATCCATAGGAAAAAAAATTTAATTTTGTTTTGAATGATTTTAAATAACCCACACTACCATAACGTCATATAAATTTGAGCATATTATAACACTCGTAGTGAGAGCGTTTTATTTTATATTCCCTATTTAAAATCACTCTTAAAAATTTAAGTTCGCTCAGTTTTTTTTATTTCCTCTTTAGTTTACTGTTTTGTTATTTTTTCTACACTGTTATTTTTTCTACAAAACCAGTTTCCGAGAGATGCATGTTCCTGGGCTTCCTAAGGGGGAATGAAGACGACTTTGGTTTTAACTAGATATATTTTTAATAGAGTCTTAGACACACATGAGCATTCCAGCATAAACTTGCATATGTGTTAATCCCAAACTATTTACGTTTCTTGGATAGGGTATCGGGGCCACTATCAGGTTATGACCCGATAAAAATAACGTATGGTTATTTTTATCGGGTCATAACCTGGGTGGGTTAAAAATCTTATGTTAAAAAAATTGTATCTAAAAAGCTTTGTCTAATAAAGCTTTACACTTAGTTAAATATAAGCATATGCCTTTTTTGAGGTCAATCATGTATATATGTTAAATCCTTATTGAATTTAATGAGAATTGTGTCAATTTCGAATACTTCACCACCAATACACATCGAACAGTCATAATGATGAAATTTACTAAATTCAATATTATCCACCAAGCTAAATAGAAGAGGTCCTAAAATACTACTTTGAGGGACGTTAATACTTCCTTGAGGATAGTTAAGGAATTATTCAGTTTTACTCTTTGTTTTCTTTCTGACAAAACAAAGTTTTAAATATTAGTGTAGTTGATGAAAATTGATAAAATAAAAAGTCCAGAAGTTCGGAAGAACAAAAACAGCATAAATCAGTGTTGTTTATCGAAGGACTAGGCAAGATCATCAATTACATTTACCAAAGCAGTCGAGTAACGAAATCCTGACTGTCAACAATTAATGCCTGTATTTGATTTTTTTTTTAATAATTTCATAAACTTTAGATGATAAAGGTGTATATTGGTCATAAGTCATTACAACTGATGATGTTCTTTGCTGTGGTGAAACGTGTAACAAGGGCAGTCTTCTTAGTCATAGGAAAAATCGAGCTAGTGTTTCAATCATTGGCTAATATTTTAACTGAAGTAATAACTGTATAGTGGCAAGTTAGTTTTAATAAAAGAAGGGCGATTTTGACCATCGCCTATTGCATTGGAATGGACTTTATAAATTGCATCGCTTATTAACATCATCGACTACGTTAAAAAGCAACAAACTTTCACTGCTATAACATTGTGAAAAAAAATTATCCGGCATTGGTAAAGAAAACAAAGTCTTAGGAATAGTTGTAAAATGAATATTAATGTCGAATTGAAAAATTAATATTCACATTACTCTTCTTATTTCCAATTCCTATATCATTCAGTGGCCTCCATAGACTTTTTATTGTCATCTTATATAGGTGCTCCAAAATAATTAGAAATTTTAGCCTTACGAATTAAAAAGTTAACTTAGTGGCGAGCTTAACAAATAGTAGCCGTTTAATAAAAATAGGAATGACAATGTTTTTCAACTGACAAAATATTTTCCACGCGCCTTTACAATACTGACTGCAGAGCACGATTTAATTGCGTTTTATAACTCTTTTTAGCGAAATAATTTAAACAAAATTTAACAAAAATCCCAATCAAGCTCTGTGTTTTTTTTTCTTTTAAATTAAATAATTAATGCATTTCAAAATTATTAAAATGGACGTCTTAAATCGCTTGTTACTTCAGCTGGGATGTTGTTTTCTCTTACAGCATCACTTTGTCCCATTTCCACTCCTGCATTGATCCTTGATGTTACATCAATACTTGTACTTCCCTCTACTTAAATTGGTACGGCGCCCTGGTTAATAAACACTTTATCTGCTGATGACTGAACTCGAACTGCTTCTTGTATATAGCACTTTTTAACTTGATCGCTCCGTTTGGTTTGAATTCTACCATCTTGAATTCTACGAATGCTTTGTATTTTCTCTCTGAAATTCCTTCCAAACATTATTGATGCTGGTGAATATTTCGAGTGCTTTAGATTTATATTGAAGGTTTGAAAATAATCCTCTGTTTCCTTACTTCTGAATTGCAGCCCATTATCCGTAATGATAATGTCTGGAATCTCAAATCGTGTGAATATATTTTTGAAGTTCTTTATAACCTATTCGCTTGTGATTTCTACTAAAAAGTGTAAGTGGTCCATTAATTTTGAAATATTCTCCTCGTGTGTGATCAATGTTGCAATTTCTCTCGAAGACGGCGTTAAAACCACTTGTTCAAAAGTGTTTTTTATGTCTAACTTGGAGAATATTGTACTTTTAGACAAATTAGGTAAAACTCATTGAAATGTTGATAAGGGGTGAATTTCCCTTTTAACAACTTGGTTTACCCTTTTCAAGTCTACGCATAAATGCATATCTTTTCCCTGGTCCTTCGGTACCACTTCTAGTGGCGAAAACCATTTCGTTAATCCATTCACCTTCTCTATGATATTATTATCCAGTAGTTCCTTTAGTTTCTGAGATTTTTTCTTTCAACGGCAATGGTATACGACTGTGCGGTTGAATTACCGCTGGAATGCTGCTATCAATCTGAAGTTGTACTTCTACATATTTTAGCCTTCTTGTTTTGCCTTTTTCCTGGGCTTTTATCATGCCTGTCTCTTACACATAACATCTCCATATTTAAATTCTGAGTTTTCTTCCATGTTTCATAGCTAATGAGATTCACTGCTGCTTCACTATCAACTGTAATTCTGATTTTTATTCCACCCATCCGACATATTACTTTCACTCCCTCATTATTCTCATGCACTTTTAGCACTAAAAACTTGACTAGCCTCACTGTCGCGGCTTCCTGGTTTATCTTGCTCAATAAATCTAACTTTTGCGTTTGTTGTTTTCCGACCCATTTTTGGAAAATGTCCACTCCTCTGACTTTTATTACAATTACGACCCTGTGCTGGACATTTGCGGCCTCTTGCATAATGATCTCGTCTACAGTTAAAACAAACATTGCCTTTTCCATGGTTACTATTTGATCTGCTTTCTTCAGTCTCTTTAGACTTCTATTGCAGCTATCGTTGAAACGCCTTGGAGCAAAGCAATTATTATTTCTGTATATTGACTACGAGATCTAAAATTGTTTCGATTACTATAATTGTTCTCTCCGCTGCGGTTTACTTTATTTATCGATTCTTCGACTTTTGGCCCACTTATCGCATGGGCTATTTGTATTAATTCATTTAAATTTACCGCTCCATTTTCTATTACTTTTTCGTGTAAATTGATACGTCAACTTCCAATTAAAATTTGTTCTCTAGTTCTGTCGTCGGTGTCCTTAAATTCAAATTTCACTGCTTCCCTCCTCAATCGCAATATAAATTCATTTAAACTATTTCTTCGTCTTGTCTCATACTTCTTCATTTGTTCTTCTCTAAATCAGAACTCGACTTCAGATTGAAATAATCATCAAGTATTTTAATTACTTCTTTATATTTTTCATGATCCACTGAAATATAATAAGCTGTTTTTCATTTCTTCGTCTTCATTTATTTTATTCGTCTTGAAATAAATTTCGAGAGCACGTTTCCATTTCGCACAATTATCGCCACGTGATCGATATTCATCTTCACTTATTTCTTTGATCCTCTTCTTAAATTTCCAATTATCCACAACAATTAATCCATCTGTAGTCGTTTTAGCCTTTTATTTGTATTTTCACAATCACTGATTCACAAATTCACAGACTAACAATCGCTTTTTCCTTTTTTTTCTGTGATCCACACCTTTTGTCCTGAGATGGCTGCCTTTTTTTGTTTTTTTTTATGATTTTCACTTAATCGCCTTAATTATTGTTTTTTTTTGTGTCTTTTTATTTTACTCCTCGTCGCCAAGTATAATATCTAATATCATTTTCATTTTAGCTGGGTCTTTAGATTTTTAAGTAACAAGCCCATTTTCTCGTTTACAATTATTTATTTGCCTTTTACTCAATCATGTTTCTCAACTTCCATACGAACCCAGTTAAACCAGAGTGATGGTTTAACTGGGTTCGTGTGGAAGTTGAGAAGCATTTAACACTCTAAAATCCCCATTTAACACTCTAAAATCCCCCACCAAACCATAACTTGTGATTCTACCCAATAAACAATATCTTGTAATACTAGACCTATCAAAAGGTGAAATATTTAGGGAAATGTAAAATTCTTAGAATTTAATAACATGATGGTCAGTATATCAAAATTATTAGCCTTTTAAAATTATGAAATATTTCGGAAAATTAAAAATTCCTGAAATTCTCAAAAAACCATAATGGTTCGCCTATCGAAATTGTCAAATAGGGGAATTAAAAATGTCTAAAACTTCTTAAATTCTTGAAAACACAATATGGTTAGCTTATCAAAATTGTGGAATATTTGGCAAAAATTCCTAAAATTCATGTCATTCTGTTAAAGTGACTGAGCTTGCCTTATAACCAGAATTCAATACGTTAAATACAATGACACAATATTTTCTAAATAAAGAATTGATTTTGCTGACTTTTACCCTAGTTGAACACAATTTCAACATATGTTGCTCCCTGGATATATATATATATATATATATATATATATATATATATATATATATATATATATATATATATATATATATACGGTAATTACTCCGGCTAGAACGGTTGAAAACTATCTACGTTTATATTTAATAGAGCGGCCTAATCCAATATTGGAAGTTTTCTTGTGCATTGATGTCATGTGATTTTGAAATTCGTTTAAAATAGACAAAGCATATTTTGATTTTACTCTCGCTAACTTTCCCATTTCTTCGGAATGTCTATCCATATCCATACAATTTGTGTAATTGATTGTCATCAGTTTCTACACTAGCATCCAGATTTTATAGTATTCCAATAACTCCCATTCACATTGAAACTTGGTTAAGTACGACTAATTATATGTCTTTACTACACTTAACTTTTGAAAGTTGTTATTTACACTAAACAAATCAGGGTCTTTTCTACTGGATCTAAATTTTGATAAAAGGGACAAAACATCACTCACTATCTCAAAACCGTGAAACAAAATTTTTTTCAACTTCACGATTAAATTATTTAAAAAGAGGTGACCGATTCACTTCCTTCATCCTTTTTTCAAAGGAATTAAGTTTATGAAAAAGTTTTAATAAAAATCAACCTTTATATTTTCATGTCTTTTCATTATTTGATTTGTAAGCTATAAATAAATCCATTCTCAATTAAAGTGTATGCTCGCATGACTAATTGTGTACGTGCCGTTTAACGAGTAAGATTTTTTTCAAAAAAACAATGACAAAAAGCATACAGAAATTTCAGTCTATATTTGGAAGCTTAAAATAAATACAGGTTTAATATTAAATTGATCCATTCAAAAGTTGACCTAATTCACTATTTCTAAAAAATCAAACTAAAATCTGAAATGCTTTCAAAACTTTATGCTATTGAAACTTTTTGAATTTAAAACATTTTAATAAAATCACAACATCACTACAAAACTCAATTTACGAATTGAAGTATTTTGATTATATATTTGTGTGCTTTTATTAAATGGTTAATTTAATAATGTTTTTTTCTAGCCAACTTTTTTAAATTATTTAAAACTAACTTTCTGAAAATATGAATTTATATACACAAAACTCAAACGATTGACAAGTTGGGTTGAAAAGCGAAGCAGGTAAAAAATTTCATGAAAATAAATTTAAATGGTTTTCCAATATGTCAAATGGTATTACTAAGTAAATAAAATTCACTTGCAACATAAAATCGTTCACTTTTTCTTGTATTTGTCTAGAACACATATAAACACAAATTTATACAAAGGTCACCAAACTTAAAGCACCATAAAGTTTTTCCTATTGTTTTGATATTTTTCCAAAACAAATAACCCATTTTTTTTTTTTTTTTTTTTTTTGTTTTTTTATGAACAATCCACAATACACTTTATGAATTTCCCCAAGTATCGGTGTGACGAAATTTATGTTATCAAATTAGTGCAAAGTGTTTTTCTCGCTATATTATTCTAATTTGATGAATTTTTAAAAATAATTTTTCCGTCTTTTTCTAAATTTAAATAAATAAATGGTTCGTATACGATGACAACAACAAATCATATCATAAAATAATTATATAAACAAAAAATATGAAAATAATGTGTGAAAATTATTTTCACACATTTCATTAATATTAAGATGAGATTTTCATCGATTTTTTTTGTTTGTTTGTTTGTTTGTTTATTTTACGTATGGATGGAAATATTTATGATACGAAATGCTCAAGATTTGTTTTGTTGTTGTTTTTTCTACACATTATTTAAAGATGAAATTAATGATTAATTAATTAGACACTTGAAATATAAATAAATTATTTAATTATTTTCAAAATTATAAATAGATTTATAAATAGTGATTGGAATCGCTTATACCAATATTTAAAGAAGAAAATAAATAAATTAGACACTAATTAGAATACACCATACATTTTTCAACTTATAGTAACATTCAAGGTGAAAATCAAAATGCAACGTACATCATGGAGTCTCATATGGTAGTATCCTTAAAGGAACTGCACCAAAAGTGCAAAATATTAATGAAGGAAACATCTGTTTAGCATTAAACAAGCTCACTGATATGATGCAAAGTTTTATGGTAATGATGGAGAAATACATGGATTTAATGATGCAAAATATGAATATGATGATGCAGTTTGTGGTTCAAGCATTCTTCATTGAGCACAATATTGACATAATGTTAATATCTGAAATACGCATTACAAATAAGAACTATTTTAAAATTAATGGATATTCAATTTATGACACTAAGCATCCGGATGGCAATGCACATGGTGGCACAGGTGTACTCATTAAAAGGAAGTTAAAACACTACGAACTTAATAAATATGAGAAAGAACATATTCAATCAACGAGCATCTGCTTGCAAGAATGGTATGGAAACTGTGTAATATCAGCAGTATACTGCTATAAAAAAAACCACAGTTCGTGAATTATTTTAAAGAATTGGGTAATAAATTCATTGCAGTAGGAGATTATAATGCTAAACATATCCACTGAGAGTCAAGACTAACATCGCCGAAAGGCAGACCACTTTTTAAAGCGATACAAGAACAAAGTTTGAATTACGTATCAGCTGGTCAACCCACCTACTGGCCAACAGATACAAAACAGATTCCTGATCTAATTAACATTTGCGTAACGAAGGGTACTACACGCACAAATTTTAAAGCAACCAACTGCTTCGATCTGTCTCCTGAACATTCACCTGTAATAGTAATGTTGAGCACCGATGTTCTAAAGGCAGTAAAGATATTCCACTTACAACTTCAACCGATATTGATGAGGCTGCAGAAATGCTAAACGAAGTTTTAGAGAGGGCAGCAAAAAATGATACAGCGCCGTCAATATAACAGAGAAAGTTAATAAACTGCCCCGAGGCATTCAGAACTTTGTTCAAGAAAAACGAAGAATAAGGAGGCAATGGCAACAATTCAAATCTCGTTTATTAAAGTGGAAGCTTAATTGCGCTATTAAAACCCTAAAGCCAAGGGTCCACTATAGAGTTTTTTCGGTAGAATATCTACAAGCTGTGTGTACACTATAGAGCGTTTCTACGACTATACCGCTTTTCCGTATAGTAGCCGTAGAGAAATTTTAAGTAGAGCTCTACCATGCGCTCTACAGACTGTATACACTATAGAGCTATTTTTCTCTACAGTAGAGCGCTCGGCTACTACTATATTTTATTTTCGATTAATAATATTTTATTTTCAGACATTTTATTTTCAGTTTTTCGTTCGTCAAAATCAAAAAAAAAATCAAGTTAAAATGAGTTTTTGCCAACAACAAGCTGCTAGTGCCGTTATTTTTTACTTGAAAAAGAAAACAAGAAAAACAGAGTGTTGAGAGCTCGAGTGGATCACGAAAAGGAAGTGAAACGCCGGATTTTGTCGTGGACCAAGGAATGAAATTAAGAAAAACGTTACAAACGCCTATGATAATTATCTACGTATGTCATATATTAATTTCAATATGTTACCGCAACTAATTATTCCGATCATTCAAAAGAAAAAAAATAGTTACGAAAATCTTCAGACAACATATTGCTTTACTTAACTAATCGAATGAGGTCGAAAAGAAAATTGTACAAAGTATCCCCTTCGAATGTCAAGTGCTCAAGTGAAATTAGTGATGCAAGAATATTCAGAATTGAATTGAATTACTAACAGTACCTTGACCTGCAAGTATACCAGATCCATCTGCAAAAAATGAAATTTCGATTCGTAGGCGATTCATTACCTCAATTAGCGATGACCAGCTAAAACCTTATTTAAGAGAACTGCTAAAAACCATTGTTTGCGACAATATATAAAAACAAAAGCCTGTGCCTTTTATCAGTAGTTGTAAGGAGCCCTAAGACAGAAATCCGCTCTTGAAAGTAATATTTTTGAGCGGAACCCAGCTTTTAAAGCCTGAAATCCAACTAGGATATGGTGTATCCTAATAAGGCTAGAATTTCGTGATCGGAGTCTTTTTTGATAAAAAAAAAATTATAGCCTAAATTTCACCCGTAATTGACCATAATTTCAAGATTAAAACTTTTAGTGAATCCGTTACTAAAATTTTCCTCCTTTAAAATCTATTCCAGTCGGAGAAGAAAAGGTATATGTATATAGGTATAGGTATAAGGTATAGGTGTGTTTTGAAAAAAATCAATTGGTGCCCAACCACAATATTTTAAACATTTCAACAATATTGAAAGCGAATGCCCATCGAAATCCAATGGAAATGTCATTAATTATTTAATTGTCAGTGCACACATGCGTTCGAAAGAAATGACCAATTTAATTTTAAATAACGTGAACCTATATATTTACTTTTTCTACTGTAGAGCAAAAAACTTTATCAAACATGCTAGATAGAGTGTAGAGCTCTACAAAACCAAAAACAATAGCGTGTACACTGTAGAGTTTTTTACGCAATAGAACTCTCACGTAGAGTGCGTGTAGAGCTCTACTGTAGAGCTTTACAGGGTGTATACACTACTCTACGCGAGAGTTTTCTCTACCTCTAGAGAATTGCACCGAAGAAAGAATAAAACCAGACTTTACAGAATTACTTAAGTGAACTCTCGGCAACCGAAAGAACAGATTTCTCTTTGTGGAAGGCAACGAACAATTTAAAAAGATTAGTTAATTCTAACTCAACAATTAGACTGACAAGCGGATATTGGGCAAGAAGTGATAAAGAAAAAGCATTAGCTGTCGCTGGTCATCTAAAAATCATAAAGAAGCAAAGCGTAACCAAATATAAACAACTTTTTCGAAAATGTACTGGCTAATAGGAGGAAAATCAAAATTATCTTTATGCATTACAGTTTTACTATACAAAGTGATAATTATGCCCATATGGACCTATGGAATCCAGTTGTGGGGATGTATCAGCACATCAAATAGAGAACTCCTGCAACGAACACTAGCTAAAATACTTCGAAGTATTACAAATGCCCCATAGTATATTCGAAACAGCAACATACACGATGACCTTGGTATTAGAACCATTAAAAAAACTATCAGAGAGTTCAGTACGAAATATTACTTAAAACTACAAGTGCATCACAACGAATTGGCCAGAGGTATACTAAAACAACCAAGGTATCGAAGACTTAAAAGGGTAGATCCACTTGCACTTACGGATCTTTAATTAAAATAATTTGAATATTCAAGGTTAATGCAAATAAAGAAATTGTGAACTCTAATATTAAGTATTAACAGAGGTTAAGACTTAAAAAATTGTAATAATTTTAGCTTATAAGATTTGAATACTTCTTGTTAGTTTCTTTGGTAGAATGATTCAAGAATAAAGCTATTGGCACCACTAAACAAAAATTAACTTATAATTTAACATCAAACTGGTACTGATCAACTACATTTAAATTTTAAAATGGGTAAAGCCTTCCATAATGGGTATATCTACCACAAATATTATTAAAATATTACAACTTTTAATCTAAATTTATTTTAATTTAATTAAAGATAGTAATGAGAAACGTTTTCCATTAAGTTTAAGTCGGGAAAATATGTCGATCAAGGTGACAATTCTACATATCGTCGCCCCAGTATTATACTGTCGTAACTACCAGAAACCTGATTTTATAATGTTGTAAATCCGATTTGATTAAATTTTTGTCGTAAATCACAATTTTCAGTTTTAATCATTTTTTGTCGTAAGTCACATTACTAACCAATCATATTTCATTATTTTATCACGTGATCCATAAATATTTAAACGAAAATAAATTGTAGCTTAGAGTTTCGAAGATACTCGTTTACAACTTGACCGGCTTCTGTAACCTAAATAAAAAACCGTATTGTGCAATTTGACACGAGCTGGTTAAAAGACGAGCAAGGAAATGATATTGCTTCATCTCTAATCAGCATATTAGAGTAGTTAGTAATGGCATTTGTAAGCTTCTTAAGCACGCATCCTAATTTATCAAAAGGTATAAACATTTTCAGAGCGGAACCATTAAAATATTCTAGAAGTAGATGCTGATATTAATTGTCATTTAAATCATATTAACATTTACAGCCTAGTTTCTATATTACAACTACACAAATCGTTAAATTATCCAAATGTATCATTGTGGATGAGGGAAAAAATACTTTTCTAATTATAATACTGCTTCAATAATTTTTGTATTTCCATCATACAGTTCATTGCGAGCTCTACTTTACTCTAAAGCGAGTTTAACTAGCTAGTATTCAATATAAAACATAGCATAAAGACATAATTATGAAAAATGTAACAATTATGTTGCTATACTTTTAAATTATAATATTTTATGTGGAAATAAAAAAAATTCCATGTTTTCAATATTTAGAATTTTCATTAGATAACCATAGATAAAACCATTAAGCTTAGGTTTCAATCTTGGTTTTTCACTTTATTACCACTAATCTTCTTAAATAGATAACAATTTTATCGTAACTCCACTAATTTAAGTGTAAGTTGAATTTAACAACAATGTGGAATATTTTATCTAAATTCTATATTTTTTGTCGTAAGTGCACGAACCTCAACAAGTCGAAAAATTATACGATAAAATATTAAACATTGTATGAATTTTCCCGGAAACAGATTGAGATAGCAAAAATGTAACAAATTTTAAAAAATATATTTAACGAAATCTTCTGTATCAAAATTTTAAACTAAAATGATTCCAATTTTAAATAACTCAAACTTGCATTTAAACGTATTTTTCTCGAAACTATGATTTTGGACTTACGACAGTACAATACTGTGGCGACGATATTTGTCAACACACTTTGACTATCCTGGCAGTACATAGAAGGAATCATTATGCAAGAAAGGTTTGCTCTTTTAAAGGTTTCTGGAATAAGGCAGATAGTATTCAAAGCGAACCTATATTCGAGCGTTCTTTGGCTGGCGACGGCGTAAAGTAGGACGTTAAAAAGTAACCGCGGAAGAGTTGGGTGTGCTTCTGCCCCATAACAGATGGCATAAATATATACAAAAAAAAAAGCTAGGATATGGACTTTTTCCACTAAATTCAAAAATTTTATTTGGAAACATTGACAATATTTTTTAGATGTTGTATACAAAAAATATGAATCATCGTTTTTTAGGTTAAAACCTGTTTAAAATTTTAACATGCTAATGCATGGCAAAGCAACATTTATTGGAATACATTTATTGGAAAAATGTAACGATTATGTTTTCACTACACTCCGAGTGTAGTGAAAACATAATCGTCCTCATAATTATTTTTATTACCACACAGAGTATGATTATGAGTATGATTATGATTATGATTAAGGAGACCACAAGAGTAAGTGCATAATGGTGTATGTGATGGTAAGATATAAGAACTGGTATTCATTGTCGCCTCTTTACTATATGCTACTATTTGCTAATGTAACTCTTCAATCCCTTTTGTTTTTGACAGATCTTGAAAATGGTATGAATATTTCTGTTGTTGTTGATTTTGGATCTCACTAGAGAGATTAAATGTTGGTGATAGTGATGAGTGAGTCTTTTGGTAGTAATTCTGCCTGGCCGGTATGGTTATGGTCCTTTCATATGATCCTTGACAAACGATACTCATAGTGATACTCTATTGCGATACTCATAGTTGGCTCAGTTTTTACTGAGTAAAGCCATTTGTAATCTTGTAACTTTGCACTGATTGTTCACCGTTTCTTGGCGTAGTAGAAGTAATTCACATAAAATATCGTCCTCTTGAGTTTGATGAATGGTTTGGTTCAGTTTGTATATTCTAAAGTCATTGGTGCTAATGCAGTTTTGCCATTCGAAATTGGTCATTTAAGTATATGTATGTAGATGCAAGTCGGCCAAAAAAAATTATATTTGTGGCCGTATGTATATAGATAGAGCTTTGGAGCTAGACAGTGGTATAGGTTTCCATACTTGATATATTTCCTTATATACCCATGATATCTTTACTTCAAATATCAAATATTTTCCCTACATCCTTGTTTTAGTTGTCATGAACTGGTACAGAGTTAGTATGTCATCAGTATCTCCGATATTTGGCAGCATTAGTTCAGTTAATAGACTTCTGATGTTGAGATCTGTTTCATCTGTGAGCTATTGGATTGTTAAGAGCATTGTGGTAGTAACTCGGTTGTGTATATCTAACACTGCATCAATCAGCATATCTTGAACTTATTTAAAGGATATCATCAATAATACTGTACGTATTGATAGTTCTAGAAATTTATTGTTTTCGTTGTTGTTTTCTAGCACTTTTTTAGTTGTTTCTACTTTTCTAGTTCTTGTCTTTGTTTAAAACGTTTACGGTTGCATCTATGATTGAAGTTTGGTTCTTTAATAATGATTTGATATGTTTATTGTTCAGCTTGATACTTTCTATTTCCTCTTCATACTGTGCCGTGTTTCTGTCATCTAGCACTCTAAATAGTTCACTGGCTATATTTTAACTATATTTCCGACTATAGTAAGCGATTCACAATTACTTCTTCCTGATTTATCTTAATGATGATCAAACAGTTCATCTTTATGTGCCCTTTTTAACAAAGACTGTATTTAGCAGTGGTTCTATTAGTATACATTCATTCCTTTTTGATGTTTCCGTGAGATTAGTAATTGTTTATTTGTTGGAGTTTAAGTTGTGTTGTTCGACCAAGAGTGGAACAAAATGAGGTTATTTTATCTAAGCTTTTCTATAACCAACCAATTCTGAGTCTGATTATAATACATTTTTATGATACGGTTGTCATTTGTTAGTTTCAGTTCTCCAAAGGATTCAAAGTATATGCCATGTTCACTATCAAAATTTGTAATATTAAAAAGTGGTGTGCTTAGATGTACACAGATTTACTGCAATTGGTAATATCAGTAGAAGTGCATAGATCATCTTAGCAAGCGAGACCTTATGTGTGGATACCACGTTTTTTATTCGTTCAGTTGTTTTATTCTCCTACGCTCTATTTCTTTTGGGTCTTTTAAAGATGGTATTTTTAGGACACCTTACTGATAATACTCTAGTAAGACCATCAAATCCTGGGTGAGTACATATTATTCTAAATCTCGTAGCTGCTTAGACCAAATTTTCCAAAATACCTGAGTCATTTTCGAAAGTAGATTCCATCTTTAAATTATACTGTGTAGTTGGTTTTGTCTGACTCAGGAGATAAAATTAGTGGTATTCCGATTAAGAAGTGGCCTAGTGTAAGGGCATCGTAACCGTCCAAATCGCTTGATAGCAGGATTAATGGCCTGGAGTTTAGGCATGCGTCAATTTGTGCAAAGGCAGCGCTGAATATTGCATAAGTCAATATTGTTTCATCGATGTTCTTATTTAAACTATTTTTGGTTAGTTTGACGCTTGATCCCAAATTCTACCGAAATGAGGACTACCAGCAATAAAATTAGTACCGTTAAAAGTTTGAATGTTTAAAGGTATTCCTCTTGCGGATTGTTAATTTATTGACCATCTCCAAATGAATTGTTTCAAATGGGCCAGCCTAATAGATGCCTGTATTGGTGAATCGAGGAGAGGGAGTAAATATTGCTTCTTGTTATACTCTCATTAATTGTTCTGATTTTCTTTCCTGAATCGAAAACATATTACGCGCAGTTATGAATCGTTTGATTGACTAGTCGTTTACCATTCAAAATCCTATCTCTTGTACGTAATTGTCACCCATCGTGAATGGTGAGATGATACGCTTCTTCAATAAACAGTTTGGAATAAATATGATTTTAGAATCAGTTGTTGTTCTTTTAGGGAGTTTTTCCTATTTTAATTTCAAAGTTACCACCGACCCCACCTACAAGAAAGAGAAAGGGGTATTAATTTGAGCATTAATATATTTCCCCTGCGCAATGATTAAATTTTGATCCTGGACATTTTTTTCGTAGGTGCTTATTTTCTGAGATATTTTAAAACACCGTAACATAGTAACAGAAAAAATGTAGGCAATATATACACAAAAAGTATAGTGCAATTTAATGGGAAGCAATTTAATTAATTTCATTTTCAATTTCGAGCTTAAATGTCGGGTGATGTTCCTTTAAATGTCATAGCACTTTCTCAATGTATGTTTTTAAAGATGCTCGTTTCATAAACAAATGAACTTTTTTGATTAATTGGTTATCTTCATTGTTGAACTTATTTTCGGTTCTTTTGGATATATTATACAGGTATCATTTTATTTAACTTCGTATCTAGTAAAAACCGATATTATTAAAAAAAAATCACATTATATGTAACATTATATATGTTTATCCTATTGAAGTAAGCTCAGCAAAACATGACGATATTTTTCAGCATCGTTTGCTAGTATAATATACCTAATATATAAGTATTGTATATAAATTTAATAAGTTTGCAAATTTATCGAATCCCAACCAAAACCGAATATAAAACTTTTCCAATTTTTTATTAAACGGAAGAATGTTTTCAGTTTTCCAAGAATCCAAGAAATTAAAGTTCAAATTTTTTTTTTTTTTTTTTTTTATAATTTCTCGTTTGGTGTATTTTATTCTATATAGATAACGAATAAGTTAAACAAATATATGATGAAACATTCCATCAACGATGTTCGTTTAAAGTTAATAAAGCTCGTAAAAATAATTTAACAATTTTTCGAGTAATTTATAAATAATTGTCGTTCCATATTATATAAAAAGGGGTCACAAACTGCTGTAAAAAAAGTTAAAATAGCAACAATTTTCGAAATTTTTTGTTATTTTTATAAATTTGAAAGAATCGTTTTGGCCTAAAGTCAAAGGGCCTTTGAATCATTAGGTTTGTTCAGTTTCAGTTTAATTATCCTTTCCTTTTAACCGTTAACCTCTCCAAAAATGAATAGTAAAGAATCAGCCTGACGAACTTCATCAACAATTTTACAACAAAATTTAAGAAAATTGAAACTATAATACAAAGAATAATTCGGAACTCGTTTTCGTCCATCTTTCATCGATCAACTATACAAAAATGTCTATATCTTCTTATTTGTAATGTTTTAGCAAAAAAAACAAGTGTTTCAACGTTTTATCATTTAAAGGCCAAAGTTAATCCTTTACTGAGAACTTTTACAAGATCTTTCAGACCATATATTTTTGGTGATCGTTGTAGGTGGTCAGGCCTTGTTAAAGACAACACCTTAACCATATGATCGGCGATCGTCTGTCGGCTATACAATAATTTTTTCTATTTAGCACTTATAAATTTGTAATGTAAGCAAGCACACGCCAAACGGAGTATACGCAGAAGTGCAAGGCATTTTACAATTTTCACAAAGCATAAACTATACTTTCTGAAACTACAAAATTATATATATATATATATATATATATATATATATATATATATACTACTTTAGGACTGTAGAGAACCCAATTAGTAATCCAAAAATTATTTACATGCACCACCCCAACATGATAGACCATATGTCGATATCGTATGATTGATTCAGCTAATGCAAAATATATGATCTTAAATAAATATTTGAGACAGTACAGATGAGGAACTATAATTTTCTAAAGACCAATAATAGCCTATTCTTTAATTCTTGAATATGCATTTGCCAATTAATGCTCTGTCAATTATGAC
This sequence comes from Tipula confusa, assembly GCA_963556175.1. Lineage (NCBI taxonomy): Eukaryota > Metazoa > Arthropoda > Insecta > Diptera > Tipulidae > Tipula > Tipula confusa. Next base: position 71,445,622 of record OY744476.1, read on the forward strand.
ACCTATAAGTATCGAAATTTCTTAACTGGATTTACAAAAAAAAAACAATTTTCCATGTCGAATGGAGTATTACTGTATTTTTACTACAATCAAAAGTATGTTATCTTGCCTAAAGAGACATTACATGGGCCTACCAAAAATGCTATAATTTAGTTTGGTGACTCAAAATGAAGTTATGAGCCTTCAACCGTTTACTGATAAACAATTTAAATCGTTTTTCCATGAAACTGGAATTTACTTGTTGGCTGGAACTAGCATATGTATAAATGAGAAATTGTCAGCAAATGCAGTAGTAGACTCATACTACTTGAACTCGTGCAGCCAAATAAGGCTGGAACCATTTATGTGTTATACCTCTGAATCCGCAGCAATATAGCTTTTTAAGCAGCGTAATATGTTGTACTCTGACAAAGGCCTTAGTTGAAAAAAACCTGATACTTTTATTCCTTCATCAATAAGTCCAGTTACTTGTTCTAAAAATTCCAGCAATACTTGTTTCGTATTTCTGTTATCCCTGAATCCATATTCTCGGGACGATAAAAAATCTATTTTATCCAAGAACGACACAATCCTATTTTTTCTTTATTTTTCTAAACAACTTAGAAAAACATAAAGTAGTGTTATTGGGCGATAATCGGTAAGATTAGTTTTAATATTTTTTTAATAAAGGAACTACTAAAGGCCTCTTTAGGAATACAAAAAAAAACTCCGGTTTCTTAACTTAGATTAAAACTAAGAGCCAAGATGCTGGGTCCATTTGGATAGAATTACTGGTTTGAACCTCCAACACGCCTAATATAATCGTTAAATTCATATGAAATGTATGCTGATCTATTAACTTAATGTCCAGTTTGATTAATGATTTCTCTAATTTCACTTGTCTCCAGTTTTAGCCAGCATTATTCCCATTCTTAATAAATTTATCAGAAGAAATTTTGTTTTTGGTTCTTTCGATTTCTAAACTCACAACATCACATATAGTATGGATGGCTGCATTGTTTTATCTATCATTGTTTACATGCTTGATGGCAAGGTGGCATATATTATTTCTTTTACGCTTAAGTTTCAATAAATTATCAGTTATCAATAGTTTTATCTTCCTTGACTGTTAACCACAAGACTACTTAGTCTTGGGTTAACAGTGGTTTTGCACTTATTTAAATGACTCAAAAATGATAAAATTATCAAATGCAACACCTCGAAACTAAAAAGATACATAATAGTATTTTTTGTAATTAATGAGTGGAACTTTAAATTGACTTCTAGATCTTAATTTGCTTTTAAAAGTTACGCCTGATAATTTGGTTTTAATTATGCAATGATTTGATATTTTCTGATTCAATACTCTGTGAGAAACTCGCTAAAAGAACCTCTGATCAAATCTGTAAAGGACGTTATCAATACAGAAAGCTTTTGAATCAATAATTCGAGTTGGTTCAGAGATATTAGCCAGACCAAATTCTGAAAGTGTAAGCAGGATCTTCAAAATGTCCCGTTACAAATTTTAAATTTTAGAGACTCTTAGAATTTACATAATTTCAGAGTAACGGCTTATAACCGTTTTCGTTTAGTCACTAGTCGTATAGTGATGGTTAATGTGTTTGCTGACCATAACGCCATAACCAAAATTGTTCGTTGGGCTGACCACATATACCGATCGGCAATTGTAAAAATAATTTAAAATATCTTGTAAAATAACACAGTTAATGGCGGTAAACATTGTAGACTGTAGCCTTTAACGGTGTTGATTGGTATATAACTATTTTATAAAGCATTGACTCGTTCATAACACAAACCGACTAAATGAACATGCTTTTATTACTGATAGTGTTACCTCAAACATTTAAAAACTTCATTCCGTATCATTTTATAGTTATCGCACCACAGACTTTTTATAGCTATCCAATGAAGCAGTAAAAATAAATATCTTTTTTTGACTGTGGTTTTAGAGCTCGATTTAACAATTTATTATAGTTTTATTACCACTAGAAGTGTAGCTTAAAAATAAAAAAATATCGGTAAAAAATTAAAAATATTTGCTACCTTAAATCCACTAGTCCACTAGTCAATCCAAAACTAGTTCGGTAGAATTTGAAACAAACAAAATTTACCAGTAACAGTATATTTACCAGCCCATTCGGGCAAAAATACTACTCCTGAATATCTTCACTTTTCGTGCATATAAAATTCAGAAAATTAAAAAAATAAAACCGTAAGATTTTCGATTACTTTGTCAACTCGTTAATTATTGTGTTTAGCGACGAAGAAAATTTCCAATTGGGTAGATTTGTAAACCGAGATAATTGTCGAATCTGGGGTAAAAAAATTCAAAGAAAAGGGTTAAGAAAATGTTAATCGAAAAATTTCCACAAAGTGATTATATGGTGAAGGTTGTGTGTGGGCAGGTGGATTAATCGAACTGTATGTTTATGAAAACGAAGCCGGGATTGATGCTACTGTAAATGGACCCCGATTTAGGAATATATGATTAAGAATTTTTTGTTTGACGAAGGTCAAGATGGTATATAATGAATTAATGAGAACACACATACAACATATATTTTTATTTCTTCATGTTCCAGATAAACATTTGTGTCGTACCACCAGTATACCTACTAGTCTAGGCATTAAAACAAGTGCAAAAAAATGTGGTTTTATCTTGCAAGGTTTCAAGGTAAAGTCATCAAACTGATCTCAGAAAATTGTGGCCAACAAAATATAGAAGGTATTTGAAACAAATTGGCTATAAACACATAATTTCAGGAAAACGCGCTTAGTCCAAATATCTGGCCAACTGGCTTATTCATTTGACCTTTTGATTCAAATTTTCGGTCATCAGGACTTTCACGAGGAAAAATTTGGATACCTCTTCAATTTTTTAACTCAGTGACAATTTAAAGGATAATATTTTAGATGGTAACACCACTCTAAATAACAACTTGCTGGTATTTGATAATTATTCATTAAAATGTAATCATTTAAATGTTCGTAGTTTGGTGAAATATTTTGCATGTTCGGCCATTTGATGGTTTTGCTTTGTCTGTTCTTCGGTAAAATGAAATTTTTGACTTCTGAGTTAATCGGTTAGTTTAGAAAATGTATATTGTTGGTAATTTATAACTCTTCGGGGATGATAAAATGATTTGCTTTTGTAAGTTAAACTACAATGTGGTAGCTAACAACCTACTTGTTTAAATATAAATAATTTACACTATTTACCATTTTAACCTTCCAGGATTAACAGACTTCTAGATTAATCTATCGATTAATCCAATATTATATTTTAAAAATATATTGCGCAATTCCTAGCCGTTTCTAAATTAATGGTATAAAATATGCAAACGCAAATACGCGAACATCACCAAAAGTTTGCTTTTTATGTAAGTTTCAATTGGGATTCAAATCTGGATATAGCATTACCTCAACACTACTACAGATTATTAATAATTTATCTGCTATGATAGATAAAAAACACTTACTTGCTTGTTTAGTTTTCAAATTTTTCGAAAGCATTTGATAGTGCTAAATATACTCAGTTACTTCAGTAACTTTTTTTCTAGTTATTCAATATGCTTATTGCACTCTCATTTGAACAACCGTTATAGTTCATGTAGAGTTCTATACTTAGTTTCTTGCTTTTTTTCATTTATATAAATAATAATGCATGGTGCATTCATGATTGCCGGTTTCATTTTTATGCTGAAACTGCAGCTTTAAGTTAGTGGAAACATTTTAAACTAGAACGAGATTGTAGTAAGTCTTAACTGTAACCTTATAAATGCATTTCATTGTGGGTCAAAAATAATTCGCTTTTACTTAATCTAACTAAAAGTCAAGCTTTCTTACTTTCTAGGAATAAATCTCGTTACTTTCCATCCTCAGTTTTGTTACTCAAAACTGAGTTGGGTTAATCATGTAAAGTCCGTATGACAACGAGTAAAGTACAGTTTGTATAAGCTTAGGATGGTACAATATTAATAAAAAGTTTAATTTTACCTAATTTTATTTATTGTGATATTATTTTTAATAACTGTGACAGTTCTTCGAAACACTTACTTGAGTTTACGTTTAACAATTCTACTACCGTATGTGCATGGATCCTAGAAAGTTTGATCACATATCCGGGCTCAAAAATTCTATTCTATTCTGTGACTTATGTTTCAGTTTGTTTTATTGCAGAATTGTTATTTTATTTTTCGAGTAATTAATTCGAGGATTTGTATTTGGATAACAAACTAAATTTTTTCAAGTCTCAACGTACCCACGAATATCAACTTTTCGAATAGCAAAACTGTTATATAAAATGCTCATGTTTGATGAATGCAATTGTTATTTTGAATGGTTTGCCGACTAAACTTAACAATTTATGTTCTATAAATTTAAAAAAAAAATTATAAAAGTCTTTAAAATGAAATGTATGTTATAGTTGGAAAAGTGTAACTGAGTAAAATTTGTAAACATTATTTATAATTTATTGTATATTTTGTGCTCCAATTCTTTTTTTTATTTTTGTTATTTTATGTTAGGTTGTATTATGTTTATGAATTATTTTAAAAATTACATAAATATGCATGTTGTAGAAAAACTTAAGTTTATACATCATAATAACTAATAAATATATATATATATATATATATATATATATATATATATATATATATATATATATATATATATATATATATATATATATATATATATATATATATATATATATATATATATATATATATGATTAGATTTGATTAGATTTGATTAGATTTGATTAGATTTGATTAGATTTGATTAGATTTGATTAGATTTGATTAGATTTGATTAGATTTGATTAGATTTGATTAGATTTGATTAGATTTGATTAGATTTGATTAGATTTGATTAGATTTAATTAGATTTGAATAGATTTGATTAGATTTGATTAGATTTGATTAGATTTGATTAGATTTGATTAGATTTGATTAGATTTGATTAGATTTGATTAGATTTGATTAGATTTGATTAGATTTGATTAGATTTGATTAGATTTGATTAGATTTGATTAGATTTAAATAGATTTGATTAGATTTGATTAGATTTGATTAGATTTGATTAGATTTGATTAGATTTGATTAGATTTGATTAGATTTGATTAGATTTGATTAGATTTGATTAGATTTGATTAGATTTGATTAGATTTGATTAGATTTGATTAGATTTGATTAGATTTGATTAGATTTGATTAGATTTGATTAGATTTGATTAGATTTGATTAGATTTGATTAGATTTGATTAGATTTGATTAGATTTGATTAGATTTGATTAGATTTGATTAGATTCGATTAGATTTGATTAGATTTGATTAGATTTGATTAGATTTGATTAGATTTGATTAGATTTGATTAGATTTGATTAGATTTGATTAGATTTGATTAGATTTGATTAGATTTGATTAGATTTGATTAGATTTGATTAGATTTGATTAGATTTGATTAGATTTGATTAGATTTGATTAGATTTGATTAGATTTGATTAGATTTGATTAGATTTGATTAGATTTGATTAGATTTGATTAGATTTGATTAGATTTGATTAGATTTGATTAGATTTGATTAGATTTGATTAGATTTGATTAGATTTGATTAGATTTGATTAGATTTGATTAGATTTGATTAGATTTGATTAGATTTGATTAGATTTGATTAGATTTGATTAGATTTGATTAGATTTGATTAGATTTGAGTAGATTTGATTAGATTTGATTAGATTTGATTAGATTTGATTAGATTTGATTATATTTGATTAGATTTGATTAGATTTGATTAGATTTGATTAGATTTGATTAGATTTGATTAGATTTGATTAGATTTGATTAGATTTGATTAGATTTGATTAGATTTGATTAGATTTGACTAGATTTGATTAGATTTAATTAGATTTGATTAAATTTGATTAGATTTTATATATATATATATATATATATATATATATATATATATATCCGGTAAACAACAAGACTTAAAATATTTAAAATGTCTGCCTGAGGACCGACTTTGATGTTATAATACTAAATTTTACATATGGAACACATTGGTCTAATAGATAATTTCTTCTTAATTGTCAGTTGTCACACATATAACCAAAACATAAATCAATTTTAATATTTCTATACCTTAATGTCAATTATAACAAACTTCAATAATATTTTCAATATTTTAGCCCGAAATCTAATCATCCAACCATCCTTTAGAGCCAGTTACAAAATTTCAACTAAATTTTAAAATTGTTTTATTCCTAATGTAAAATAAGTGAAAATTGTAATAAATCAAATGAATTTAGTAAAAATATTTGTGAAATTATAACTCATTCTGCTCTAAATTTTAAATTCTCTATTGTAAACTTCAGTAATATTAAAATAAAAAATAAGTTGGCTTCTACAATAAGGACAATATATGCTTAGTGACACAAGATTTTTTTAAACAAATTAATAAATGAATATTTAAAAATGTGAGTCCTTTTTTTATTATTTTTAACAATTTTAAGCTTCGTCGATAGGCGTTTTTATAATTGACGTGGAAGTTCAAAATTTTACAGTATTAGATGTTGATACTATATACTCTCGGACTAAAGTCCTTCAAATAAACAACAACTCACGTCAAGACTAAATCATATTTTAGAGTCAAAATTTAGTTGACAAGTTAGTATAATGACTGCAAAGTGACTTTTTCCAAAATAAAAGTCAATTAAAGGAAAAGATTTGACTGAATCGGCTATACCGATTCTGTCTTCCACCGTAAAAAACGCCTAGGTCTTTTATTCGAGGGTAGCTAAAAATTCTCAAATGTTGAAAATTAGGTAATATAATCAAATACAACGCCCTTTCAAATAAAGCGCCGAAGCGCTCTATTTAAAAATTCAGGATCTAAATACAAAATGAGATTAATTATTTGTTCCGATTATTATAGAATCCACAAATAGTTGTGGGATCCAACTATTTTCAAATCTTACCATCCACATATCTATGTGAAAATCTACGTTAAAAATGTATTTTAATGGTGCATGCAGTTACTTGAAAATTTTTAAAACTTATATCATTTAACTTGAATTAAACGCCCTGGGCGTTATATTTGAACAAAATGTCTAGTAAGCGTACTATTCGTTTAGAGGTCTAGGCGTTTTTTACGGTGAAACACGTGGTCTCTTCATTTGTGGGCAAATGAATGTCGAGGTTTCCATATATCTCGGCGAATAATCGACTTTTGGTTTACTAGGATATATATATATATATATATATATATATATATATATATATATATATATATATATATATATATATATATATCTTAGGTAATTATACAGAGATTACTGGAACATATTATCAGTTGTATAAAATATGTATGTAAAGTACATAATATTTCTGAGTTGAAAATAATAAATTGTGTTCATCGTATTTATTTACATGAAATATGTCACAAACAGTCGCATTATACAAAACGCCCACGACCAAACATAACATGCAACCAAACAAAATATTATCGGCTATATAATATAAACCAAAAAATGGGAAATTGTGAAATTAATTTTTTTACAATTACATAAATATTTTTTGCCAAGAAGGACTGTTTCATAAACTCGTTTATACTCGTTTATATATTACAAAATCGGACGCAATCGATGATGCTTTGACGTAATACTCGTTATAATCCATCTAAATATTTACATTTTCATGATATTGAAGCATAAATATGTAGAAAAAAATGGCGTTATTCAAGTATAATTTGTTCATTTATAGGTTATGTATTACCAGATGCTAAAAACAATTTTGTTTAACTATTGTGTGGGAAGTTCTTACACGAGTGTCTAAACAGTTGGATCGCACGACATCAGGTTAGGTAAGTTTAATATAAAAACTTAAATTACCGAGAAATCATAATAGTATAACAACTTGACAATCAGCGATATTATTTTCAAGGAATCCTTGGTCTGATAAAAATACCTACAGATCTGGTTTTTTTCTCTTGCCTTTAGCATTGGCATTTTTAAATTATAGTGGGTTCTTCTTTTAATGGGAGTTTCGAGACAATTATGTTGGTTTTGCCATTTTAAATAATGTTTATAGAAGTGTTGGCGTTTTAACAAGTGAAACTTTTAATGTCAACTAATTATGTCTGTATATGTAAATTAATTGATTGTGTAGGTTTCCGCGGGTTAAAATAATTGTGTAAACGAACTGATGATATTAAAGTATAAGTATAGTGGAGATGTTGTTTTTTAGTGAATTGTTGCTTAGCCAAAACACATCAATGATGACAAAAAAAAAATGTGCAGTAGCTATAACCATTATTATTCTACTACTAATAGTTTTAGGTACTTCTTCAAAATAAATTTAAATTTGAATTTTCATAATTGAAACTTTTTCCTACACCACCACCCATTTTGAAAATAAAAATAATAAATTTTATTTGAGCGGTTCTAAGAAAAATTACTAAAGCTCAAATCATTCAAACATGTAATGGAATAAAAAATAAAATATGACTCCTTCAAACCCCAATAAATGATCTAATTAACAAAGTTGATTTTGATCGATGATGCATATTAATAAATATAATCCTATCAAAATCGTCGAGGTAAATTTTTTAAAGAAAATAAGAAAATTGATGGAAAATCGTCTACTTAAATATATAATTGGAATTGATTTAGTTGGTTTGATTTTTTAAGTGCGGTAGGCCAAAGACATATCTAACATATTTTTATTTTAGAAGATATATAAATTCAGATAAATATCTAATCTTGTACACAGAATGAGAAACCAAGCCTTTTGCATATGATGAAGAAAACCGATAGAGTATACGTACACTCGGCTCAATTAGTTATTCAGATAAGTTTTTTTTAGTAATTTTTTATCCCGATCGAAACTGAGCATTGATCACTCCATCACAAACACTGAATAATCCAACACGACAGAAAGAACTATACATTTTCGTCGTTATACGCGTACATCCAACTCCAAAGAAGAACATCTTATCAACACCCTCTGATTTTGATTAAAATTAAATATGTAATCGAGATAAAACCAGCCGGGATACAAATTTTAATAAAAATTTAAGACAGAAGAAGATTTGTTCATTTTTTTTATTAATATTTTACCATTTTTAACGAACATACTTTCGATCAATATATGATATGCTCTTACCATTTTGGTAGTCTTGAAAATTTGTTGAATATAACATATAACCTTACAAATCTTAATTGCATTGTTAAATGTACTGTACCAAAAACTTGACCTAAAACTCCATATCATGTTGATTATTTGGACCAGGAGAATTCATCATTCAGTCATTTCAAAAAATAATGCAAAATTAAAAATTTTATTCGTTCAACACTAAAATCGCAGAGTTGAAAGAACCACCCTATATGAATAGTCCGAAATGACTGACCAAAAAACGGCCTTGGTATGTCCTAAAAATGTAGATAGTCAGTTTGATCTGGTGGATTTTCCTAATGTTAGGTAACGGCACTAGATCGAAAAATTGTACGGTTTATACAGTATGGAACCCCAATGCTATACCAAAATTGAAAGCAATCGGTTTTAATTCCTAAAATGTATCAGTACAAAACAGATGGTTTTATCCTATTTCTTTACAGAACACGGTAAAACGTATTTCAGTAGCTACATTTTCTTATACCTGGTAGTCGAGTTTAGTATTCTCGATATGCATACCAAAGATTTGATCACACCAATTATACAAATTTAAATGTTGAGGATTGAAAACGAAAGATGCAAATAAGTTCAGTGTGCCTTTCCAAAACAAATAATACAATGAACTTCGGGATGATGCCATATTGAGATAAGTAAATCCAATTTTGTATCGATTACATAAAATGCAAGACCATCAACACTAAACTATTTTTTGAATCAGTATTGGCCTTGACCTAAATTAAACCTAATTTAAATTATATTTTCTTTTCACTAAAAATATTAGAAAACATTACATACTCTATATTCTGTTAAAATATCCTCTATAATTTGTCAAACGAAGAGAAGATGTACCAAATCATCCATATCAATTAGTACAGACAGAAACACGAACCGAGGACATAAATGCCATATAGAATTGTTACTCTCTTTCACATCATTATTGCAAATTTATATCATTAAACATAAAAAAAAATCTAATCAATAATTTCTAAATAAATCAAACTCATACATACGTAAATCTATGTACATACATATGTGCAAAGTACATATTTTTTATTACAACAACAATTATATAACAAAATTCTCAGTGTAACATATTTTCGATCAATGTGATAATCTCTCATCATTTTTGGTAGAATCTAATGCTAATCACAAAAGGTACGAATATAGGTATGTATGTATGTATTTGAAACGAATCAACAAATCTATAGAGAAATGTTTGAAAAAATATTTACTTCGCGCATATCGAAAAGCTTGTAACTTAACAACTTCCTCATTGCCATAACTCAAGAAGCTTTTTTGCATACACAACATAATTTAAGTTTAAACTAATTAAAATATCGATTATTTTATAATCGCAACAAGGATACGTCAATGCAAATAAATATATATATATATATATATATATATATATATATATATATATATATATTTACAAAATAAAGCGCAAGGTTAGCAAAACTACCCTAATTTTCATTTGCTTGTGTGTCTCGGTGACGGGGATGTGATGGTTGCGATTTAATATTTTTTTCTGATTTTTCCTTCGTCGTACACACGAATAAAAGAAAAACAACATCTGGTTAGAACATTACCTAGATAAATTCAAGGTACATATAGTTGTAGGCGAAATGCGACGCAAAAAAAAAACAAAAAAAAGCTCATTGAGAAGTTTTTTTTTTAAATTGAATTTCACTGTTCTAGAAAATTTTAAAATTTTACACTGTTGAGTGGGTGAATAGAAAAAGCATTTTTTTTTAAACTTTTCATTAAAATATTTAAAAAATTTTAATTAATAATAAAAATTTATTTACTTGATGTATATATGCGAAGAGTTTGGTATCCTTGAGCTTGGAATTAACACATAAACTATATTTATGCTGTAAAAACAATAAAATTTCAATATCAATTAACACTTTCAGTTCTCACGCATAACTAACACTATTTTGTTATATTATTATAACAAAATAGTTGCCATGAAAAGCTCACTCACAAAATTTATTATTTATTTTAATTTTTAAATTTTTTTTTTTTTTTTAATTTTCACTTTTTTAAAAAAAAAAATAATTAATCACACAAAATAAAATAAATAATTTGATAATAAATTTTTTATTTTATTTTGTTTGTAACACAAATTTTCTTAGCTATATCAAAGATGTCTTTGCAGAAGTTAAATTCCAACTGAGGTTGGATGTAGCTTTAAAAAAAAATTGATATTTTTGTTTTTGTTAGAAAAATAAAATTTTCTCACATAAATTTTGAATCATTTTCATCATGAAAATCATCATCGTCATCACATTGAAATTGTGAAAGAGAACGTGTAAAGATACAGTCATGCTCGAAATTATTTGTGCGAAGCAAATTTATTTTCGATATAGAAACCCGACAATGGTTGCAAAATTATAGTACATTGGAAAACCTTATGGAGTACCATAAATCTATGCTATACGAACGAATTTCTAAAACAATCGATTATAAATGCTTTCAACTGTTTGTTGTTTTTGTTTTAATATTTGGTGCAAGAACTTCTACAATACGATTAACCCTCCAGTAATTGCAGTGTTTACATCTTAGGACTATGATCGGATTTTCAAATAAAATCATCAGTTGTTGGCTCTTTCACTTTCAATTTTGTCAAGATACGAAAATGGGTTTCCTCGAAACTGATTAAACTATTAACCGTATAGATGATAAGTAAATGGAACTACTATGTTTTAATTACTACCCGAGCCAATTTCCGCGAGGTGTATAAGAACTAATTATTGTTCTCATCTTGATCTCCCAAAAACATAATAATAATAATAAACGTTTTTTATAGGCCATTGCTGGCCCGTGCCAAATCAGCAGTCTGGATCAATCGGATTCGGTCCCGATCTTGTTCTTCGTATTGTTCGAGTCGTTACGGACAGTGTTCTCTGCGCCTGTCAAATGACAACTTAGCGTGTTGGCCTTTTCAAAATATTTTGACTTTAGCAGTGGACAAACATAAGGAATACAAAGCACGGTTGCCAGCGACAAGACGCGCTTAAATATCCTCTCCTACATAATTACCATAAGTGACAAGGGACCCCAGGTATTGGAAACTTCTCACTCCTTCAAATGTGTGATCACTACTACTAAAATCCATTGCGCCTTGGCATCTAAATGCAGTGTTCATATATTTTGTTTGGGACTCTTTGATTTTGAGACAAACGGAAGCTGAGAATTATACAAGGGGATCCAGTAGTTTTTTTACACCGTTGCCATTTAGTAAAATTATACAGATAGCATCTGCATAAGATGTTATCTTGAGGTGTTTCCCTTTTACGAAAGATAAATTCTAACATGAGATTATACAGTATCGGTGCACAGGATCTCATTGCCGTATCCTAGAATGTGCAAGCCAAAATGAGGTCATATACGATCGCAAAATACATTATTTTTTCCCCATTATCGGCCGCTATATCGTGATGAGAATACGGACCTATGTTTTTACATAAGCCAGCTTTACAATTAAGGTCACCAATTACTATTCTGACGTCGTTCTTTGGGTGGATCCCATCAGATCATATAAATTGCTATAAAATGAGTATTTATCTTTGGCTTGACTTACATCAGAGGGCCCACAAACACAAATGATTTACTGGTTGGCTGGTCGCATGCATATTTGTAAGCGTAGCTTAGAAATACAAACATCGACTGCTTTAAAATCCAAAACAACCTTTTTATCTTGGACCCAAGAAAAAAATCAACACCAAGATTGCCGAGGTCATCTCCACTGTAAAACAATGTATAGCCTTAGGACATATGGTCTCCACTTTTTGGCCATCAAGTTTCTTGGTGAGCAATGATTTTCAACCAAATCTTTTTAGTGGCTGATATAGTGCCATCAAACATGCCTGGTTGTTTTAGGAATTATATGTTCCACGTACCAATTCTCAAGTCGGGTTAAATTTTAGCGGTATGCATTTTTTTTTGTTGTTCCTTTTAACAGTAACGTTTTTTAAAGGTGCGGGTAGTCAGCCTAGCGATCTAACCTTTAAGAAGTCACTTCCTGCAACAAGCCACGGATGCTGTAGCGGAAGAAATATAGATGAAATACACATTAAATTTGATGCGTATTGTAAATGATCTATTACCCTCATTCGATCACTTTTGATCCTACATTTTCTATATTACAAAAACGTTAAAATCGAATGCAACTCCCGCCGTCTAGGTCTATAATCGAACTAAATCGCCGGTAGGTCTATAATCGAACTAAATATGTTTTTAAGATTTGCGATCATAAACTTATTTTATGCGATCATAAACGTATTTATGAGACAAATGAATTGCTGGGAGAAAAATTCGTGGCTAACAGCCTATTAGTATTAGATAAATAATTCTAATATATTTGGTGGATATATAGATTTGGGGCTAGCTGCCGAAAGTCTCCAGAAGTAAAATTCAATACTTGTTTATATTTTGCTAAACGATAGATTCTGATCATTCAATACATTTTTATATAATATTTCAGAAGTTAAATCCCTCTCTCTTTTATTTCATGTAAATAATATACCCTATAAAAGCCCCTATCGGTCGCAATTTGGTCATACTTATTTTTTGTTAAATTTTGTTTTATTTGAATTTCTAAATTTTTGAGTAAATCAAATTACTAGTTTCCATCCTATTATTTGTATATACTTTCGTCAGGACTGAGCTTAGCAACCCTTTGGTTAATTCATTGTTTTATCAGATGCTCTTAATTCTATTCTACAAATTACAACCAAAACCATTTTAAATTTTTATTTTCCTTGCCGCCTTGTTACAAGCCACAAAATATACATTTATAACTTCGTTTGACCTCTAGAGTGCCAACAAATTTTATAATCTCTCCTAAAAGCGTTTATATTTTCGCTATATCCATTATCCGAGATCCTTTATACAGTTATATATGGTTATATGGAAAATCTGAAACTTATTGAAACGATTTAACCAACTTTCGTGGATTATCGTAAGCTGCTTTCATCTTTCAATAATGTCGCGATTACATTTTTTGACTATATAAAAACGTCACATAACAAAACTCGGCAACAAATTATATTTAAAATAAAACGAATGAATATCGCAAAAACTATTTCAATTTGAAGTGCCTTCACATTTTTCATGGCATCCTACATTGTTTGGTTGTTTCTATCAACATTGATAGAAACAAACTATTTAAGGGGCAGAAAAATATGTCGAAAGCAGGAAAATTTTATTTGATATTAAAAACAAAAACTTTTTTACGATCACTATAGCCATCAGTTGACCACATATATAAAAACTGAATCTCGGTTAAAAACATAAATGGATTAATTTTATTCTTTCAATTAGCTATAATTTTACCGAAACCTCACTAGTATCCTGATGGTATTATAAGAACCTTCAAAGTGAGATGTTATCTCTTATAATATAAACATACTGTATTTGTACAGTATGTTTATACTGTAATCGAGATACCCATTTGTTAAATACCATTACCGCCAACTAATTCCGAGTAAATGTCTAAAAATTAAAAATCTTGTAACAGTCAAGTCCTGATAGTATTCCTATTATATCGAGGTGAAATTTTGAACCAATCAATTTCCAAAATAAGTCTGTGAAATAGTCGCAAATATTTTATTTTAAATGTCAGTCGACGGATGTTGCGTGCTAGTTTACTAGCTTTGCTGAATTGTTTTTTGTATTTATTTCAATTTTTACAATATTACGCAATATATTGCCTCTTCAGACGTTTTTTTAACACTAGGTATGGTGATCACCACATGTGATGATCATATGTATTTATTTTTGCCTTCTTTTGTTCACATCTGGGGTTTTCGTTTCTTATCTTAGCGTGGCTAATTAGAAGGCTAACTTTGGAATGTTCACGTATATAATCAGAATGTTGGCGGCATAAGCCATCCATTTAGCGAGTCAAATTTATTAATAAGAGTACTGTGCGATCATGCCGTTGGTTAGTAGCTAATTTTCAGAGTACTGGTTCAAGTTATAACATCATTAACGTTATTGGACACTCCGGCCTTAATTACGTCTAACTATAATGGAGATATTTAGTTTTAACATATTAAAACCAATTTGAGAGTATATTTGCGGTGTTGTCTTTGGAAAAACTGTATTATCCTTCGATCTACTTTTGTACTTTCCTGATGTTCTGATTTATTGTCTCCATATTTTCGATATTTCCCATCGGGAAGCATCTCTTGCGATGGGATTATATTTACGGTCTGAATAGTGCTCTTCCAGCTAGGTTTTATTACCCATGACACCACAAAAATTTGAAACGACTAAACACAATTGATTTTGCCACTTAAAAATCTTCTGCGACGAATTAGGAACGGCATTTTGCCCTGTGGGTAATTTTGTTTCAAACTTGGGTGACTTGGATGGATGATTAATACTTTAATACGGTACTTTAGTGGAGGACCTATAATAATAAAGGGTAACATATGCTATTTGATCCTTTTATTCATCGGTAAAAACAAAATCAATTTGAATGTGTCCCTATAATGTTTATCGAGAGCACTCGGTTATTAAACATAGAAGGCAATTAAGTATTACTTTCATTAGCGATCCATTACATATGGTTTCTGGAATATCGTAACTTGCAATGTATCATGAAGATGATAAATGAACGCTGTTCTCTAACTGCACGGCATCGATTTGTATCGAGCATTTGTATACCATTACTTCATTAAGGATCGAAATTTCAAGACACCAACTTTAAAAAAGTTACGTGTGCCGAAATTTCGATTGTTTTGCGAAGTAATATCGGTATGTTCGATACAAACTTCGTTTTTATTGAACAAATAATTTTAAGAATTACTTTATATATATATATATATATATATATATATATATATATATATATATATATATATATATATATATATATATATAATATATATTCTCGTATCTCATCGCTCTTTTTTAAAAAAAGCAGAAACCTTATTTGTTCATTCAACAAGCGCAAAAACCCTAACCTTCGCATTTAAATTCGCTCTTACATTTTGAAAACCATATACTCTCTTCACATGATGATGATGATCATCGTCATCATCATTTGGTACAATCAAAATATTTCCGACCTCGAATAATACTTTCATATTCGGGTGTACGCTTCATGCGACGAAATAATAAAACATTTATTCCGACTTTTCCGATTTCGACTCTCTCAACACATATTTTCTTGTGTGCGTGTGTATATTTTCATCTTTTTCATCTGTATCATTGTATGGAACCATTGAAAAACGCGCAAGCGCAAAAAATCCTGGAATATTAAATTAAGGATTATTTAAAAAAAAAAATGACAATTTTTTCCGAAAATGTAAAATTATTCGTCCTACGTTTTTATAACTTTTGAGATGATGGGTTTTCCATTCGGAATATTTAAACTCTATCGATTCAACTAGTTACTATAGATAACCGTAAATATGAGTTCAGCAACATAGTTCGATTGAATATCTTATATTTGGGGGTGTTTATACAGAAAACAATGTTTTTTTTTTGGATAATACAATGTAATCACAGTGATATTCTCAACAGGGATTATGTAGGATGCAAAAAGGTTATAATATGCTATGTAAGCTTTAAAAGATTTATGCTCATACATTTTTAAATTTTCAATCTACAAAGTTAAATTCGTGTCACCAGTTCTAATAATTATGCTACCATTTTCGTAAATGTAAAACAAGGTGTTAAATACTAAGAATCTTGCTTAATAACAGTCTTACAGAAATTCAGAATTGCGCAAATCTGAGAAAAATATATCATTATTTATTTCAGGATATTCTCTTTTTATTTAAATGAAATTGTTTTTCTTACTATTTTTGAGTACGATTGGCCAATTAAAATGGAAATGACCTTATACTTTCATATGTGAGTAAGTTCACTGCGGTCACAGTACATACACTTAAATTCCATTCGTTCCGAACTAAATTCGATGTGAACTAGTCGTAACTTAGAAATGGCGATTGTTGAAGCCCCAGTATATACAACATATAATTGTTCCTATGTTATTCTCTCAAATGACATAGTTTACGTATAGTATAGTGTGCTGGTATCTAATAACTTCACCGGTTTTTAGGAATTTTTGCCGTTGACTGATTCCTAAAATCATATAAACAACCCATTTTTAAATTGATTGATTGATTAGAGTGTACGGCCAATGATTTACCAGAAAGGCGTGCGGAAAGGAAAGGATTTGAATGTCCCAGTAATGACAGAATTTGTCCGATTTCCCGGTAGCCAATATTCAAGTGTAATAAAGACAATTCTAGATGGCCGAACGTACCAAACAAAGACATAATTTTTTCGAAAAAATTCTAAATTTAGACAGCCTTGTTATTTGATTCGGCAAAGCATGATGTCCTTAATCGATGTGATATTGAAACGATTTAGTTTTTCTCACATACTATATTGGTTAGCTTATTATTGTAACTGTTCTATCGAGGTTACCGTTTAATCTAGATATAACTTTTTCGTACATCGGAGGTATTTGCAATATTTTTTCATTATCTGAAAGCTCATCCTAAGCGGTAATTTAAACCATATGTCTCATTGTCTTCTTGTGGAGTGTCTGAGTGTCACGATCTTATGTTGTTCATTACAATTATCTGAGCGCCTCATAATTCGCCAGACATCTTTGCAAACCCTGATATAATTAGGTTAAAGTTTCCATGATTCTCTTCCATACAGGTGTGGAATCTTCTCAATCTTTTATGCTTGTAAACTTCTTCTCTATCCTCGGCCTGCGGTAGTTGAGGTTGTTAGTGTATACTTGTTAGTTTAGTTTTGAACATTCTGGTCTGATTTTTGAGTATGGTTATTCGAATTTCAAGATTTGTTAGTTCAGTTGTTGTTTTACTTCACCTACCAGCTGGTTCAATTTTTAGCTCTGCTGATCCGTTTACAACAGTTTGTGGTTCACCTTCGACATCATAGCTGGAACGACCGCTTAAATAAGTGTTAGTTCCTTCAGCTTTTTCTAGTTATTCTTCTTTCGGTACTTGCGCTTTAGTTTACTCTTGATTGTAGAATCACACTCTCTTAAATATGACCTTTTGATTTGCTGGTTTCATTACCAATAATAATAATAATAATAATAATCTTTCTTTACAGGAAATTGCTGCTCCGTACCATATCATCAATTGGCTCTATTGGATTCGATCTCAAGCTAACTTAACGTATTGTTCTAGACAACCCGAAGAAGTCAATTCGTTTTCTAATCCGAGGATATACCATCATCTACAGCAACATATTTCGCTATTAAATGGTAGATCTACTCTCAGACAACGTACATTTTGTTAACGGCATCAGAAATTTTGGTCACATTTCTAATCTCACGGTTGAAAAGAACTCAGTAATTAGCGTAATTATTTACGTTTGGAGCCACATATCATGCTCATAATTCGTCACTCGGATATAATCAGCCATCGCTCATATTCGCTTGTCAGATCTTCAAGTGGATCCAGCAAATCTAATTCAGTTCAATATACAGAGTTCGTCTGCATATAACTGTACCTAGTCAGACTAAAGGTATAAGATATTGTGCTGATGCCCGGTTCTTAAAGTCGCACGATAGCCTCTCGTTGATGATGTGGCAAAACTAGAGGTATGTTGCAACATGTCCTAAAGAGTGCCCTATAGAAGCTTTTATGAATGGCCAGTAAAATATTTACAGTGCCTAAAACAACATTATGTATAATCACTTTAAAAATCATTTAGTTGTGATGATAAACAAAGACACCAAGCGTGTTTTCTAAATAATATGAAGGGAATTTATGTTCATGGATTGGCCACATGGTAAAAACCAGATTTCCCATTTAAAACTAAATTTTATTAGGTTTTGTACAAATACGTTCCAAAGATTTGTAAATCATACACATATTTAGAGACGATTGACCAGGTAAATAATTCTCAACATTAAATGATTCAAGTCCGTCTTATATTAAATTTTTCTTGATAGGACGTCGCTGGTATAAAAAATTCTTGAAAAGGAGTCCTTCAGTTTCTAACCGAGGAGCACAATATTTAATTAAAAGTCGTGCACCAGTCACAGAAAATAAAATAAAAGAGTTGTTCACTGAGATAACAGTTTACCTATAAGCAAATGGATCCATTATTTGGGGTATTGAAAAAAGTGATTCGTGTTTGATAACATAGCGAAATTGTTTTTTGAATATCTAACAAATACATTCTACCATTGGCTTATATAACATCAAATTTCCAATTATTCTTTTTGTTGATGGCCACACATCCCACATGACTTTAACCCTTTGGTAGTTTTGAAAAGAAAAAGGAATTATACTAATGGCGCTTCCACCTGATTCCACATCAATACTGCAACCTATTTTGCTATTTTCATCCTTTTAAACAAGACTGGAGAAAAGCAGATAACGGAATGAGGATGCGACGAGAAGATTTTGCACAGGTTCTGACAATAATTTTAAAGAAACCTTTCGAAAAGATTTTAATAAATGGTTTTAAATATTGTTGTTTGTGTCCTTGAGATTCCAACTCGGTTAATTATAGTAAATTGCTTAACCGTATGCCTATTAAGAATTACCATCAAAGTTAATGGGAAATAATGAAAATGCCACTGCTACAGGTAACAATAAGTGTCCAAAAACTCTACAACAAACTTTCGATCATGTTCAGTGTTGCATGGAAATTAAAAAGGTAAGCAAATTTAAGAAGTCTGTCACCTGTGATGCCTGTAATTGCAACATAGAAGAAGTTGCACTATTTAAATATTAGAAACATCTTCAATTTGAAATAGTTTCGAACGATGTTATTGATAATAGTGAGACTTTAACGCAAAACATATCTACTGCGGATTACGGTTATCAACGACTAAAGGGAAGGATTTGCAGCCAGGAAAAAGCAAAAATGCGAATTTTTTAAGGAGTAACCTTCCAAATCTTATATAGAATTTTCGTATAACATGAGGTATATCAGAGGATTATATCCATGTAGAAAACGACTCAAGTCTTTCATCTGAATATTGGCCAGTTAAAACGACGCTTAGCCAAACAATAATAAGAAAAGGTTTATACCCAAGTTAACAAATAACAAAACTAATTGGAACCTCTTTTAAACTCGTAAACAAGAGAAAACTAATATTCAAGTCCCAATACGTAATCACGAGCAATTAGAAGATGAACTATAGACAAACTCATAGAAAATATACAAATGGCAGCTTTAGATAATACTCCGAATCCCATAAGGGAAACAAATCAAAACGTTACATATAAATATGTAACTTTTGCACAAAATATAATTGACTCTACCAACAAACTGCATAGATCCACAAACAAAATATGCAAATATGTGTCGCAGCCGAAATCAATTATCATGCAAGAAAACACATTCAACGCCTGCTACTGAGGAATTGTTAACTGGAATTATCCTATAGGACTTAACTCCAAAAAATGTTTAGTAATATGGAAAGTAAATTACTACTCATCAGTAGTTTAATTAGTTAGAATTTAATGGTGTTATAGATGGAGTTAATATGTTTAATAATGAAAGGAAGCCTACCAAAAACTGAGGGAATACTGTTAACAAAATAAAGGTACCACTATTCACTCTGATCTTTGAGAAAGTTGAGAACATATTTAACATTAGGAACATCTGGGAAATGGTTGTCCAAATAGAGCCATTGAAAAAAGCGACAGGGATCATATACCACAATGCAAAAAATGCCAGGCATACAACTACACGCAAAAATACTGCAATCGTGAAACCAGATGTGTAAAATGTGCGGGAAAGCATGATACAAAAAACTGAGTGATAGATAAGAACACTCCAGCAACATGTGTTAACTGCCATGGAATCCACCCTACTAGCTATAGAGGATGTGAAGTAACCAAAACACTGCAAAACATGCGAAATAGGGCAAACAAATCTCAGTCAATGCGAGCAACTAAAGAAAAAGAAATCTCGACAAAAACTGTAACTACGTTTCATAATGCGAAAGTGACAGAGAGATTCTCATACTCACAAGCAGCAATACAAGGACTACCTGGGCCTTCAGATCAAAATAATGGGATTCAACAACCTATGACAACAATGCAAAATACCCTAAATGCTATTGTCAATCGCCTCTCTAAAATAGAAGAAAATATAGTTTCTAAACAAAAGACAAGTTAATCTTGAACAGCAATTAGGACATCAAGGAAAATTAATCAGATTTGTAACAAAAAAGTTGCTTCATCTGATCCCTCACTTAACAAAACAAAATGAACAAAACAGTAAGAATATTAACCTGGAATGCTAATGGACTTCTACAGCATCTTCCAGAGCTAGAAATCTTTTAGAATACAGAAAAAATTGTTATATGCTTAATAGCAGAGGGTCATTCACTAGAACGTTTTATGCAAAATTAAAAGGTTTTTCTTGCTACCATTCTATATATCCAGCAAAAAGAGCTAAGGGTGGAGCAACTATCTTCATCAGAGAAAACATCAAACACTTCGAAGATATTAAACTCGAAATAGAGACAATGCAAATTGTATTACCTAGCGTGCAATTAAATAATTACAAAAAGCTTAATGTTCAAAATGATGGGCTCAAATTTCATCATAGGAGGAGACTTCAATGCCAAACATACGCAGTGTTGAACCCCAATGCGTATGTATAATATCACCTAAAGGTAAGAACCTAAAGGACTAATATCACCTAAAGGTAGAGAACTTTTAGAAGCTGGATATCAAATAAACTGCTGGTTTCATTCAAATGGTATTCCTAATTATTGGCCAATGGACACAAACAAAATACCAGACGTGATTGACTTCGTCATAGCTAAAGGTATTTCATAAAATTCTATACATATTAAAAATAATAAAGGTTTATCTTCGGATCATTCTCCAATCATACTTACGAGCAGTGGAACAATGATTGAAAAAAAGCCACCAAGGTTAACAAGCGGAAAGACCAATTGGGAAACCCTCGCACTGTTAATTGAAGAAAGAATTGATCTTCAAGTCCCAATCAAAAACCAAACACAACTTGAAAAAGAAGTATAGCTGCTCATAAACAATATTTAGATCGCAGCATGGAAAAGCACTCCTCCTGCCAAAATAAACCTCACAAGAATGAAGCATATACACAGGAAATAAGAAACTTGTTCAGAGAAAAGCGGAAAGCTCACAAAATCTGGCATAGAAATCGAGCACCAGAGAGCAAAACTATTTTCAATCAGCTCAAAAATAAACTGCAAAGTTAATACAAGAAACCAATGCGGTAAGGTTCAACAAATATTTAATAAGTCTGGCCACAAAGAAAGTGAGTATTCTTTATGGAAAGCTACAAAAGGACTAAAAAAACAAAAGCGCAGATGCCATTAATACAAAAAGTAGATGGTACTTGGGCCAAAAGCCCCAAAGATAAAGCTGATCTTTTTGCTGAACATCTGGAAGAAACGTTTAAACCTTCGACTACCTTCGAGAAGACGCTTGAAAACAAAAAGTATGTTCTGGAATTTACCTTGATGTTGCCCTGGCCTTTGATCGAGTCTGGTATCGAGGACTGGAATATAAATTATATCTAAACCTCCCTATGCAGTTCTATGAGATATTAAAATCATACAATGAAAGGAGATATTTCAGAGCGAACTAAAAAGAATTAAATCAGGAGTGCCACAATGGAGCGTGCTGGAACCAGACTTGTATTTGCTTTATACGAATGACATATCTTTTACTGAAGAAACAGATATTGCAACCTTTGCGGATGATACAGCAATTTTGGCGGTTGAAAGGACAATCGAAGAGACAACCAGCAAATTACAGCACGATGTAAATGAGATTGTCTACTGGACAACAAAATGGAGAATAAAAATGGATGAGCTAAAATCAGTTCACACAACCTTCACCTATTTAAAAGTAGATCACCTACCTATTTATACAAATAGGCAGGAAATACCACATGCAAACACGGTAAAATACCTGGGTATGACGCTCGACGCCAAGTTAAAATGGGAAGAGCATGTCAAGAAAAAAAGGCAAGAACTGGATATATAGTTCAGAAAAATGTATTGGCTCATTGGAAGAAACAGTGAGCTTGCAATTCCCAATAAGCTGCTTTTATACAGGCAAATACATAAGCCTGTGTGCAACCAATGGCATCCAGCTCTGGGGATACACGAAGAAAACTAACGTTAAGATTGTACAAACATTCCAGATCAAAGTACTACGATGCATTGTCAATGCACCTTGGTTTATTAGAAATAATAATATAGAGATCTAAAGATGGAAACCGTCAACGAAGAAATCACAAAAAATGACAAAAAAATATATCCAGCGTTTACTCCATGAAAACACGGATATTCAACATATTGCCAACGACGTCGACAGCGTAGATACAAGACGGCTAAAAAGAACGAAGCCGCTTGATTTAGTTCCTCAAATCCTCAGGACTGCAAGTTGCTGATGTAGCCGGAAGAACTGAGCCCATTGGGAGTAACTACTGTGTTATAGCCGAACTAACATAGAATTAAAATAAGAAAGAAAAATTGCTAAATGAGTTGTAACAACTTAGTCGTAATAAAAAATAAAATTTAAAAAAAAATAATAATAAAACCAAAATACAAAAAAAAAACATTTTAATACATGTAATTAATTCTTACTTACCTGTAATCGATCGCGTCACGAAATGAACAATCAAAATTAACCATAAATTTTTTGTCACCTAGCGAATTGTAAATAAACTCGATTTCATATTAACGAATAACAAAATTTCCAAAAAGATCACAAATTATTTACTTAAACTCAATAAACACAAATTTATTTAGTCACTATCCCTAATTTAATTTAAGGCTTGAATATTGCGTCGTGCTTGACTATGTTGACATTTAAATACGCAACTATTTCTGTTCGTTCAATAAATTTTTAAAATTTGAATTGAACCACGACATATAGTATAAATTCATCTACAACCGAGAATACGTGCGAAAATTCTTGTAAGAATATTCTATGTATATTTAAACTCCCAAATGTAGACTACCACAAATATTGTCACAACAATTAGGAAATTTTTATGTACTTTACGATATTGCCTCATAGATGCCACTGCATATACCATTATTCAAGTAACGAAATCAGCTAAATTTTTAATTGGTTCAAGTTGTTGGCTACCACTTGCAAATATAAATCTACCAATCACTGTTGTGTCAGTGATAATAATAGGCTTAAATTGATCACGAATGTGATTTTATTCACTCAATGTTATGTAAGCGTGCCTCAATTTTATTATTTTTGCGATAAACACGATCAATTCTTTCAAAAATATCTCGTCGACACCAATCTGATCGTCACTGATTGACGCAAATGACAATGCATTGTTGTACGAACTAATGTGGTCACGAAATGAGTATATTGACGGTTTGTGGATCTGACAGCATACTTTGTAAAAAAAAAAAGGATACCCCAAACATCTCCGTCAACGCTGACTTTTAATAATCTCGAGAAGTCAATTAATGCAGCAGCAACCTTAGAAAAAGCATCCTTACTCAATGTTCAACATATTATATCAAAAATGGTTAAGAGTGCATGTGCCTGCCAATACAATAGATAAAAATACTTGTGAAACTATCTTTTCGGACATATTCATTTAGTAAGGGAAGGCAACCTTTTTAGGTGAATTTGTTCGTATCAGCGTCCATTAAAGTAGAAAATGGTTGGATCTATATCAAATGCAAAAGACATATGAAAGCGAACCCGCATCAACGTGTCCCCCATTTTAGGTGTGCTACAGCCCCAGAGCAGATAGAAGAGGAAAGAAACAAACATTACGACATTCATGTAGCTGCCAAGTCAATTTGTATACATTAAACTCAACTTATTTATATTACAAATAAAAGACCCAATCAGACATAACGTCTTGATAATCCAATTATTCATCAGTCGTACTTATATCACTTATGGGGTCACCCTAGTTTTAAATAACAAAATGTAATACTCACTTAATTTCATAAACATACCCAAATCTTGTATCATC
This sequence comes from Tipula confusa, assembly GCA_963556175.1. NCBI lineage: Eukaryota > Metazoa > Arthropoda > Insecta > Diptera > Tipulidae > Tipula > Tipula confusa. Next base: position 71,470,787 of record OY744476.1, read on the forward strand.
AACAAGTTATAAATTTTCTTTTTCATCTTAGAGACGATACCATTAAAATGGAAACAAAATAAAATTCCCACAGTATAAAGAATACACTTTGTGCGTTTTTCCAACTAAGAAATGCGTTAAGACAACTAACACATGTTTTTAATGAAATTATTTATTTCTAAACAGCAATTCACAAAATTCTATTTTTAGAAATCCTTAATACCCATCAACTAAACTATCAACCAAAATTAAATTTTTTGAGGGGAAAATCTCATAACGATTTTTTTTTTTTTTTTAACCTTTTACAGATGATGAGAAAATTAAATATTTTCCTCGCAGTTACAAAGTGGTTTTCGAATATGAAGCATCGAGCTCGTACCCAAAATAATGAGTAGAAATTGTGAAAAAGTGAAAATTCTTAAGAAGCAAAGTGAATCCAATCGAAGAAAACGGATACAACGATGGATGAATGAATTACGGAAAATGATCGAGGACGATTGTACAGTGGTGAGTAGAATACGCAAAAATGTTTATGAAATTCGATGCGATCATAATTATTCCGTTTAACATTTAGGCAAATTCGTCTATCTTGAAATTGGATAAAATCGATCTACTCGAATACGCCATCAAACAATTACAAATTTTCAACGATTCATTTAAAATGGGATACGAAAATTGCCAGGCCGAGATTATAACATGTTTAGGCCGGCGCCCGGAGCACGATCAAATGCACTATACAAATACAAATACCAGTTTGTCGTTAATTATGGATAAATTAAATAAAAAATGTTGGTCAAATGTGAAAGTGTTACATGCTTATAATTTTGATGGTGATGCAGGACAAAAACGTGATGTTCTGGTAAAATTGCGACAGAAAATTATCGAAAATAAACGGAAAAAATGTATAAAACAGAAAAAGAATATTTATGCGGATGGTGGTGGCGCTATCGATGATGATGTATGGAGGCCATGGTGATATTGGGATTTTCGTGTCGGCCGACAAACTGTTGTGTGTTTAGTTTTAATGCAAAGTGTTCGAAATAAATTCAAAATCATATAAGATAATAGACAATTTTATTTTCGGTTCTTGATATAGGGTGATTCGAAGCGGAAGCTTAAGTGAATACCTATAAAAGTGTCTCTAAATACTGCGATATCTATTGTGTCTCTAGGCTTGTGCGGTTGGAACTAGTTAAGCTGTTTCTGAAGTTTTAAAATCCAGGTCTCTCTGTTTGGATGACACTCCCATGCCTAGAAAAAAACTTTTAAACGAACATGATATCCTTAGAATTCCACCATAGCATCCTTGACTGGTCGTAGGAGGCGACTAAATAAAGGTTGGATAGCTGGGTTAACGACCCGCATCCGTAAAAAACTTCACTGTAAACAAAATCAACAAAAGGACATATGGATATTGGATACCCCCAAAATGTAAAGCGACCCCTACTTATGTTAACGGACATGCATTTTTGGATCGGTACGTGGAATGTGCAGTCCCTAAGAAAACCAGGTGCGTTTGTTAGCTCTCCAAGAAACTCGATACCCAAAAAGGGAAGGACATGTGTCCCAAGGCTGTACACTTCTTTACAGTGGAGATGCCCTCGGTAATCTTGGGATTGTTTTTCTTCTTGAACCCAAGGTGAAAAAGCATGTTTTCAAAGCAGTTGATTATCGTATGAGTAAGCTACTTTTACGCCTGGGACTATGAGCCATACATTCACCAATGTGGACGAAATCATACTTCAATTTTCTCCGCCCGGAGAATGGTTCTCTTCAATATTACGTAAGACAGTAATTTGTATGCTGTGCAAAGAAAAGTTATGCCGCGATAGATTCCGCATTTAGAGTGATCTTTTTTAATGATAGGGCGCACAACGTGACCACTTTCCATTCATCAGGCATAACTTCGCTTTGCCATACTAATCGAATAAGATCGAAAAGATAGTTCTACAAAGTATCCCCTCCGAATATCCAGAGATCGGAATTAGCGCCATCTACCCTAGCGGAACGGGTTATTTTTAGTCTCTGCAAGTGTGAATTCCTCGTAGGATGTGTCCTCTATGTACATCTGCGGGAGTCTGTATTTAGCAACTTTCAAATACAGCATTTGACACTCGTTGAACATTGAGTAAAAAGAAACGCCCATTCCAAGTGTCGAGCACTGCATCTATGTTAACACGTTATCATTGTAAACGGGGGTCTAGTATAATTTTACCGGTATCCATATATCTTTTTGTCTAACTTTTTTTAACAATTAGGTTTTTTACGGATGCGGGTATAGTTAGCCCAGCGAGCCAACCTTTGTTTTTAGTCGCCTCATATTACTATAGCGAAGGATGCTGTGGTGGAATTCTGATGATAACATGCTCATTTGAAGTCTTTTACGAGATATGGAAGATTGTCTCCCAACCACTGGGTCAAATTTTGAACAATCAAATATCAAGGAGATCAAATATCAAATATCAAGGAGAAGAAATAGAAGATAGTGATCCGGTATTCTACGAAGTAATGTAAGATTAAGGTCAACAAGATTGAGATGAGGACTATACTTACAGATGAGAAACAAATTTTCCAATCTCCTAGAAAGCTTCCGCGTTTGGAAACTGATCGTGCGTCAGCAAATCAAAGAATGCTTGAGTGAAGCCGTTATACGAAGAAGTAGGCTCTCCATTTGCTAGCCCAATTGTCTTACCGAGTTATTGCGAAAGATAAGTTTCCTATGCCATTAAAGATGTTACGTTTAAATTTCTACTAACTCATAAGGACTCGTTCGAACGATTGAAACAAACATTAATTTCTAGTCTAGTGTTATTAATTTACACAGAAGAAGCAAAGACTGAACTACAGATGGATGCCTGTGAAATTGGACTTGAGGCAAACCTATTACTGAGGTCCAGTGAAGACTCCAAATTGCATCATGTATTCTTATACTACAGCAAAAATAAAACACGAAATGTGAGATTTTTGAGATAGTCCGGGCTTTGCGAAAATTCCTCGTTTATATCTTCAACCGGCCTTCACAGCGACAATGGAGAAAAGGGAATTAACTATTAGCATTGCTAGATAGGCACTGTTCAGTTACAGGAATTCGATTTCAAACTGAACCATCGTCGGGGGAGTCGTATGCGACATTTTAACCTGCTGAGTCGTAATTCAATGGTTTTGGTCATCGAGAACGAAATTACTTCAAAAGCTGGAGCTGCAAAAGTCGATTTTTCGAAATCAGGCTCAATTAATATATAGTATCTGACCGAGCACCATGCTTCACATCGGCGGACTTGGCGCGCTACGGTGACGATGAAGGAATCAATCATTCATTGGTTATTATCATACAAGCTCTAGCCAAGCTGAGTCAAAACGATCCGGTGGAGTGGTATAAACATGTACCTTATCTACAACGTCACCAAAAATCGTTTGGTAATAATTCTCACCAAAGATCAAACTGTATGGCGATGAGCGAGTTAGTGACCGTCAGTTGATAAAGCAACAGATCGAAACGGTACAAGAAGAGAAGCAACGAACGTTCAACAAAAGAAGTTTAAAAGCAACGATGTATTATGACGTGGGTGATATTGCCACCATAAAACGAACACAGTGCGTAATCGGCTCGAAACTAAACCCATTTCTGGGACCGTATTGCATAAAGTGATGGCTTGAAAGTTATTCGGACTTGGACACACTATATGTGGACGATAGCGATGAAACAACTTCGAATAAAGAATAAATGCAGCCGGTTTGGTCACCCTACACAACAGGAAGAAGAAGACAATCATTTTTGCTTATATATATATATATATATATATATATATATATATATATATATATATATATATATATATATATATATATATATATATATATATATATATATATATATATATATATATATATATATATATATATATATATATATATATATATATATATATATATATATATATATATATATATATATATATATATATATATATATATATATATATATATATATATATATATATATATATATATATAATTCTAGATTGAATTATATATAAATATTGAACAACCTTGAGAACCGAGAGGTGAAAAGTTAAAGACATAAAAATGATTTTGAAATTTCTTGTAATATTATTTTTATATTAATAATATTGGAAATTATTAAAGACTAAATTAAAAATTTAATAAAAAAAATTAACGTCCTTTAAATTGTCATTTTATAATTATACCTCGTATGTCAGACGATTACATATAGCCTCGATAGCGCAGTAGGTAGCGCGTAAGTCTCATAATCTTAAGGTCGTGAGTTCGATCCTCACTCGGGGCATTAAATTTTTATAAATTTGCCAGTATTTCTTCTGGAAGGAAAACAATTTTGATTTTGGTTGTCTCAATACGGCAGAAGTTAACTAGCGTGAGCCCAATGCTGTAAACTGTGTTGAAATCACCAAATATGTTGAACTTTATAAAAAAGACAAAAGCTACCATGATTTTATGTAGGTAAGTTTATGGAAGTAAAATGTCTATATTGGAGGTAACATGTAGGTAACTATATTGGAGGTAAGAAATACAGTCGAATAATGCAAAAAAATGTCAATAGAAATAACATCAGACCTAACCATCCAGCTAACTACAGATCTTGTAGTGCAAAGTATGAATACCGTAAATCGAAATTTAATCTTGTAGCGAGAATCAATGAGCCCTACTTTGAAAATGTTAAGCCGTAATTTGTTACCTGTTTTGGGACGGCAAACTGATAAGATATATGGTTGAATTCAGCATGCTAATTTTCTCGACGATAATTTATGGTATTTTATGCTATACTTCTCGACTTAAACAGACATAACGGAGAAGGCACTGTTGGGCACAGCTTGTTCGGGTTTATTCAATTACTAATTGCGTTTAAATCCTACTGTCAATTAAGCAAAATATCTTTATTTATTATCTTAATTTAAAAAAAAGTCTGATAGTTCAAACTCAAAGGGTTTTTGGGATACACAAAAAAAATTTCTAATAGAAATTTTAAGGTACCAACTAATATTTGAAGTAAGTTCTTAAAACCTTTCTTTTGTATCAAACGCCATCCACAGCAAAGGTTTTGCTTATTCTACCGTCAGAATACATATTTTCAACAAAACCTAAATGCACAAGACGGATTAGATAGTTTTAAAGTAAAATAATTAAATTAAATGTTAACGAAAAAAATATTTAATATATATTAATGCTTATAATTCTATTAATTAAAAATGTGCATACCCACACATCATCTGAACATCATAATGGTCAAAATAACGTTAAAAAAAAATTTGTAAAAATAATATAAATCGGTATGGTTTGTGTCCTGACTAAATCTTACATGGTCTAACCAAATTTAGTATGTACTACTTATTATTGTTACTAGCTTACTACATATACTAATCACAGAATATTACTTAACATACACTTTTGCGAATACAATACATTTTTATTCATAAAAGTTTAAATAATTTCGTGGCTTTTCTAAAAGAGTACGTATAAAATCGATTCCCTGTGACAAATCTTTAACCTTATTGGTTGGCATCACATAAGGTTTAACAGTCACATCCGATATATCAGTAATTTGTAGATCACTAATTTTAATAATAATATCGTAAATATTTCTATTATATATTAACGATTTTGTAATTCCACATTTTCCCGTCTCGTTCTCGTGCCATATTTTCGAATTTGTACTGACCACAATCTCCTTTAATTTTTGTACTTCGTCGTAATTCTTTTTGATAATTTTACTGTCTAAATTTTCGAGAAAATTTATAATCTCGTTACTGTGACGACACATATTTTTCATATCGGACGGGACACGTTTGAAAAATTGTAAATGTTGAATAAGCTCAAAAGTTGACGAAATTACTAAAAAAAAAAAAAAAAAAACATAAACAGTTAGATAATAGAAAAATTAGTAAAAGTCTCGAACTTACTTTTCGTCTTACTCATCATTGGAACGATATTGGTGATCTTAAACTCGCCAAATTCGGTTTCATCGAACAAATCGAACATCATTTTGATTTGGACGCACGGCACACGATAATGGCTGAATATTAATATACCGTGATTGTAGTACGTATCGTGGCAGGTCCAATAATGGTTGCGTCTGTGAATTAATTAAAACAAAAGAAAAAGTTAAGGAGCGTTCGAAAATTGTTTTAAACTTTTAACTTACTCGGCCAATTTGTTTTGTAGAAGCACCGGGATTTTAGGTATGAGGGGCATAAATGTCGGTATTCCAATTTCTTTACGATATTTTTCACTGTATTCCTTCATCATGCGCTCCCGATAATTATTCATTAAAAATCGTAACGAAGGTTTTTCAGGTCCTTCGGCTGGTTCGTGCAATTCTGAGACACGCTTTAAATTTTTCAAATTCTTTAATTTATACTCATTCGCTATATCGCTAAAGCTTGGCTGATTTAAGTGTTCGTGGCACTTTGTTAAATCGAGTATGGGTACGTGAGTTGTTTTTTTACAAGTAAACATTTTATCGACATTCTGATAAGCTTGGTTAGCTTCCTCAACTCTCACGTACTTAATCCCATGTTGCTCATTATCGTTTTGCTGGATCTCCACCTTCTCCTCGCCATCCTCATCTGTATCACCGAGTGATTCGACTAATTTTATACTCGTTTGATCAATGTTCGATGAATTAGCAAAGCTACTCGAAAATCGGGAGATTGTTAAATTTATGTAGTCGTTGCAAAGTTCTTGTCGCGTTTTATTTTGTGTTGTCAAATTGGCTGTGATCTCGAATAGCTCTGGAATTGTAACTGAACCTTTACAATTATAAAAACGCGGAACTATATCTTGCAACGAGTTTTCGTCGTGCAATTGATGTGTTGATATATTTGGTTGACTAGGGATTTCGCACGGTGGTCTTATCGGTACCGGTAAAAACGATCGTTTTGATGTTAATGTTACATTTTCATGTTTTGAATTTGCTGATGCTGCTGTGTTCATTGCATAATATTTAGACTCGCAAAAAATACGCTTTGGATCGAGGTTACACAAAACTTCGGTATTATTTTCGAAATACGTTGAATCTTGTCCGAATAGTTTTAAACCACTTAGGTCATTCGCCAATTGTTTATCGGGTTCTTTATAACTCGATAAATCCATTTCTTCATGATCTAAATTAATCGTATCGGACATCTCATGCTGTTCACCATTTTTACGTTTTTCGCTTAGAAACTTAACGATATGGTCCAAATTGGTCATAGTTGATTGTGTTTTTATGTGATTTTGATCGAAATCGTTGGTCATATTTAAATCTTCCATGTTCGGATTAGTTTTGTCGTTGACATGATGACTAATGTTTCGACCACCCCATCTTTTTTCATCCAACTCTTTCGGTTGGGGCTCCGTATATTGCACAGCTGAACGAGAATTGTCGGGAACTTGCTGATCGGATATGTCAAGGTGGTCTAAATTTTTGTCCACGAAGTGTATAGTTTCGCGATATTTTCCCATATTTTCGGCACGCGATTTAATATTTGGATCATGTACTAAATATTTCATTTCTGGCGTCAACGTTGATTCGATTTCTTGATTTTGGTAACGAATCGTGTGACAGTTATTATCGGGCCGAATTAATTTTGGGATTGCACCCATTTGTTGATTTTCCAACGCATCATGCATTTCAACGGTGCTTGTATCCAATTTTTCTGCGTCCTTAGACGTATCAATGCTTTGATTCGAAAAGTAGATTGTTGATCGTGCCGGTTGTTTCATAGATTCAATTTTTTGTTCGATTTCACTTGTATCGGAATCCCTATCGACGTTATGCTGTGTATTTTTGATATCAAAAACTGACAAATCTAAAGTTTTATCTACATAGTAAATCGATCCAGGAACTAAGGGTTGTGGTTGAACTGTATAAAGTTCTCTCGCCTCATCGATACTAAGACCAATTTTCTTACAATGCACTGGAGTCGCCGGATATGTTTTTCTTGTCTCTGATGTATTTAAATTACTTTCGGTAACAGACATATCAAAATCATTCGACGGGGAGCGAACGGGAGATTCACAATCTAAATATTTTTCCGAATCACTATCACCGTTTGATTCATCTGAGCTGATGTTATTTTTGGGTTTATTTTGGCTAACTCCAAATGTCATCGATGCATCCAATGTTTCATTTTCGAAATAAATTGTCCCCCGATTTACGATTTGATTTGGACTTGGCAATTCATTCGATTTCGTAATTTGATTTTTGGTCACTGAACTAATATCCAAATGGTTGGTGTCGTGGAAGTGAATTGTACCACGTTTTAAAGATTTCGATTCGGCGGTATCTACTTTATCGTTTTCATCGCTTATGTCTAGATTTTTAAAATGATTTGTTTCCCGTTCGAGCTCTTCGATGCTTATATCGGGTTGAATGGCATCAGCCATAGAAATATCAAGCTCATTATTCGGAAAATGAATTGTGTTTCGATTAGTCAATGATTTCGATTTGATCGATTCATTCACCAATGAATTTTCGATTTCTTGATTTGGAAAATAGATAGTGCCTCGTTTAGGCGACTCGTTACATTTAGCATTTTTTAAATTTGGCGATGGTTCAATCATGGACATCTCGATACTGCTCGGGACAAGGATTGTTCCTCGATTTCCACATTTCTCATTAATATTGGACACCACATTTGATTCAACGACCGACATTTCAATTTGTTGATGTTGAAAATTAATTGTACCTTGTTGTGTTAGTCGTTTGCGTATCTCGTTTAGTTTGGTATCGACTGGCAAGTCTTTTTTAATATCCATAGCTGGTTCGACCGTAGACATCTCGAGTACGTGATCTGTAAAATGCAAAGTTCCCCGGCTTGTTTTTTTCTTTTTGTCCTCTATTTTGCTCAATCTTGGACTGCTTTCATTTAGATTTGAATCCTTGACCGTGGACATTTCGAGTTGTTGATTTGGGAAATGTATGGTGCCACGTTTAGTTTGTGCTTCATTTGCATTTTTTAATGGTTCGACCGCCATTGAAGTATCAAGTTTTTGATTGGGGAAATGGATAGTTCCACGTTTAGTTAGAGCTTTATAATTCTCATTAACATCTTCTGCATTTTGAGAAATGTCGAGTTCCTGGCTCGGAAAATGAATGGTTTCTCGTTTTACGTCCACAACTATTTCATTTGGACATAAATCGATTGTAGAGAGTTCCATTTCTTTACTTGGAAACAATATCGTCCCTCGTGTTGATGACTTTTTCGATTTATTGCTTCGCTTATTGTTCGTTTTACTATCGCATTTCTTACTTGGAGATGGTTCAGCCGATGACACTTCCAGCTCTTGATTTCGATAATGTATTGTGCCATGTTTTACATCACATATTTCAGATGGTTCAGTGACCATTGAAGTTTCTAGCTCTAGATTGGGAAAATGGATAGTCCCACGATTAGTTTGAGCTTCAAGGTCATCATTAACATTGGGCTCTTCTGTCAAAATACAATTTTTTTTACTTTCGTATTTTGCATTTTGGGACATTTCGAGTTCTTCGTTCGGGAAATGAATGGTACTCCGTTTTACGTTATTTGCTGGGAGATTTAAATTTAGATTGCTAGTTTCAACTGTTTCATTCAGAGATAATTCGATTGAAGACAGTTCTATGTCTTTATTTGGAAAACATATCGTTCCTCGTGTTGTTGACTTTTTCGATTTATTGCTTCGTTTCCTTTTCGTTTTACTATTGCATTTCTTACTTGGGGCTGGTTCAACCGATGACACTTCCAGCTGTTGATTCGAATAATGTATAGTGTCAGGTTTAGTTTGTGCTTCGTTTTCATCACATATTTTTGATGATTCGTCAACCATTGTCGTTTCAAGCTCTTGGTTGGGGAAATGTATAGTTCCACGTTTAGTATAAGGTTTTTGCTCCTGATTAGCTTTGGCCTCTTGTTTTTGGGACATTTGAAGTTCTTGATTCGGGAAATGAATGGTTCCCCGTTTAACGTTATCTTGTGGAAGATTTACGTTCAAATTACTATTCTCAAGTATTTCGTTTGGACATAATTCGATTGCAGAGAGTTCCATTTCTTTATTTGAAAAACATACCGTCCCTCGTGTTGATTTCTTCGAATTATTAGTATTGCGTTTCTTACTTGGAGATGGTACAACCGATGATACTTCCAGTTCTTGATTCGAATAATGTATAGTGCCACGTTTAGTTTGTGCTTCGTTTACATCACATATTTTGGATGGTTCAACCATTGAGGTTTCAAGCTCTTGATTAGGAAAATGGATAGTTCCACGTTTAGTTTGAGGTTTATGCTCGTCATTAACCTCTTCTGTTAACACATAACTTTTACTATCGTATTTTGCATTTTGAGACATTTCGAGTTCCTGGCTCAGTTCCATTTCTTTATTTGGAAAACATATCGTCCCTCGTGTTGATGATTTTTTCGATTTATTACTTCGCTTATTGTTCGTTTTACTATCGTGTTTCTGACTTAGAGATGATGGTTCGACCGATGATATTTCCAATTCTTGATTCGGATAATTTATAGTGCCACGTTTTGTTTGCTGTTCATCACTAACTTTAGTTGTTTCAATCATCATCGAAGTTTCAACCTCTTGGTTTGAAAAATAAATTGTCTCCCGTTTGGTTTTAGATTTATTCTCATCGCCAACTATAGCCTCTTCTGTTTCGTTAATAATCGTTGCATATCCTTTGTCATCGGATGTTAATTTAACTTTAGAAAGCTCTTCGTTCGGATAATTTATAGTGGTCCGTTTTATTGGATTTTCCGTAACTTTTGACGATGATTGGCCCTCGTCAATCGATATCTCGAGTTCGTTATTTGGCAAATGAATAGCTTCTCTGACGTTTTTCAATTTCTCGTTAACTTTGGCTGTAACGAGTAAATTTAAATTCTTATTCTCGATCTTTACTTTTGGATCTACTTCAATTGACGATATTTCGAGGTCATGGTTCCGAAAATGGATAGTCCCTCTTTTCGTTAATCTTTCATAATTTTCTTTAGCCTTAGTTGCCACTATTGAATTCAGACTTTTAATGCCTCCCTTTGCATTTTCCTCGATCGTCGATATTTCGAGATTTTTATTTTGAAAATGTATAGTGTCACGCTTAGGTTGATGAGCATTTTGTAACTTGATTGGTTCATTAACTATTGACGTCTCAATAGCTTGATGCGGAAAGTAAATAGTATCTCGTTTCGTTTGTTGTTGCTCTTGTTCTTTATTCGGTTTGTTTACATTCAGATTTTTACCATCGCTTATTACATGTTGGACGGGTTCCATTGTCGATATCTCGATTTCCTCATTAGGAAAGTGTATAGTCCTCCTTAATTTGTCTGGGTTTTCTTTATTTATTATAATTCCAGAGCTGTATTCGATGTTTTTAATATGATCTTCGAACGAATCACATTCTACTACTTCAAAATCGTTATTAGGTAGATATTTTGTATCACGATCGGATGATTTCGTCGACTGGTCAATTGTCCTTTGTAATAAATATTTCATTAGGGGGTTAACGTTCGATTTATCAAGCATTGACATATCCAATTCGTTTGACATCGATTCCCAAACTGCTGGAGAAGTTTTTTTGGATTTATCAACAGTTACATTTTGAAATGCATAATCGCCTTCCATTGACATACTGACATCGATATCTCCATCATTCTTAGCAAATAAAATCGTTTGTCGTTTTATATTTTCCGTTACTTTGGGTAATTCGATTTTATCGTTTGGATGTTCCCTATCTTTGGTTGCGTCTAAATATTTCATGTTCGGAGTTTCAAATTTAGCCGGGGTAAACGGTACAAAACATTCCATTTCAAATTTTTCTTGTAACTGTTTTGTAGTCTGCCATTTCAATTGATTTTGTATGTTAAACATTTCCAAAACGGTATTACCTTTTGGCAATTGAGGTGAAGGCGGTGGTGACTTTTCTATATAGGTTTCCTTAACTTCATTGACAACAGTTTGTCGTAAATTATCCAATGCTTTTGAACTATCGGTAATCTCAATCGAAATATCAAGACTTTTATCTGTTGCCGTTACAATTGTTCCGGTAAGTTTCATCTGTTCGATTTGAGGATTTTGAATTTTTAACATAAAGGAATTATTCTTTAGTTCTTCATCTTCTTCGTTCGAAAAATTAATCTGATCGATTTTGGTGGCAAATGATGTTCGACTTTCGGATGGTCGATATGTTTTTTTTTTAAGTAAATCGAATTCTGACATATTAAATCCGTACGTTAAATTTATGTCACCTTTTTCGAGAATTCGAGATGGTATCGAATAATTGGATGCATCATATGTTGTGGCCATCATACATGAATCCGATGGTAATTCATCGGATATACGGCGTCCATCAGACTTAGGAACAACAACTGGTGATTCGTTTGGTAAATTAAATTTGGTAATTTTATGTGGTGGAACAGGAGTTACATTGTCTGGCACATCATTATTTGTGTGTGAATTATTGATTTTGTTAGGCGATGGAAAATCAACAATCGGTATAGGTTTCGACGGTTTACTGTCATTATCATTTACCGATATATCCATTTCGACCGTTTCAATATTGGGAAGGATATCTGTTTGACTGTTGGTTGCTTTTACTTGAATAGCTTTAAGCACATTTGATTTACGTTTGAGTATTGTACGAGTGCGTAAATTTATAAGTTCATTTTCTTTGTCTAAGTTCTGTGGTTTTCCATTAGGTTTCTGATTTGCAGAACTATACGACTGGGAAGCCAAAGTTGAATCTGCTGTTACAGTGTGATGGGAGTGTACCATTTCGGCAGATTCTTCATATGAATTACCCCATATTGTAACTTTATTGTCATCACACGAGAATTCTCTGTAAAAGTAAATAATTAGCATGGAACACAGTTTAAATTCACAGTTTACTTACTTTATAGATTTTTTACCACTAAAACTGATCCGTCGATTTAATTTTGTGAATGTCGGACTAGAATCCTCTGATGGTACGGCTTTTTTTAAAATCTGAAACAAAATTATAATCGCTTAACAAAATGTTGCTAACAAGTTGCGCTAATCCAACCATACACAACACAAGATTATAACAAAAGCATTTTTGATTTATATCAACATAGAAGTCATTGTGACAACTTGCAGCACTTATTTACACACAATATTTACTTACAGAAAGACGTTTTTTCGATTTACGATTCATTTTTTGTTTTGTAAATACACTAAATAGTTTATTAATTGCACAACATTTGTCGATTATTTTTATATTATTTTTTTTTTATATAATTTTCGCTTGCTTCTGCAAATGATGCTACCTACTGAGGCAGTTATGCTCTTTTGAAAACAAATTTTATTTTGACATTACACTGTTATGTGTTTCGTTATGCGTTCGTATATTTGTATGTGGCTATGGTTTAATATGCTCGCATAGAGATGGCGCTTAACGTACACAAGATTATTAATGCTGGTTACCAATTCGTTATAAATAAAATCTTAATAGTGTAATTTATAGAATGTATTTATCCTAAATGTATACTTCAAGATATACATTTATTTATTTTGTTGGCCGACAGACATCTCTGCTATTCAGAATAAGCTGTAAATTTTTGTATTAAAGCTGAAAAGTTTAAAATCGATTATGATATTTTTAAATGCTGATGTCACCTAAAATATAAATAGTCAAGAATTAACATTTAAATATTAAAAAATGTAAAATCTTTAGTTGTTGAACTTTGACTTGCTAAAAAATGTTCAGCCTAAATTCTTACTTCAAGATATACATAATTTGTAATGTTCAACAAATCTTGTTTTTTGACTATCTCGTTAAGGGTCAGATGTTAAACAGCTAATTATTAGTACAATTTATGTAAAGTTTAGTTATACTTATCATTAAGTATTAGGCATTATACTATACTTGACCAGATTGTCCAAAAGCTTTCCTTCAACCTATTGGGTAATTTAGTAAGACCGACGTTAATTGAAGTATCTGCGTGGCTTTTACTCATCTGAATAAAAATAGGCACTATAATGTACTTTTATATGGTCTAATATTGAGAGACTGTGAACTACGCTTTCCCCTTTACATTGGTAGATATAACGTCCAAAGTTCCTTATTTTTATGAACCTTAATATGCGGAAAAAATGAATCTCCGGCGACGATTAAGTAGTCTCACAATTTGCCACCGCCCCGACCATTTAAAACTAACCGTGTGGGCCGTGTCCTATTAAATAACGGCAAGTGGGTCAATTTAAGGTGTAGAGCAATCATACTGATGATCGGCTAGGCTTAAAGTTCACTTGACAAAACCCAGGCTGTAACGGAGTCATATGGATACCTAGCGACCTATACAGTTCTAGTTTCACGTGCGTTTACGGGTCATTGCGCAGGTGGACCTTTATTTCTCGAATACTCGGATATACCTTGCACTCCTATACTTTACAGGGCAAAGCCAAACAGGATGTGGAGGAAAAATATTCGAGTGATGTTGAACGCCTACACCTGGATAGGCTCCTTAATGAAGCTCCGATGATGGTGACTCATCAAGCCTATCGAAGAAAGGACAAGGCGAATACAACGTTAAGGCTATGGAAAACACGACGGAAGAGGCCGCAGCTCCCTAATTACCAGGTAAGAGGTAAGTGGAAAAGGGTGAAAAATCAGGAAAATGTCAGGCAAACTTCAGAAGTTCTGTTTAATTGTAGACCAAGTAAGAAGTACCCTAACTCCTCTTCCCCTCAGGCTGACTAATGTGCCCTTTACTGTAGAAAATATTCTTCATATTGTTAAGGAGTGCAGGGTGGTGAAGGATCACTACTTCTTCGACCACTGTAATAATCGATAATTCTAACATTAGGTCTGCTACTCGAAAACCCTTCAGGAACCCTCCAAGAACAAAGAAAATATGGTGAATTTTTGGGCGGAATTTTGTTGTTGAGCCTCCGAAGACATATCTGGATTTCAAGTTGGAAATTAAGTTGCCTGCAATCCAACCTCTAATACTGCTTGCTTTATGATAAAAATTTGAGAGAAGCGGAAACCAGCCTGATCGAAGTGTTTGAAACCCATAGAAATGCATGTAGCCTTTAACAAATTTGAAAGAACTAACGAGTCTCAAGACTGGGATCCATATAAAGAGGACATAAGACTGTACAAAGAATAATATAAGAAGAAAACAAAGAATTGGAGACTCTTCTGTGAGAAAATTGGGGAGATACCAGAGACTTTTCTTCTAAAGAAAAACCTGACGTTTCCAGTGAGGAATCTTGGAAATGTCTCAAAAATCATTGAGGCCACCATTGAATTCATGGAAAATCATTTAATACAGAGACTAGCAAATCCGTTATGATCAGCAGATAACGTAAGTAAAAGACGAATTCTTTCGGCGAAAAAGGGTTCAAATCGTTTAAATTGGCTGGTCCATATCGGATTATACCAACAATTTAGAAGAACTCGGGTATTATCCTCCCATGCCTAGAGGTGACCTTAGGGCATGTTTAGGGCTGGTCTTGTCAGACTTTAGACTTTAGACTTTAGACCTTAGACTTTAGACTTTAGACTTTAGACTTTAGACTTTAGACTTTAGACTTTAGACTTTAGACTTTAGACTTTAGACTTTAGACTTTAGACTTTAGACTTTAGACTTTAGACTTTAGACTTTAGACTTTAGACTTTAGACTTTAGACTTTAGACTTTAGACTTTAGACTTTAGACTTTAGACTTTAGACTTTAGACTTTAGACTTTAGACTTTAGACTTTAGACTTTAGACTTTAGACTTTAGACTTTAGACTTTAGACTTTAGACTTTAGACTTTAGACTTTAGACTTTAGACTTTAGACTTTAGACTTTAGACTTTAGACTTTAGACTTTAGACTTTAGACTTTAGACTTTAGACTTTAGACTTTAGACTTTAGACTTTAGACTTTAGACTTTAGACTTTAGACTTTAGACTTTAGACTTTAGACTTTAGACTTTAGACTTTAGACTTTAGACTTTAGACTTTAGACTTTAGACTTTAGACTTTAGACTTTAGACTTTAGACTTTAGACTTTAGACTTTAGACTTTAGACTTTAGACTTTAGACTTTAGACTTTAGACTTTAGACTTTAGACTTTAGACTTTAGACTTTAGACTTTAGACTTTAGACTTTAGACTTTAGACTTTAGACTTTAGACTTTAGACTTTAGACTTTAGACTTTAGACTTTAGACTTTAGACTTTAGACTTTAGACTTTAGACTTTAGACTTTAGACTTTAGACTTTAGACTTTAGACTTTAGACTTTAGACTTTAGACTTTAGACTTTAGACTTTAGACTTTAGACTTTAGACTTTAGACTTTAGACTTTAGACTTTAGACTTTAGACTTTAGACTTTAGACTTTAGACTTTAGACTTTAGACTTTAGACTTTAGACTTTAGACTTTAGACTTTAGACTTTAGACTTTAGACTTTAGACTTTAGACTTTAGACTTTAGACTTTAGACTTTAGACTTTAGACTTTAGACTTTAGACTTTAGACTTTAGACTTTAGACTTTAGACTTTAGACTTTAGACTTTAGACTTTAGACTTTAGACTTTAGACTTTAGACTTTAGACTTTAGACTTTAGACTTTAGACTTTAGACTTTAGACTTTAGACTTTAGACTTTAGACTTTAGACTTTAGACTTTAGACTTTAGACTTTAGACTTTAGACTTTAGACTTTAGACTTTAGACTTTAGACTTTAGACTTTAGACTTTAGACTTTAGACTTTAGACTTTAGACTTTAGACTTTAGACTTTAGACTTTAGACTTTAGACTTTAGACTTTAGACTTTAGACAAAAGATTCATTTCCAGGCGAGGACTTTGCACGGATGTATTCTCTGACAATGAGACCTATTTTGTTGGAGCAAACTCTGTAATGAAGAAAATACTTGCCGTGCAGCTATTATCACAATACCTGAGAAGGCTGAAGACGTTTTACCAGAGCATAGCTTCAACGAAGATAACCAAGTTAATTATTCATTTCATAAAATGTTTTCTACTTAGAAGTAGTGATCTAAGCCCCCACCCCGGAGGTAAAGCGCACTATTGCCTGATAAGATAGGTTTTTCCTTTAAACCATTGAGCTTACCATTCGGCTCAAACGTTTTTTTTAAATATTTCTAACGTAATAACAATTTATCGGATGGTAATTTGGGTATTCGCATTTTTTTATTGGATTTTAAGTTATACTTAAGTAAACTTTCAACCTAATCTTCGTTTTTAAAATCAGATTTAAAAAAAAAAAAATCAAATTAAAAATCCAAAAGTGTAATTCCGCATGTTACACTTACGAGTAGCATTTAATTGCAAAGTTTTCGAATGTTTTCAAATTCAAGGCTCCAGCAGGACTGATATATGTTTATCACTTAAAACTTTTGACATTTCAACCATAGTTCACTTAATTTCTTGAGTTTTGACATATAATTCATGGCCATTTTGATTTAAAAACAATTTAAATATTTTTAAACTCAACAACGTGTTCGTTTATTTTGCAATAAATTTAAATGTGTTTCAATTTATTAAAATTTTACATTTTTTTTTGTTTAATTATTAAAAACTTAATTTATTATAAAATTAAATACTTATTTAAAAAAAAATATCACAACCATCTCCATAAAGTGTATTGGATCGAAATTAAAAAAAAATTGTCTTAAATATTTCCTGTATAATTGTTTTGTTATTTATTTATTTATAAAATAATAAATATTTATAAAAATAGTTTTTAAAATTAAATTAAATTCTTTTGTTTTTTTTTTTTTTGTAAATTTAGTTTATTTTAATAATAAACTTATATAAAATAAATAAGAGATGGATTGTTTTATATACTTCTTGTACATTAAAATTTACTTTTTATCTTATTTAGGTAAGTGTAACTAATGTGTGTGTGTGTGTGTGTGTCGTCGATCGACTGTCTTAATCTTAATCTTCTGTATATGATTCAATAATTTGTTTTATACTAGCGTATGATCCCGATATTAAAGCAATGATTGAGAATAGGGCTAGAGCACCGTTTTTCCATAGGACCCAATTATATTTGCCCAATGCATGCGGATACAAAAACACACTTTCAACCACGGCTGGCACTAAAATGCCCAGCGTCGAAAAGAATACAGCACCAACAAGACTGATGAATGGATCTAGCTCTGGGACACCGGCCGCAATTGCACCAAGTATTAAAATAATTCCACTGCGTAGCGCAATTTCCGAAATATTATGTTTTTCTTTTGGGATACGTGGCGAAACTTTTGCCCAACAAATTTCCATTGGCACATAGTACTGTAGACCAAATGTGCAAAATATTGCAAGTGCCATTAAAATTTTAGCAACATCACCCCATCTAGAAAAAAATATAAAATTTAGTAACCTTGTGGTAAATATTTAAGTATGTAACTTACACATCACCCTTTGGTAAATTAAGCGTAATACTGCCTTGAACGAATTCACCGAAACGAACATAGCCAAAGAAACCAATTGTGGCATACAAAAATATAACAACACCCATGGCCGTATTTAAAACGCCCGGACATCCTAAAAAGTCTTGTGGTTTTTGCATTGAATTTTCGACCGGCATAACGACACCAATACCTTCCATGGCAAAAATAACCGTACTGAAGAATAATGGTAACGAGCCGACAGTTGCGAATAGTGGTTTATCGAAATTTAATTTCACGTTGAACATAAAGTACAGGGTAATACCAAAAGTAATGATAATAAATACATTGGCCAATGCTGAGAATGGTACTAGGTACTTTAACTGGCGGAACTGTAAGTAAAACAATAAATAAGTACTATAACTTAATGGCTACAACAACAAAAGACTTACTTGTCCCATAAAAATGAGCGGAATAATTATGATCGCAATATATATTCTAATGTCCCAGTCAATTTCCATTGCCGGATTGATTACATCTTGAAATGATTTCGATATGAACACAATATAGACACAAGCTGCACCATAGTACGTACACATCAATGCAATGTCAACAAAATTTCTATAAATAAAATAAAATGTATAGTTTTAGGGGGATTTCCGCCATTAGTACACTTGTATTAAGTAAGTGATAATTGGATGTAACACGATATCGATAGTTTAAATTTTTTTTGTTATTTCCAAAAAAATTTTTTACGTAATTAAATTTGTCGCTCAAATACATACTTTGCAGCGCCAGCATATTTCCTTAGCGGTTCCGGGCCATATTCAAAAACGCGGCCACATGTTTCTGAAAAACTGAGTGATGGTATTTTGGTTTTTCGACAAATGTCATGTGATGTCCTTACCTATATAACGATAACATTTTAGTATTACGTTCTATACTGTATTGCAATTTACGATGAATTTACTTACCAAAATGTGAACACAATATGTACATAGTAAACCGACGACAAGTGTTCCAATGGCACCAAATAGTAGACCGGCATTTTTAAATGCCATAGGCATGGCCAATACTCCGGTACCTAATGAACTTTTTAGTAAATGAACTAGCGATCCGGTTGTTCTGTGTGCGTGCATAAAAATATATAATTAACACTTTATTCATTGACTGAAGATATAACACTTACGAATTGGGTTTTTCAACTTGGCGATGTTCGAACGGATTATAGTCGTCATCGTCCTCGCCTACAAATTTTTTACTGGTCAAATGAGTTCTGAAAAGTAAAAAATTATAATTATAAATTTGGTTATATATATATATATATATATATATATATATATATATATATATATATATATATATATATATATATAAACACGATTTAGGACAAAATTGATGTGTAGAAGGGGGGACACAAGATGGCGCTTTACTTATTGGTAATATACAGTCGTAACAGTTAACCTTTTCAATTAAAAAGGAACTGTCCGTTTTATAGCAGAATATGATTCTAGATTAAAAAAAGGTAAACCCTGTTATATCAGATGTTGAATTTATTTTGCAGATAATTATCTTATCGACCCATAAACAAACTAAAAAGAAAGTTTCATTAAATTTTGTTAACAAAGCAGTCTTAGAGATATTATGTCAATATTCTGAAACAAAATTTGTGTATTTTTAGAACGTTTAAGTAAATTCAAAAGTAAGTCTTTCAGTTTTAATTAATTTAAAATTGTGTACTCTATTTGTTCGTTCGGAGAAACTATAAAAAATGCAAAAGCTGCAAGTGATTTGTACGCGAATCATTTCCTAACCTAAAATTTCCTAAAAAAATCCACAAATCGAATACTAAACAAATTGCACGATGTTGTGGAACCTCAAAAACCTGTGTTTACCGTGTACTTACACAAATTTCATCCATATCACATTATTGGCAATCGGCTTGTTGGGCTATACTCGTTCGATGGGAACTTTAATTAGAAAAATTGCACAAACTTTTTGGAGAATATACTTCCAGTCATTCTTAAAGATTTACTACTTTAATAAATCAGAAATATGTCGTACCAACATGATGGTTGTCCACCACATTATTCTCATCATGCTCGAGGCTCCGCGAGCAGTATGAAACCGAATTTATGTTAATCGATGGCTAAGGTATACAAGAGGCACGATATACAGTCTAGGTAACAATATAAGTGACTGTTTCACAATCTTAGCAGAAGATGCTAGTGAGGTAAAAGCTGTTCAAGTGTTGAACCAAAATACAACTGGTTTAGGTTAAGTGGACATAACTAAAGGGCAAAGAAAAACCATGGCTTCTCGTTTGTTTAGAAAAATGTTAAAAATCTGAATTATCCCCAGAGTAAAAGCCAGCGTAATGAAACTCACTTACTAGCACTGTATAAGGAATTCATTGAAAGGACTCACTCACCAAGAGATAAGACCTAGTTGTAGAAAAAAAACTTTGTAGGAGTCATCTGGCAAATGTAAAAACATGTGAAAATGTGGCGAAGGTGATTGAAAAAGTACATCACCGTTTGTTACATTAACGGAAGGACGTAGCCTCAAAAGTTGGACAAGGTATGACTTGGATAGTCATACAAGCTCAACTTACCGAAAAGATAAGCTGACATCGATAAACCGTTGACTACAAAAACTCGGCTTGGCTGGGTTGTATGCAAACTATTTGTTAATGTGAAACAAGAAAGGGAGGTTTATCAGGTAACCAAGAGCGAATGTAAAACGAATGACAGTTGCGAACCGATTTCAAAAACGAACGGCCATGCTATAGACAAATTATGAAGAAGACGATTCGAAAAATGGGACAAGGTTGTCCTTTTGTGAGGACAAAATAAAATCAAACTTTCAGAAAGTTATTCAGCAGCGCTGTCCTATACGATGTTTTGAAAAGAAAATGGTTCTGAACTCACGATTTGGCAAACTGATTAACCGTCAAATACAACGTAAGATGAGAAAGGAAAATCGACCATACCAACCGATTGAGTGCCGAAAACGATCAAAATTTGAAACCAGATGTATCAACGATGTGATGACCTTTGGCGCTGCATGTTTGCCATCTCGTCTGCGTAATTTATTAAAATAAAAATGTCAAGATCTACGAAAAAATATATCTACGAGCAATACAAGTCGCAGATCAGAACATTTTTTTCATATCAGCAACGCAGTAGGCGATGATTTTCAACTCGTTTGTTTAAATGTCGGAAAAACAAAAATTAATTATTTTCATTAGGTTTGAGAAATTGTCTAGTGTTGTGTCAGTGTTGTGAATAAAAAAATGCTAAATAATTTAAGAAAATTAATATTATGATGGGACACAGTGCTCAGCTGAGGAGTACATTAATATTCGTTTTGTTACCGGCATTTTAACAGTTTTGTTAAATGCATTCTATAGATGGATAAATCTTAATTCACAAGAAATGGCATATGGAAACTTTCACAAGCTACACATGTGGTCTGCTTAAAATCCTCATTCGACAAAACAAACATCATTTCAGCACCGCTTCAGTGTAAACTTATCATATGGTGTGATTGGCGTTAATTTAATTAGACCATTCATATTACCCTTTGATATTAAATAGTGAACGTTGTTTAACATTTTTACAAAACGATTTGCCACACTTCGCTTGCTGTATAAAATATTTAAAAATAAAATGTTAACTTTTTCATCATTTTTTTACTTCAGAAGCACCGAGCCATTGGCGCAGTGGTTAAAACTGCTGTGTTTGGGACGGGAGGTACCGGGTTTAAATCCCAACGGGGGAGGGATTTTTCATCACCTGATTACGATCGGTGATGACGAAGAACACATCTATGACCCCCTGATGGAGTGCAGAATCCATGGGCCGAACCATCGCTCATGTCACTACAGGCTGACTGAAGCAATGCAATGTGCAGATGGATTTAAAATCGAACCTTTATTCATGCGTCCTCGATTTGGCTGGTGATGGCGTAAGGTAGGACGTTAAAACTTAATCGCGAAAGAGTTGGGAGAGCTTCGGCCCCAGAAAAGATTGCAGGGTTAAAAACAAAACAAAAAACCTTCAGAAGCTAAACGATATTGGCTGCGCACGACCAATGACTAGACTCTATGGGCGAGCAACTGAAAAAACAAGAGGCGACACTAGGAACACTGAAAATTACATCGACGAGCTTAAGATAAGGAAATAACGGGAACAACCAGTAAAACTAGATAAGACATTGACTATTCCAATTCTGGTGCATACAAACTCGAATGCAAATTGCCTTAGAACCTTATATGCCAAAATACTAGGATACCAGCGCAATCAAACTCTATATCCAGCAGAAAGAGCTAGAGGCGAAAAAGCAATGTTTATTTAACATAATGAAGAATTAAAAGTAGAGGAGCAAAGCTATGCTAGTATAGCTACTGGTTCTATTAAAACCAAACATAACAAGATCTATATCAGCAATCTTCTGTCTACCCAGATATAAAACTTCTTAAATCGCTTGGTATAAATCCAGCTATATACTGACCTACGGACCCAAATAAAATTCCTGATCATCTGTATCTCCATATTAAGAGGTAACAAAATTAAAACTGGGAATACTTTTTGGCATCTTGTTAAAGAAAACGTAAATCTAAAGGTGCCGATCTCGAATGCTTATATGATAGAAGAAGAGCTAGAAAGTGTACATAAAGCGGCCTGTGAAATTACAAGGAATATCAATAAAAAATAAACTATCCTGAAGTGAGAGAATTGGTTAACGAAAAAAGAAAAGCTCTTATGCCTTGGCAGAGAACTAGAACCCCTGAAAACAAAATAGTCCTAAACAACTTGTGCAACAAACTAAAACCACTAATAAAGGAGATTAATTATGATACTAGGAAGGCCACCAAAGGTTTGAAAAGACCTAAACTGTCAGAAAAACATTAAGGAAACTACAGCACATAACAAATGCTATACCCCTTTAGACTAAGTTATGTTTCTAGACAGCGGAAAGTAGCAGAAATCATAATGATTCTAAGGCCCAACACATCAATTTAAATTCGACAAAGGTACTCAACCATAGAACAGGTACATAAGCTTATTGATACAATTGAGAAGGTGCTGGGAAAAACAGAAAGTATGTTCAGCAGTATTCTTAGACGTAGCTCAAGCATTTGATAAGCATATCCATTGCCTTTGAGTAGCCTGTTTTGGATGCGAATTCTTCTAAGTATTCTTTGTTATTATCGTCGACTTATAAATTTTATAACTTCGACAAATCTACTTTGGGCTCTTACCATCTTGAAAATAATTTAAAATTGCTAATACTGCTGATAAAAACTGCTGCTGGAAGGATGATCATGCATTTTTATTTATTTATTTATTTTTTGAAAGTATAAGAAACTTAGATTCTGTTCGAAAATTTGCACATGCAAATCAGTGCACTGTAAAAATTATACAATGTGTTTTAATATTCAACCAGTGCCAAAATTATTCTGTATCCTGTGTTTTATATTTAACCGATTTAACGTCAAATAACCGTTGTTATTTTTTTTTGTTGCACAATGTCAAAGAATTAATCTCTAAAAGCCACATAACCTTAAAAAAAATAAATTTAAAATAATAAATAAAATAATGGATGGTGTAAAATTTTTAGTTCAATAAGTAGGCGATCTGCAAAATATGGCTCCACCCAAAAATCACCGAATGTGAATTTCTTTTGTGAAAAACAATCTCTTAGTAGGCTACTTTAAGTTTTTTGAGGCGATATATCTCATTTAGTTTTTGTTTGACAGCAGTAAAACGCGAACCATTTCTGATGTTTTCAAAATAATAGATAAAAACAAATTTTTAAACATTTTTGTGTGGAAAAACTGAAAAAGAAACCGAGGATCCATCAATTTATTGGTTTGTAGAATTTAAACGTGGTCTTACGAGCCCAATTGATCATCTTCATTACCTCGACAAAAAGAAGCGCCATCCCGAGAAATGATCTAAAAATTCATGATAATGTTTTGAAATATCGAAATGTGAAAGTGCATGACATAGCTGATATCTCAATAGGCCGTGTGTATTACATTTTGCATTTAAAAAATCTGTCAGCAAGATGGATGCCACGTTTGTTAAAAATCGATCACAAATATAATCGTTCGGTCATTTCAATACAAGGTATGACCATGTTTTAACGTAATCCAAATGAATTTTTAAGTCGATTCACTCAAATGAATTGAAATTGGTTCAAGCGCACTGAAGAAGGCAAAAGTGGTTGCATTGGCTGGAACTGTAATGACGACTGTTTTTTGGAATGCACAAGGTGTATCGTTCATATCGGCTACTTATTGAACTGCCCTCATACATTTATATATATATATATATATATATATATATATATATATATATATATATATATATATATAATATATACATATATTTTATATATTTATATATATATATATATATATATATATATATATATATATATATATATATATATATATATATATATATATATATATATATATATATATATAGTTAGGACAGTCCTTGAATTAGTAGGTTTAAATCCCAATAAGGTTGTACACGAAATTAGTAAAGCTAGATACTTTACAAACTGTCAACCCATTTTAAATAGACAAATTATAAAAGAGAAGGTCACTGGACAATATAAGTTTCCCTCAACAAATTTGAATCATAATTAGTTTGTCTGATCGTTGAATGATCGATTGTGCAAATAATTTTAAGTCAACATAATATATCGAATAGACTTATAAATTATGTCAGACATTAAGTGTTCTCTTCAATGCAACTAAGGTTTAACTATTTTTGAAATAAAACTTATTGGAATTAAATTAGAGCACTTAAAAGTTTGTCCTAGTAATAGGACTTTAAACTTACATTACTACTTAAGTGTACATTTGTAAGATTAGATTAAAAAAAATGGTTACATAAGCATTATGTACTTTGAAAATATTACTATTTGTGATTCATCTGGCCATTACTAGTTACAACTTAAAAATGCATAAACTTTTATGTTTTAGTTATGTCGACAGAATTAATTGTATTGCTTTCACCAGTATATAAATGCACCACAGTATATCTTTGATTGAATTTAATTATCTCAAGTACAGTGATAACCGCTCACATACACAATACAAAGTTACTTACTGTGAATTAAAATCGGCCAAAGTACCAGTTGATTGTGTTAACGAACCAGTCGACTTCTTTTTCAATTCGTTCGACGTCATCTTGGTCACCGCGTTTCTATACGATTAGACTCAATTTTCGTAATCTGTAACGACAAAAAAAAAACACGAACTCATTTTAATTTAAAATTTACACATTTTATTGATTGTAATATGCCTAAAAAAAAAATTCAATTAATTTTGATTGGCACATAACGGCCGAACAAAATTTAATTGGTAACGCACGACAATTAACAATCCGCGATCACTTTTTGAACACCGCATACAATAATAATATGTACAAAAATTTCACAATCACATAATACTATAAAATATTATCACGGTTTAAATTTAAGACGCGTGATAAAATTGTACATTCACTCTCTTCGGAAACGTTTTGTCACATTCACCACAAAAAAAAAATGAGTAATAACCATATATAGGTACAATTAAAAAGAAAATAAATCAAAATAAACACCTTGTCTTAAAATTAAAATTTTAATTAATTAACTTAAACATATATAAGTGAAATTAAGTTTTATTTTCGCGTGCTTATGCCTTGGACACCTTTCACCAACTGAATCCGTTTAAAACTTTTAACTGAAATATTACACCAAAAAAAAAAATCAAAATTACATTACCGTCGACTAAATATGTATTAATATGATTTGATCTGCAATTTAAGTTAAGTGTTGTTATATTGGTATATGTTGCTTTAATTGGATCTTGTGCTTTATCAATATACTACAATATTGATAACAAATATTGAATTGTAAATTAATCTTTTGGTTTTTTATGACAACAAAATACTTAAAACTTCTTGGTCAACATATACATATTGTAAATTACTAGATTGAAGTGCTTGAAACATTTTTTTTTCAATATCTAAAAGTGCAATGGGCTTTGAGATAGGGTGGATTATTGAGTACTTGGCATTCCTTTCGATAAACAGAAAAAAAACTGCTTTGGTTTGGTAATTTCCCTGAAATTACGGATACGCGGTTTAGAATTTGTAGAATTTTTTCACAATCCAGTATTATGAACCCGGAATAGGCAAAAACGTAACAATTGGTGACAGCGGTGGGATTGTGAAAATTTCAAAATAGTTATGAACAAGTTGTTGAATATCCGTCTAAGGAAGGAGTTGGCTTTTCGTGATTTGCCAAGCAACGGTATTAAATGTGAATTGCAAATAAGGCTCCGCAAAGTTACGATGAATGAAGGCTTGAATCCAGATCAGCACAAATTCAACGAAAGTGGATTGAACCGAAGTGAACTTGTACAACGCTTTGATCAGACATGTTGTCATGTGTGGGTGTGAGAGTTCGGGTCTGGAGAAATCTGAAAGACCATTTCTTATATTTTCCCTTTTCTTCAATTTAGAAGCAAAAGGCGTCTACTAGCCTGAACCATGTTACTCTATTGAGGTATATTACTTTTATTTCCACCTATGATTTACCAAGTTTTTTCACTTCAGCTAACACATGACTTTCTCTCATCCATTTCCGTTTTTTTATTTCAGTTTTTATGTCAATCCTTTGTTATTCTGTGTAGATGTTTGTCGATGTTTGTTAAGGTATTCAACTAGAAACACGTCAATATTCGTCGAACTATTTACGAACAACTGCAGGTTTTGTATGAATTGTATAATGTATGATTACATGTGTCACACTCCACGAGTTGAACATTCGTATCCTGGTCTTTATAGGGACAGGATAGATATCCTGTCTTCTCTACGTCACTTGCTTTTACTATTTTGCAACCAAGGTTGATGTGCATCGGTTGGTTTATAATATTCGTTTGAGTCTAATCGTCTTGGTTTTTCTAATGATTATATTGAGACCCACATCGTTAACTAGATTTTATGGCTGTTGTACTTTATTGCTGCATGTCAGAGTTTTTGTGGGTAAGAAGCCATAACACATATTCATAATCCATATCACTGAGTTTAACTGTTAATCTCCATTGAATACCATTGTGTTATGTTTCAATTTGTTTGCCTTGAACTCGGTTTCAAACATCCCAAGACATTCTTTATATAAGCTCATTTAATTTCTTTGGGATGCCCATTTCACAAATGGTCGGCCATATTGAATTCCTATTGGTCGTACAAAATGCGCATTAAAAATCAACGAAAAGAAGGTATAGTGCAACTTCTTCTTATGGCCTGAAACTAGCTTGTAACTTTCTTAATTTTGACTACAGATAAGAAGGGAAATAACTCTCCATTGAGGAAGATATCTCACCATTTTTTCTTTTCCCCTAGGTCATCTTTACAATTAAAGATTGTAACTGTCAAGCCCGTTTTCCATGGTGGGGTAGGTATTCTGCCAGAATTCCACATTTTTTGATTTAAAAGTGTAAGTGTGCAACTTTATTGTTCACTTTATTTAGGATGCCTTCCCGTTCCGCTGGTCTAAGGATGTTGCTAGTTTCGTTATTGGTGTGTCAATTGATGATCAGAGATGTCCACTGCTCGTCATGTCGTGTTCTTTGAAATATTCTTACCATCCATTGAACTGTGCTTTAATAGTTGTTAAGACTTGACGAGAAATACCCATATAGGTGATATGTTGGTAATTTTGCCATTGACTTTTTGTTACATAGTGATGTAGTCCTCTCTATATTTTCTCAATTTTTTGGTAGCCGAGTATGTCCGAGGAAGTCACAGATTTAGGCTGGCTTCTTCAGTTTCAAAACATAGAAGTTCTATAATAGAGGCTTGTACTGCTTCCTATTTGACTCATAGTCTGTTTCATTGCGGCTGGCGTAGTTTGAAATTTTGCTATTACTAGTTGACGATCACTGTGAAGGTTTGCGCTCCACATAGTTCTGACATCTTGTATAAGTTTCGATTAGTCATAATCGTATATTCTAAAATGGTATATCGAATCTCAAAATCACCGTAGATTTCCTCCACCATGAACCAAACAACGTATCCTAAGGAATAATTACGTTCAACAATGCTACACGTTGTATCAGCCAAGTCAAATCTCGTAACCGATAGCTATGTTTATTTTACAAAAATAAATTACGCGAAGCGGGTGCCATGCCATGTCTTATAAGGGAACTAATTTTCAAAAACCTTGCACCGAACTAAGGGCTTTTAGAATTCCTTGAAGTTAGGCGAATATAAATTAGAGTTCGAAGAATATGGATGGTTATTCAATTCACCATCGACCCCTCATAACTCATAAGTTGGGATGTTGGGTGTTAAATGGTGTTTTTTCTGTAGTAGTAGAGTAGGCCATATGATGAAACGTTAACGTGATTCTTGATGGAACCTAACCGGTAGTAAATTCACGATTACTCACTTATATTCCAAGTGATCCGGCGAGGAAAAAAAAGAGCTCATCGTGATCCATTGTTTATTTTGGTCCTCAAGTGGTAAGAACCCATTTTCCAAGTTTAATGGCCAGATCAAAACACTTGTTCGACGATGTTTGCAAAAAAAATGAAAAGGATTGGAGCTCGTGGAAAAATTTTACAATAGATTCTGTGTCAGGACTAAGAAACGGCCAGGTACAACAGATGACATGTTTATGCGGCCGGCGATGATACTTCCAACCCCAACGTCGCACGAAGGAACAATGTTAAGCTGATGGCCTAACCCGGATTACGTACAAACAGTTACGTATCAAATGACTTATCTTACCCAAGATTAGATTGAGATTTATCTAACACCAATGAAAGTAATCCTGTTCACGAGACTTGGTAAAGACAATCAATCACAATCGATAATGCATATGCTATATATACGTGTATTATAGAAAATAATCAATTGAATTACGTCATCGATCAAATTTGTGAAATTTCACACCTACACACGATGACCGACTTTTTTTGTATTGCAAAATGTCTCGCATTACAACATTAACCAGACATTTTGAAAATTTGCCAAATTTTTTTTTTTTTTTTTTTTTAATTATCATTTTTGATTTTAATTAATTATGAACAATTTAAATCAGCGAGCACAGTGAATACGAGATTATTATGGACTTATACACAATTGGAGGCAATTAACACTTTGTATTGATTTATACCAGCGCGGTAATTAATTATATAGGTACGCGTAAAAAGCTTATCAAATCATCAGAATCTTTATTTTTAATTATCGATGTCAAGCTTTTTTTTATCAATTGAATTTCGAATCAAATTTACAATTACAACTGTCTACAATAAATGTTCATAGTCATTAATAGTTGTTGTTTTTTATCACGGTAATAATCGATATATCGGTATCTGGCGTAGACCACGCTTTCGGATGGTTAAGAATGGACAAGTTTTGAATATTTGATATGAATGGAAAATGATATTAAATCAATAGTATACACCTTATCCGTTGCAGTGGCAGAGAATTTTTAATTTTCTTGTGCACACATATTGATCCACACTAACTTATCAATTAAATCAACAGAGTACAAAATAATATAAAATACGTTAGACATTATGGGGACTTTTTTCTCGTAATGCCAGAAATAAACCAGATATGCACCGTAAATAAGTTGGGTTAGTAGATAAGGAAAAAACATTCGTCTCTTAAATTAGCTTTCCGTACCTAAGCATTCCATCAACCTTTTACTAATATCAACTAAATAGTCACCCTATTAATATTTTTATTACAAACTAACCCTAAATGTTTAACAGTATTTGTAAACAAAATAAGAGGACTGTCAAGATAAATACCTGGAAAGAAGGCAGTATTTAAAGATATACCTTATAAACTATAGTGGACTAAGATTTCTTAGCATTTAAAATATTTCTAGAACAAAAAATTCCTAGTAATAGAATTATGATCTTAACCAATATTCTTATATATTTGAACTTCATCAGCAAAACTGTGAACTGAGGACCGAAAAGAAGAGAACAATTATGGGTAGTTGAATTTCAAACTGGCAGTAGCAATTAAAAATCGGAACTGTAGAAGGTTAGTTCCTCATTATTCATATTACGTCTAATGTCGTCGAATACATTTAATTACGCAGTAGTATAACGCAATTTTCTAAACCTAGATTAAACTAAAATGACCAAGCTACTGGTAATCAGATGCGAGTGATGTTGTGTGCTTTAATCGACTAAACTAACTAAACTAAATTATAACGAGATAGTTCATGGTATTTCTAGATAGATGGAACTACACAAAAGTAGATAAAAGTTGCTAACTGTATCTCAATTTGAAACTAAACTAAACCAAAAAGTATTTTAGTTTATTTATAGTTTTAAATTATTATAGTTATTTATACTTTTTGTGAAAAGTCACCGAAAAGTTACCACGAAAATATGGTTTTCAGCTACCATCTATGATAAAATAGCGGAAGCTTGAATAATTTTAAAGTTTAGTTTGAAAAGTCGATTGATACAATCAAATTCATCCTGTGAGCCACCCAGTATAGTGGAGTAGCTCCAAAAGAATATTAACCTTATAGAGATTGGAACTATTTTACTAAGCTTCCACTGGTCTTAGAGGAAAGAAGACGTGAGTTCTCATGAATTTTAAATTCACACTGTGCAAACCAGAGAATTTCGATTTCACCTTACAAAAAGTGGACTGTAAACCATCGGAGAGTTATTTGTATACGAACGATATTTGTTCAGAAATGATGCTAGTGAAAACGTTACTACGAAAAATCGTCCATAAAGATGTTGGATCAAGCCCCTATTGTTGTACACGGTGACGAATCGATTCATTTAGATTCTCATCAATATTACGCACCATATGGACGGAGCGTGTGATGAGTTTCACGAAGTGAAACAACCGTTGCTCTGGCTTTAACTTATTCATTATTAAATGGCAAACTAAACTTACCAAAAGTCAACTCTCAGCTATCAAAACGGGTGTCTCTGAAACAAGTGTTACCAAGGTAAAGTTTTATACCCCGAAATGAAACACTCTTGTGAGGCTCTTCCGAACAACAACTAAATAAATAAATAGAGTTATTAGGAAATGATATAATGTGGTCAATAAGATAATAAGAAGCACTGATAGAAAAGCTGGTAATCAAAAAGGCAAGTGAAACAGTGTTAAAATGGATAACTTAATACTATTCAGTAAATTCAAATATTTTTGAGAAAAGGCAAATTTTTGGAGAATATCGATTATAAATTATAACAATTCTAACATAGAGGAAGTACACTTAGTATATCTGGCCCTAATGTATCCCCTCCAAACATACATATACACCACCATATCTAAGTGAAGGAACTGTACTATTTTTTCTGAACAAACCTATTGAATATTTCTGTTGAACTAACCAATGGCCAAATCGTAATTAGGTATGTTGGGTTTAACAAATGTTTCAGTGAAACAAATAACATTCATTAAAGCACCAAATCTCGACAATATTCGATGAAAAGAATATTTGCTGCAGGTCACGAGATGTTTTATAAGAGTATTATGTATTATTGCTATATACTTATTGTTAATTTTATTTTACAGCATACCTAGAACTACTTAGGCGGCATAACATTTCCGTAAATAAAAAAGTATACATTCGGGGGATAAGTATCGGGTTATATTTTACTTCATGAAAGACTCCAATAATTTTCTTCAAACTCCTAGTTTCGTAGTTGAAGATAAGTCGGAAAGTGTATTTAGGTATCCCATATTCGAGGTATCAGAAATCCTTCACTTCTATAAATGTATGATTAAATCTATTGAAATTTAATCGATCCCTGTGTGCATGGTACCCTTAGAATCCTATCACAGTGCTATTTCATTGTCTTACGAGGCGACTAACTGATCAAACCGCTGGACTGACAAGCCGCATCCGTTAAAATACGTATTCTTCAAAATATCAATTAACAAACAAGTGTATACCGCCAAAATTTAACAGAACACGGTAATATAACACCGCTCTTGTGACGATACGCGGTTTAGGACTGGCATATGGTCACAATGATGGTCAAGCGCACTAGTTGGTACTAAATCTGCCATGAAAGAGCTTCATTTTGAACAATGAGCTTCATTACGTTATTATATGCAAGAAACTTAATAAATTACCCTATGCCAGGAACACATAACCTCTATTTATTAGTTCCTATTCCTAATTTTAATTATAATAATCGATAAAGGCCTTCAGTGGCCCGAACCAGAATCAATATAAAAAATACACGATAATTTATCTTCGACTTTAATACAATATTTTGTCTACATTACTTTAATTTACATAAGTACATATATTTTTTAAATACTCTTAGACTTTAACCTCTCCCACTGGATTGAGTATTTGGTGAATTTGTTTTTGTGACCTTTTGCACACTTCAAAACATTTATTCAAATATAGCGTTACCCAATCAGAAGTTTCATTTTGAATAGTCAGCTATTTGGGCAGCTGTCAATTTTGAAGCTGTCATCTTTTGACATTTGTCAAGTAAAAATTACGCCATTACTAAAAATGGTACGATACACGCTTCAACAATGCATTGAAATTGTTAAAATTCATTTCGAAAATGAGGCTGGTGCAACTGTTATGATGAATGGATTGCGCTACCAAGCTATGATTATTTTTTATGGCCGAGATTGGAAGATACTGATGTGGACAACGTTTATTTTCAGCAAGACGGCGCTACGTGCCACACAAGCAACGAAACAAGCAATTTTGAAAGAAAAGTTTCCTGGCCGTGTTATTTCTCGAAGAGGTGATCACAATTGGCCACCGAGATCTTGTGATTTAACACCTTTAGACTTTTTTCTTTGGGATCACGTAAAAGAGATAAGGTCATGTCAATGCTCCACAATCGATTTAAGACCTTAAAGATGGAATTCGTGAAGTTATCGAGGACATACAGCCTCAAATGTGCGAATTAGTCATGGACAATTTTATGAAAAGGGTATGGTGCTGCAAGCGTAGCCGTAAATAATAAATAATATCTACAATTTATAATGTATGGTTGGCAAGATAATTGCACCTTTGGCTCACCGGAGCACCGGTTAAATACGATAGCTGGATGTCTTCTGAATGAGAGTTTAATTGAAGACTATAGTCAGCCCGTTTATAGTTGCTAAAATTATTTCTGCTTATTATTTATTTTAAGATCTTTAAGACTTTGAAAAGAAACTGTGTTGAATTGGCCAAATGTCCAGTTCCTAAAAGTTGCGTCAATATGGAGATAGCAAGATTTGAAAAGTTATTAACCTAAAGATATATTTCTGTTGAACATACAAGGAATTCTTAAGAGTTTTGCAGGTACCATTTTAACAAGAAAGGCCGTAAAGAAGAATAAAATCCTTAATGGCGAAACAAACTAACCTTAGAAGGTATATGCATCGGGCAAAAGAAACTTAAAACGTACAATTTCTTGGATACCAATTGTAAGCATTCTATATGAGGGTCTTCCAATTTAGATTTAGAGCCTTGATTGGGAGTTTCTCGCTTAGATAGTTATTAACACGCACTACCTGGGTCCGAGTAGTAAAGTAAAAGCAAACCTCTTTCTTAGGTTCTAAACATGAATTGATGTGGATACGGAAAATTTATTGCTGAACGAGTTTGAAATTGAAAATGTTTTACTATATGGCACCAAACCTATGAAACAGAGTATACAAAAAGCTATTAGAATGATTCACAATGTGTGTTTTTTGTTTATTTTTATCATCGACAGTTGTTATGTTAGGAGGCTTTGATTTGCTTGTTTTCTAAATTCACTGAAGTTGTCGTTTGCCGTTGCTGCTTATTTCTGTTTATAAATCAGTAGGCTTATTTAGTTGCTTTTGTTTAGACGTGTAGATTTCAAAATTAAATTTAAAAAAAAAGTAATGTAGTCACTCTAAAATTTGGATTTTGTAATAAATTTAAGAATTTGCAATAAATTTAGTAATAAAAACTTAATTATAATAATATAATTAAATGAAAATAAGCGAGAGTGACGATGTGATTTACAACTTAAGTAAAAAGTATAAAAAAGCTTAACTATAACTTAACTATCCGATCAGAACTATAAGTATAGTTTACTCCTTCCTTCCACTTATCACCAGGAAGGACGGCGGATACAGCTCAATTATCTCATGGCATAAATACTGCATATCAAATAATATTGCCTATAACCATAGCGATCGATATATGTCGTGTGGGTTATGCGGGCTATCAAAATTGGACGTCATGTAATGTTGTTGAAACAACAGTTTCGGTAGCCAGTATAATTTTATTGTTATTGTATGATTTATTGTTGCATAGTCTATCACGAATGGGCACATGCTCAAGATAAAAATTCAAATTCAATTAATTTAAAGTATTTTTTGTTTAACATACATTTTTAATGTTCTTCCTTTCAGTCTGCTGAAATCCTTCGGTCTATCAAGGCATCCTTGCACACATTAGAATAATTTAAATCATCTAAACGCACAAAAAATATTGGATTAATTAGCAACGGCTCACTCGGGTCAAATATATAACCGCCTAACCTACAAAATATTTCTTTAATTTTTCTTAACTCACGATGCTCCTTTATCAACACGTCTGCCAGTTTTCGATTGTACCTGATGAACGTAAGATTGATCTTTAGACTGACTAATTTTCAAATTTATACTGTTACTAAGTTTCCGGCTGTTTACCTAGCTAACCTAATTTGAGTAAGTGCTCAAGCGTCCAAGCTAAAAGCTTAACTGCTTTTCTGTCTTACGGTATACCTTATATGCTATTACTAAAGTTTTTGTGGAAACTTTGAGATGATAATTGTAAATATTCAGAAAAAGCTAGCGTACATATTTCGGCAACAACAAGAGCGATTTCTTCAGCTAACTATAAGCCTATACGGGTAACTACAAAGTTTCTATTGGTCGTGATGTCTGCGACCACTTTACACCACATGAATAAATTATAACCATATTTTAACCACAGCCACGATTTCATCAACAAAAACCTAGATTTCAGAATGACCAATCATTAAAGGTTTCACAATTGCGAAATATTACCATTAGCATAGTAAAAGAAACCAACTTAACTCAGCGAAAAAAGTAGTCAGTATGTCCGATTCAGAGGAAATTCATTTTGATTGCTAATTTCATTTTCCTCCATCAGCATTCCTCAGTGGGGAAATAACTATACATTCTACATTAAGGTATAATGTAGAATGTATAGTAATCGAATAAAGTTGGAAAGATAATAACACAAAATCTCCCCTACGAATATGAAGCTACGAATTATCGCAATCAACCCCCAGATAACGGTTTATTTTTAGTATCTGCATCATTAGGGTGCATTTCTATTTTCTCGTGAGATTAGAGTAATGTTGCTTCCAAGTGTCTCAGTAATGTATGGGTCACGAATGGAAAAATACTCATTAATCTAAAGGTATGATACAGTTCAGTGGATCATTTAAAGAAATTACGTAAGTGCTGCGCTCATCGTAGAGTGATCTTTTAGGACTTCAACTTTTCATAATTTTACGATAGTAAGAAGAAACTTCCCATCATCGCTACTTAGTCATCAGCAGTCACCTGGGGTTCAATTCTGTTTCGATGATATGGTATTGCAAAAAAATATATCAAGTTTTCATTGGCTTTTATCATTTTGTTTTATCATCATCGAAAACGCGATTTCGGATTACCAAAAGAAAAAGTTAAGTTAGAGCAGAGTGTTTACGCATGATGACAGTACACTACACTACAGACATTTAGGCGCAAAAAAACTAAATTTATCATCGGTGATATATTAATACTTTTCAGCGACAAAATCAAAATGAAAACCATATTTGACGCAAGTTTATCATTATCACCAAAAGAGAATCGCGATTTGTATTTAATCGATGATAAGTTTATCATTTATCATTATCATCGAACCAGAATTGCACTACTGTTCTTTTTTGACAAACGAAACTATTAACACCTTCTATAAAGCATGCAAATTATCAGATCTGTTATTAGTTTTTACCATAATATCCAAATATACATATATATATATATATAAATATAAATATATATATATATATATATATATATATATATATATATATATATATATATATATATATATATATATATATATATATATATATATATATATATATATATATATATATATATATATATATATATATATATATATATATATATATATATATATATATATATATATATATATATATATATATATATATATATATATATATATATATATATATATATATATATATATATATATATATATATATATATATATATATATATATATATAGATTTATATAGATTTATATATATATATATATATATATATATATATATATATATATATATATATATATATATATATATATATATATATGAAGGATCTTTAAATTTCAGACTTAGGTGGTCGAGTTAGGTGATAAGACGCCGTTAGATAAGTTAGTTATATAGCGTTGAACAACGTGTGCAAATCATCAAATTTATTGTCAAAAAGACACTAACATTGCCGTATCTTTCAACGGCGAGCACTACAGATCGATAGATAACACGCAACTTGTTATGGTCGAACATGGATGATATAGATACCGACGACTTGTGGTTTCAACAAGACGGCGCTACGTGCCCCACAGCGCATGCCACGATGGACATTCTGAATTTTAAATATCTATGCTGGTCTATGCGAATAACCCCAAAATTGGATCTACCGAATACGTCCCACCCGACAAAACAACGGGAACATTTGAACGACGTTAGATTCCATACAAATAATTTCACAAGATATTAACTGAGCGCCCGTATTAGAAGACCCTTTAAAACAACTCAAACATAAACTATTTCCGTTTCACTGTACACATCTAAACTATTTTGTGCTCAGTTTGTCCATGGATATGCAATCTTCTCAATCCATTAAAACATAATAAAAAGCGAATACATACACGAGAATCGAGCGTGGATTAGAAAAAGAAAATTACTAAAATCAAAACAAAATGCTCGGCTGAATGATTTTTTTTTTTTTTTTTTTTTAGTGTCGGTAATTTTTTTTAATTACTACTGTGCGATTTACAATGTACACAACAAGTAATAGTTATAGTGGCGCGAATTATATAACATAATCATATAATAAAAAAATGTAATGCTATAATTAAATACGGATTAGAAAAGAAAATTCGCTAATTAATTGATTTATAGTTTTAGATTTAGGAATGCGGGAAAAATACAAGTCATATTCATATGTTGATACGACGTTCTCTAGGCCAAGATCAATTTTAATGACATCTTTTATAATTTTAATTAAAATAATACTATAATTATCGATAATTAAATATTAGATTATTTAAAAAAAAAAAAAAAATTTTATTAAAATAAAATAAAAAAAGAAAAAAAATCAACTTTGACAGCGGCGGGATTCGAACCCGCGCCATTTCTGACTGGTGCCTAAAACCAGCGCCTTAGACCACTCGGCCACGCTGCCATATACAAATCATTGTATACTTATGTATTATAAGCCAATAATTTTATATAATCTTAGTTATGTCTAATTTAATTAATTTATTAGTTTAAATCAGCTTCATTTATAAATACACAAACTAAATAATTCATAAGAAAAAAATAAAATGATTTTTTTTTTATGTATTGTCTCTTTATCGCACAAAATTTTTATCAAGTATATACGATTTTATCATACGATGTACGAGTACGCGTAGACTAGAGAAGCACGCACAAAGCGTATATACAAAAAATTTATTAAAACTTGATCTTTAAAATTAAAACTATACTAAACTATTATAGTATACTATACGTATGTAAGATGTGATAGTTTTTGTTGTTGTTATTTTTGTAATTATATACACATATTGTATGAAAATAATTGCTATTTTGTGCGGATGAGGTACTATATAATATGTGTATCAGGTCAATATGGCACCTTGATCTAGATATTTACTATAATATATCAATATATGTGTTGTAATAGTTTAATACAAGTTAGTAGTTGAAATAACAGTTAAATGAAATCATAGTACTTATGCGGTAACAAGTATTGTACTACTAAAGAGTTTTCCTATTGCTAGTCACATACACATTATGAAATTGTTTTATGTGCATATTTAACACTTCTTGTTTAGTATATCTGTCGGCATGTTGCTTCTGTAGTTGGAGGCGTTTAAATTTAGATTTAAAAACGAGATGATAATAATATATTATGTTATATTATAAAATTTGACCAGCTTGAACTTAGTATTAATTCAAGACTAGTAGAAGTTGAGGCCTACCTACGAACTCAGAAACAAGAATTTGAACGAATTGCGTCTGAACTTGATAAAAGAACAGATTACATTGAAAGGCTAAATAATTCGTGTATACTGCAAATTGGTGGTATTCCTGTTCTAAAAAATAAAGATCTTAATAGTAATGTGGATAAAATTGCATCTATGATCTCATTTACTTCAGAAATTCCATTTATGGTTTCGATTTATAGAATTCCATTATGGTACATTTCTGCAACAAAGGCGTATCTTGGATGATTTAATGCCACTTCGCGAATTTTCATCAACGAACATCTTACCAAACGAAACTATTTAATCAAGAAGAAACTAATGCAGTGAAAGCGTGAAGGGTTAATAACTTAACTTTTTTCGAGGAATGGTCTTATACATGTCAAAAAGCGTGAAGATAGCGATATTGTTACTATTACTAATGTAACAGAATTGAATTTGTTTTTTGAAAGCTGTGGTTCTGTCTTGGATAACAATTCTCGCACAATTTAATGATAAGTGGCATTTATGATAATGTGTATTTGTATTTTTTATTTTATTTTTATAATCATTAATTTATTATTTTATTTACTTTTAGGTGAATGTGTGTATCTCAAGGTTAGCAGTTTATTTTATATTGCATTTTGGATGTTTATATATTTGGGTTGGATGGTTAATTGCTATGGGTAGAAACTATACTGGTAATCTGACGATTAGCTCCATCTCTGTTAAAACTGCAAACTGTGTTTTGACTTGCTCGCTCAGGAGCAGCGTTAATAATTTTAAGATGGCATATTTTAATTCTAGAAGTTTAAATATGGATGGCAAATTCAGTGAAATTTTAAATTTAATTAATGGAGTTGACATACAAGTGATAGCTGTTACTGAAACATGGTTAAGGCCATGGGTGTCTTCTAGGTCAGTACATATCCCTGGATTTATACTCTTAAGAAACGATCGTTTATCTCATGCAGGTGGTGTGGCATTATACATTCATGAGAATTTAAAATTTAAATTTATTGGCAAATCATCTAACGGCAATACTGAATATTTATTCATTAAAGCCTTTGTGAATGGTATCTGAATATTCATTGGTGTGGTGTATGATGCTACTGGCATTAAAGTTGACTTTATTAACGGTCCATTTTCCAGTTTTGTAACGAACTATGAGCATGTTTTTGTAAAACTTGCAATACCAACCGATTGATGTACCAACATACTACTCAAGTTTTCACAACAGCTCTTCTCTTCTTGATCTGATCATTACTTCAATTTCATTCCGGATTAAAAGGTTTGTCCAACTAGATTTATCAATACTTGATTATGACTTTATTTGTTTTCCTATAATCTCACCATCAATGTTGAACCGGCCCTATCGTTTGAATATAGATCGTATAAGGATATTGATTATGAATGCTTGTTTGCTGATTGTACCACATTACAATGGGAATCAATATATGATAAATATTTAATTGATGAAAAAGTATCCATCTTAAATAGTCTTATGGAATATCTTTTTTGAATATCTATAAGTACTCCAGTCTGGTTCAATTCTGAAATTGAGTTGGCAATGGTTGATCGAGAAATGTGTTACAAAGTGTGAAAAAACCATAAAACTAATGAAAATCGAATTATTTTCCATCAAATGAGGAAAATCGTTAAAAAACGTATAAGAAAAGCTATAGAAGTGATAACAATAGAAAACAGCTTGATTTTAAGCTTTCATCAAGACAGCTTTGGAAGAACGTACGTAAAATTGACCTCACAAATAATAAACCGGCGATCTCCCAGTTTTCTGTTAATAAATTGAATACATACTTTGTTGATTCTATTCCAGTTAGCATTAATGCATTGCAAAGCATTCCAATACACATGCAAGATTCTACTTTTGGAAATTTTTATTTTAACTCGGTTGTAGATAGTAATATTCAAGCTGCGTTGTATAAGATTAAATCTAATGCAATTGGTGACGATCGTATTCCTCTAAAATTTATTAAAATCATAATGCCGTTTATTATCCAATATTTTTCCCAAATCGTGAATACTTGGCTTACAGTGTCCGTATTTCCCGCTCAATGGAAAGATTCGAGAATTACTCCTATTCCAAAAGTTACGCAACCTAAACATTTGATTGATTTGTGACCAATTAGTGTATTACCCGTGTTTTCTAAAGTTGTTGAAATATTGATGCATGGTCAAATTATTCAACGGCACTGACGTTTTGCTAAAATCGACCGATACAATTTTCTGAGGAATCTTGGATCATTGGTGGCTACTCGAATTTCAAAATCCGACAAAGATGTCTTCCATTTGGCGAGGAGTCTTTTGAAAGATTCAACAAGAATCAGCAAGATTTTAGCAAAGTTTTTAAATATCTGCATGAACATTCTGCATATAGCTGACCACGAGAATTACTTATACAGCCTCCTTGGTAATATTTGCCGTTACACGATAAAAATGAATTATTGGCAGGCTACGATTCACTTAAGAAAGAATTCTTGTCAAGAGAAATTCAGCTTAAGGTTTCAAGTGATAATATGGCAATACACCGGATACGAGACAGACTGCCGGAAAATGCAATTTATCATGGTAATGCTTTCATCAATTAGGCCCAGTTACCGACGATGACAACGATGTGTAATCGCCAATCCGTGATTGGCGTAGATAAATGTTGTTCAGAAAAATCTCTTCAACCATATCATGAAAAGCATCGAGACTCAGTTGGCCATTTGAGCGCTTTTGAGAAAAAGATTTGGTAAAGGTCATGATGCGCTTACTGGTGTATAGAAGATAAAGTGATTACTGGTCGCACTCTACACTCAAATTGAATGACAGCAGAAGTACTTCTTTGGCGGCATAAACAATTTACCGTTTGGCGCCTTCATGTAATTTCCTTAGTTCAAAGAAGCATAATTTTCAACTAACCAACGAGCTCAGTACCAACAACTCAAGTGTGGTAAACTTTGTCGTTAAGCAAACTAGTTCCAAATATGCGACAACTTTCATCCATGAATGGAAGATGTGAGTTGGTAGACTAAAGGCGGATCAGGTCAAGATTCTTTTTGCTAAAGTCGACAAACACACACCGGTGCGGAAACGGTCGGAAAAACAATCCACATTGATCCAACAAGCGCGCATTTCAGCGAAAACACTGTTTAGGCTCTCCAATATCGTGCATATTACAGAAACTTACCGCTTCTCCGACGCTACAAAGGAAATCAACAAAGTTGATTGGAGCAATAAGGTGATGCTTCGGTATAAAATTGACACCACTAGGCCTCGTGAATGCCGCGATGAGTAAGGTTGTCGAAATCATTTTGCTGTAAATGCCGAAATCAATGGTGAAATATCATCTTTTCAAAAAAAAATCAAAAGTATTCGTCCCAGGTCAGGTTTAACTTACCTTGAGCCGCGGTAAGAAATTTCGAAGGAATTTGAAACATATACAAGAATATGATCTAAATAAATTGAGAACGATTCAGGAGCTAAAGAAGCAAGCGAAGCATTAAAATTGTGTTAAAACGATGATAACGATGTTGTTGACTCTAACCGAAAGTATTTGTTCTTTACTATTCTGCCGAGGCAACCATATCGAGCGATCATATCTCTAAGTTAGTTTTTAACAATCTTTTGATCCAGATACAAACCGAAACATTCCTAAAAGTCGAAAGAGCTGTATAGCAACCAAACAGAAGTTGCTATATTTATTTCTTTTTAGCATAACACCGAACCAGATTGTGGGTAACTGAGACACTTATATCTTTTTGGGAATCTCCAAAAGATCTACATTTCGTCAAGAAGTTTACAGTAATGTTTTTAGCGATTAAAGTAAAAATTTTACTATAGTGACAATCATGGATCAACTGTTCTTAAACTACTCTCCGAGTAAAAATGTCAGGCCTTTTTGGTTTAATTATCAGCTGGTGACCTAGATGGACTTCGGCCAGTGACCTATAGTATGATGAGTAAAAAAAATTAAACGGTACTTAAAATTCGAACTTTACTGGTATAATAATAAAATCCAGATGGTGATATTGACCCCCTTTTGTGTTGACCCCGAAAAACACGAATTTAATGTACTCCGAAGTGTTTAAGGAATCCATAAGTTCTACCTACTTTCTTCCAAACACTTTGTATTTTTGTATTAACTGATGACTCGATCTAAATCCATTTCTACTAGCTTGTTCTCAACTTTGAGACGGCAGTGTGCATGGTGCAGTCTAGTGACTCTTTTAAAGAAGTTACGTGAACCCATTGCTGAAAAAATGTTCAAAACATGCTTATTAGAAACTAATTTCTAGTAAGCATGTTTTGCCTTCAATATGTTTCATCGGTGAATATTCATAGAGTCCCGACTAATAACTTAAGCTTGAAAAAACACATATTTCTGAATGTTTCATAGCCACAACCAGGAAACATTGGCTATTACCCTTTTTTGGCACTTTGCGAATAAAATGAAAGATTTCAATAGTGGATCGATTCTGGTTTGTCTTTGGAAACGTTTTCTTATTCTTATAGATTTGTTCAGCAGTTTTTATTTTTTTTTTTAATTTGTCTTTAGTCTGCCTTTTTTTAGGAATATTTTCCTTTATAGGGATATTTTCCTAATTACTGCAATTTTGACATTTATTTTGCAATGCGGATTTAAAGGACCAAATAGC
Source organism: Tipula confusa (assembly GCA_963556175.1). Classification (NCBI taxonomy): domain Eukaryota; kingdom Metazoa; phylum Arthropoda; class Insecta; order Diptera; family Tipulidae; genus Tipula; species Tipula confusa. Next base: position 71,514,072 of record OY744476.1, read on the forward strand.
TTCCCTTTAAATTCAAAAAACATAGTCAGGTTCATTTTTTGATCAAATTAAAAAAAATATATTATGTTTTTCCTTATATGAGTGTAACATGCAATGTACGCTCCAGTACGTACGCTGATGTGACACTGATAAATCGACATAATAAAGTCACTATCGCAATCGAAAACGATCTCTTTATTAGTGCTCCTTGTGCACACCTTCACAAGCGGAAACAGCCTAAGCGTACATGCTAACATGTTTTTTAATTAAGCGTCCATTCCTATGGCAATATGCTCCGCATCGAAAAATCGAGTGGTCTCGATTTAATTCAGAGCTTGCAACCAATTTGTTCGGCTTCAAAAAGAAGCCATATTTTTCTTAAACAATCGTATATTTCAAACATGTGCTGTATACCACAAACAATTGAAACTTAAATATCTGTAAAATATCTATTATTTCAAAATGTTATAAAAAAAAAAATATTTAAAACTAAGCAACCGATTTGCGATTTAAAAATGATGTGTGTTGATTGGTTTATTTTGAACAAAACTAAAAACAGGTTGCTTGTACAACGAATATTAAAAATTTTGATCGTTTTTTCCGATGTTTAAATGTTCAGACAAACCAAATGTTTTAAGTAAATAACATGATGATTAAAAATGTATGTTGATGTGAATTTTATTTTTATTATAACCGTATTTTATTTAATTTTCAACAACAACAATCCCATATATTGTATTTTTTTTTTTGTATTGGTTGAAATTCTTCTCTATGGATGGTATTGTAATCCCAATACTACTTTTTAGTTAGTATCTCGAATACCAAGTGCGCCACATCTCATTTTTTGATTTGTATAAGTTGGTAATTGTTGTTATTTTATTATTTTGACATTCATTTTGAGTTTAAATTATTTAATGTAATAAGCCAGTATAAGCGATATTTTGTTAAAACTTGAATGTGATTATTTAATTTTAGTGTTTAAATCATTTAATAGTGAAAAGTGAAATCATTTCGATTATTAAAATGGATCAAGATTTAATTTTAATAGTTCAGGTAAAAGTTTTCTTTTATAGCATTGCAATCAACAGAAATTAAAATAATAGGTAACATTAATATTTGTTCAAACATTTAATATAAATAAAGATGAATTTTTGTTATTTTAGAAGTATATGAATCCTCGGATGTTTGCTCCAGTTATAAAATAGGTTGTGAGAATGAAGGTATAGTGCTAAAGACACGTAAAGACACGTACTCTTATGGTATTTTGCAAACTTCATCACATACCGTCAATTAGGTGATTTGTTCGATATTTGTGATAGTACTGGGGTATTGTAAATTGAATGTCATCATGGATGGTCTCTATAGCAGATTAACTTATTAAATGGCCTAGATCTCCCGGAAGAGTACAACAAATTACTTCTGGATTCGAAAAAATTAAAGGGATCTTTGGAGTTCTTGGTGCTATAGGTGGAACACATATTAAAGTTAATGCGTCAAAAGAAAAAATCCACCTATACTCTAACAGGAAGAAATATTGCAGTATACTAATGCAAGAAGTGATGAAACTAAATTTATTGACGTGCATTGTGAGAACAGTAGAGTTTTACATCGATCCCTTTCTAAAACTACTGATTTTTTTTCCTAACATGTCCATCAATTGGTTATGCCATTCCCGTTTTTCTGCATGCCGTTTTACTTTACCTGCCTCTCTTTCTACAGCCCTTTTATATTTATTTTCTTCTTTTGATTCAACTATGCCTTTAGTGAATTTCATTTTCCTCTCTAATAACCTTTCTGTTTCCGACAATTTTCGTTTTTTCCTGAATTCACTAAAGTTGTGGGTATTTGTGTTTCAGTACCAGCACCATTAGTTTCGCAGTAACTCTTGGCATCGATACTTCATGCAATGAGTTAAATAGATCTGTTATAATTTGAGGTTCCTAACATCCAATTCCTATATAGAACACGCTTAAGCGTTTATTCCCCAGTCTCAGGGACGTCATTGTCAAAACCACAAATTTCATCCATTAAATCCATACAAGGTGCTATGGAATGGACCAGCTCCGGTACAGTAATTACAATCAATTACCATTTTATAAGCGCTCTTCGGGGTTTGTATTTTGTTTCGTCAACAGTAAATGAAATTTTCTATATTTCAAAGAAAATTACTAAGTATATAGACTTAGCATTAATAATTTATAACATACTGAAAATACAACTCGAAGTAAGAACTTCTAATAAATGATCATAAACATATTTTTTTTCACAATATGGTGAAATTCTTCTTTACGGCTCCTAACGAAGACCAATAGCATTCTTGTTTCTGTTCTAAACCATTGTTTTCTAGATGAACTGTAATTTTAAATTTGTGTTTTACAAATTTTGACTGTACATTAATAAACCTAAGTCAAAATTTACAATCTAAATAATACTCACTATAATTAATAATTTTTGTTTTCTTATTATATTATTTTTCTTTTCTCCGTTGCTTGACATTATAATTAATATTTTAAGATAAAAATTAAAAAAATTTGATGATTACCAAACGAAACTATTTGACAAATCAAATCCAGAAATACACAACCTTTGAAAATAATATCTAATTCCGAAAAAAAAAATGTAAATCCTATTTTATTTGAATTCCAAATCCAATTCCCATTCCAAAATCAAACAAAATACGACTATTGTTACTGAATGAGACCAACCAAAATAAATGAAAGCTTGTTTAAATACTCCGTGAATTTAGCCAAATATTTTCCCTTAAGTGTAACCATTTCCCCTTAATCGTAACCAAAAAATTTAAACAGAAACGATGCTAAAGAAATTTTTACTTCAAAATTCAATTTGTCACTTTAGTGATGAATTAACTTGGTGAATATAGAATTATCTGCAAGTCAAATTGGTCCTCTAACTAAAACTCTAATTGTACTGGTTCGTATTCTAGTCCGCAGGTATAGACTTATGTCGTTCAGTATACTTAATTGTGACATATAAGATACAATGACACTTTTTTAGGCCAAATTCAATAAATTTACCAATAAAAACGAACAATGAGTCTACTTAAGTTCCTATTTTGTCTTCCTTGGATTTTAGATTTTCTCTTCCAAAATTTATGATTTTTATTTTTGATTTTTCCGAAATTTAAATAAATTTTTTTACTGCCATTTTTGGGGAGACTGATAGAAAACTAAAGGAATATATCTTTACCTCTAACTTTTAATGATCTCCATTAAACGCTATCTAAAATATACTAATCATGTGTATCAGTTGGTGACGTCATAACTTTTACCTATCATTAGCCTTCAAAATATTATCAAACTGATAAAATACGTATTGTTGTCTAATAAAACCTAATAATGAATTGATAAATTGACGGTTTTATGTTTTCGTCAATAACAATTAAATTTTCGATTATAGCTTTACAATCGTTAAACGACTTCTTGCTACCTATATAAGATTACTGATTTTTACTAACACAATTTATATTTTAATAAACGATTATACGACCCACAATAATTTAATACTAGTATAATATATAAACTTTGATTACAAATCTTTTCTAATATACGGGCCATATACTTATTATATGACGATGAGTTAATTTTGTAAACTTATCACGTTGACTGATAACATTGACAACATTATTTTTTTTGTACCGAGTGACAGATAATTAATTTATATAAACATCACATTGTATTGTTTAACATCCATAATTAATAATTTATGGCATAGAATTTAAATTCGGGCCAACATTCGGGATGTACTCAGAAATAAATTATTCATCTCGAGTTGATAGCATTAATTTCGACCTCTCGATATTTCAAGAGGAATCGCTCAAAATGCGAAAACTATCATGGTATCTCTCTTGAGTCTTTTCGTACGGCATTTTAATTACTGTCTCATACATAATATTGGAGAAAAATCACTTCTCTTTCGAAGGAAATTGACAGAACAATAATTGTTTGTTGAGAACAAGCTATCAGGCATTTTACAAGAAGCTCTTCTAAAAATGAAACATCTCATGACAACAATTTGTACCTTCAGTTCAACCAGGACGTTCCTATTTGAGGAGTATATCGGAGATGGCTGATGATATTCGAGGAAAGAGTATCAAACGCGATGGAAAAGTCACGTACCGAGTTCTTTTTAACTCAGGGGGTTTAAATAATATACCCAAGGTTTTTTTAAATTTGGTCTTCAGCTAACTAAGCGGTTCTTCCCCATTACCGTGTAAATAATTATATGAATACCATTAGAGTACGAGTTCTTTTATTTCAATCAAGAATTTACTTTAGTTCGATAGATTTACTAAGAATTTGGGCGCCGTTAACTTACAAAATGTAAAATTTATTCAAGATTACCATCAATCATTACACGTAAACAAAAATGTTTAAAGGTTAACCGTTACCAATAAAGCATAAGATAAGATAATTGTAAATGGATATATTAAAAAATTAAATATCGTGAAGCTGATTGGTATACTTTCTTGTGTGATGGCTTTTAGCGGTTTCTACGTCTTTGACATATTTATATTAATTGAAAAGTTGTATAAATGATAATGAGTCTGCGTTAAAAAATAAAAAGGTGTGATACATTTTTATTGTCGTATTCAAAAGTCATTAATAAAAGATGAAAAGTTTTTGGGTGTGGATCCTTGAGTAACCGATATAAAATTAATCACTTTAAAATTATTACTTCGCACGCAATTAAACAAATTATATCAATTATAAATACGCGTTTTATCTGCGTGTCATACTGGCTTTATGCAAAAAAAATTTTTATGGCCGCAATTGACACCATATAACTACTTTTTAGCTCAAGTTCGTCGCAACCAGAATTCTTAAATTAAATAATGTGGTCAATTTCAACTGACGTAGGTAATTTGTTTGTTTTTTTTTAATGGGTTAAAACTTATTATTATTTTTCAGTTTTAAAAACAAACGCTGTAAAAATTAGGCTTTTCACGTTTTAAATGTTGTTTTAAGGCACCAGCCTAAACTTTGGTTTTACTTTTAACACCTTAAAACCATTTTTCAAATAACATCATTTCAGCCAGAATTGCATCTTTATTTTCAAGAATATTTTCCATTTGATTGGAAATATATGTCAAAGGTTTACGAATTACAATTATTTGTATAAATGACAACATTAAGCAACGCTTGCTATTTTTATAACCGAAACAAAAATAATGACAAAAAATAAAACCTATCCTTAGTGTGTGACAGAGAAAGAAAAAAATGTGCGTCTTTGTTCGAATTTTCGAAAATCAAATTCAAAATTTAGATATAAGTTGGCTAGGAGATTATCGATAGTAAAAAAAATTATCCGATTTCCAAACAAAATAACGATTTCATAACACGTCATATTAGACAAAAACTAACGCGATTGATTATTTTTCAACACAAATAGCTTAAACACATTAAATTTTAATTATAACTAATTTAATTTACTAATTTTACTTCAAATTTAATTGGAAAAATCAAATAATAATGTACGTTTTTCAATAAAAGCCACAACGACTTATTGATTTGTTTATTTTGAAAACAATTTTTGACGTTTCAAGCCAAATTTTTTTTATGGATTGTTTATTTTTCAGGGGTGCATTTCAAATTTCAAGGAAGAAATGGTTACAAATTTATCAAATTATTAAAAGAAAACATGCAATACCAAATTTAAATTATTAACATTTGAAATTATTAATTAATTACAAAAGTTTTTAGAAATATAAAATATTTTTGTAATTCAATTACAAACTTTTATTTTTCGGAATTAAATTTGTGCGAGTACAGCGCTTTTTCGGAAATAGGAAGGGGAATATATAAAAAGACAAGTAACACTATAAAACAAATTTGCTCCATTTCTTGTTGTTGTTTTTAATGTTATTTTCAGACAATATTGTATCAATCTTTATATAAATCCATGCCGAAAACAACTAAGCAATGCCTGCTGTATAAAAATCAATTCATAAGCAAAGTGCAAACTTTGTAGAAAACTTTCTAGTGTTTGTAGAAAAAATATTGTGTGATAAACGTGTTAAAACTGAACGATAATTGGCTGTATGCGAAAGAGCCATATTTGGAATGAAAACAAAGATCCTACAGAATTTTTGAACTCCCTGGAATTGCCCGGATTACCACATAATAATTTGCAATTGAAAAGAGGTTCCATCATCATCTTGTGCAATGGAACGAGACTGGCTGTGGTAAAATCTTATGCAGAATTATTTTTCGTAAAAGTGAAACATCTCAGGACAAAATCTTGTTTATGTCACTCCAACTAGGTTCTAGCATAAGCAGATATGATATCTGTGTAATTGGACTGAATGACAACAGTGGTCTCAAAATCAATGAGTCCAAAACAAAATATATGATCACTGATTTTAGAGACCAAGACTTATTGGGTTTTAGTAATGGTGACCACACATTTGAAGGATGATTGACAAGTTTCCGATACGTCGGGTCCTTTATCACTCATAATAACTGTGTGGGGGGGGGGGATATCAAAGCAGCTTGCAACCGTACTTTGTATGCCTTACGGCCACTGCTAAAGTCAAAGTGCCTTGCAAATGCCGACAAATTGAAGTTGTCATGTATGGATGTGAGAGCAGGACTCTAACGGATGTGTATGAAAGATACTTAATGACAATCAAAAGGAAATATGCGCATGATATTTATGGCCCAAAACGCGACGATGACGATACTTACCGAGATCGGGCTTACTCGGTCAATTGGTATATAAAAAATTGAATGATTAGGATCTGGTCTGAATCGGGCGTCATAAAATATGCTAAATATAACAAAACATCTCGTAAAATACGTCTTGCCCTACATTTTGTACCATCAGTTCATCAAGGTCATGATATACATTAGTCCCCAAACGCGATCATAGATAATATGGCACATACCGAGGTAAGATTCATGATATACATAAGTCCTCAAACGCGATCATAAATAATATGGCACATTCCGAGTTCTCTTCAAACCTAAAATTTGATAATCATTCATTTATTTAAAGAAAAAAACAAAAATCGGTTTTTCGTACACCTCGTTAGCCCATGTCAGTCTTAACTAACAGTTCATAAACAATGAACAATTGTTTCACAAATACAAACAATGCACTAACAGTGCATTGTTTGTATTTGTGAAATTATGACTTTTTTTAAACTATTTTTTCGTAAATAATATGATTTAGTGGTAAGTCGGTATATAAATAATGGATTAAACAGATGTTTACCAGAGTACATAGGTATGTCTGGTGATTCAGTAAATGTTTTTATATAGTGTCTTTTCTAAAAAGAATATCCTAATGTTTCAATATTCGTAATGTAAATTTCTTTTAAAACAATTGAAAGTTTATCGTGTTTAAATCATGATTTATAATTCGAATATATATCTCTGTCTAATTGATGCGATTTTTAAGAAACAAATCCATTTTGTAAAGCGAAAAATATGTTCTGATCTTTAACCTTGGCGCATCATTTTCTGTATGATTCATTTGCGGGTTTTTGTTTTTTGATTTATTTGTTTCAATCAAATGTTCAGTTCATTTTAATGAACATATGATCGTTGATTTACATGTTTGGTGGCAGCTTGTCGATGTTAATACAGTGTAGGCATAAATTAGGTTTAATCTAATTGGATTAGAGAGAAATTTATCCAAATTTAATCGCGTTTCCAATATTCGTGTTTTCTTTTTAGATGGAAGTCCATTACCCGACGAGGTATTCATAGATTATATGATTATGTACCAAGCACTTCTAATTTGTGCATTTTTTTTACAAATTTCTGCGCGTTTTGACATGCTCTTTCAACTTATGCTTAGCGTCGTATCATGTCTAAAGATTTACATGGGGAACTTGCAGTGAGTTAATTGGTATCCAGTTTTTTGTTCTATAGCCGAATGTTTTTCTCTGAAATCGAATTGGTGGGAGCAGTAAGCTCTCTTTACTCTATGACTAATTTGAGTCTCTTAAGCAGCAATTTTTCAAGTAATATAAAAACAGTTGGATGCAAAGAAATCGATTCTTATACGATTTTTTTACCGTTAGGTAGTTTGCTTGGTTTTGTTCCACATTGGTGTGGAACAAAGTTAAGTTTGAACGCTGCATTAATTATTTGAAGTAGCTTTCGTAATCCTTTTTCAGGTAACTTTAACTATTTGTCCTGTAATTAGATCAAAACCAGGAGATTTTTTAGAGCTTAAGTTATTGCTGTTTTCAGCTTTTAACTCTGTAAACATAGAGGTTTTATGCTTTGGCTGTCAATTTTGTTAACTAGTGTTATGTTTTCATCTGCAGTTAGTCTTGAGAGAGGTGTGTAAGTACTTTGAAGATATGATGCAAACATATCAGCTTTTTCCTTTGCGCTTCTAACTCAAGTTCCATCATTACATTTAATTGCAAGCTAAATTACCATTTAGGTCTTTTTGGACTTTTTATTGCTTTCCAGAGGGATTAATCGGTATCTTTATGACTAGAAAGGTCAGTAAGGTAATTATGAATCGATTCATTTTTATTTTCTTGGATTAAAAGTTTTAGTTTATTACTAAGATAGTTGAGCATCATTTTACTTTGTGCTGCTCGATTACTCTGCCATGTTTTACCTGCTTTACGTTTGTCTCTAACCAATTCTCTAACTTCCAAACTCTTTTTTGATTATAATTAGGTGTACTATCCCAACTGCTTGTTGTATAATAATGTTAAGTAGTTCTAATTGGTCCATCAATTGTGCCAAATTCTTAACTGCCACTTGTTTATTGACACTGCGGCACTGACTAGTTCCTGGAACAGTTCCCAATTTGTTTTAATGTTTGTTAATTAAAACTTTCTAACAATCTTTGCACTTTATGATTCAAGGAGAGTGATCTGACAATAGTTCTTCACTGTCTTCTATGAATAGTTTTCTGATATCCCTTTTCTTAAATACAAATTTTGTTGCTAGCCTTGTAATTTAGAAAAAAATTTAAGGAAAATGATCGATTTGAAATGACTGCAAATTAATTAAAAATTGGATTAAAAGTGGATTTAATTATTCAAAAGTGTACTTAAGACAATCCTAGATGGCCAAACGTACCAAACAAAGTCATGATTTTTTCGAAAAAAATTTCAAATTTAGACAGTCTAGCCTTGTAATTTAAAAAAAATTAATTTATTGATCGATTTGAAATGGCTGCAAGTTAATTAAAAATGCGGTTAAGCGTGGATTTAATTATTTAAAAGTGTACTTAAGTTTATCTAAAATGTATTGTGATTTAAATGGAAGGACTGAGATTACTGGTGAGGTTAAAATTAGATTGAATTTTAACAACTCAAAGAATCAATAGTCATGTGGGTGTCTTCACCACACGAGTTCTAAAGCAGAATTGGGTCACATGTGACCTTCTGAAACAAAATATATGACAGTGACACTACATTGTATGACATATAGGCAGCCAATCAATTACATAAAATGTTAAATAGTTTAATGAATAAATAAATCAAATCGAACTTGAAACGATAAAAAATTTGATTGAAGTGAAATTTCAAATTTATGTTATATTAGCATATACTATACTCATTTTATATGAGTATATGCTTAAGAGTTTGGTTCGTGGTGTTAAAAGAGAATAAAATAAGCAAACTTGCTGTGTGTGAGATAATATTCAAGGTAATGTGAATTTTTTAACCGAACTTTCATTTTCTAATTTAAATAAATTCGGTATGGCGTTTAGCTCAACATTGAACTTTATTAAAGCGTGGTTGGAAAACAATCGAAATCGATTAAATATACGGTCGACATGGGGGTGGATACTAATTAACACATTTTTTGATACCATGACCTATTGAAAATAAAATTAGGTTTTGTTTAAATTTTTTTTTTTTTTGGATCTATTGCTACAAGACTTATTTAAATAAATAATTACATAATTTAGGAATTATGATTATAAGTATTCACACAGCACTCAGTCGTAGCACACATTCCTCACCCATAGAGATCGAAACTGACTATTGTTGCATTATTTTTTCAAAAGAATCAAGATTTTTTTAATTAAGTTTTTTTAATTATGTGCGGATATGTGATTAGCTTCATTTTGTTGCGTTCTTACATTTTCGCGATGTATAGGTTGATTAGATTTAAGTAATATCGCTTGATTGCCTATTCGCAACAAAAAACTCTACTATCGTCATAGTTTCAACCTTACAACTGTATAAAAATTTATATGACAAGTCTAGACCAAACCGTGACTAATGACCGAACGGTCGTGTATTTCCAAATTTGAAGTACATGTGCAACGTACATACCTAAAATCAACAATTTGCCAAAAATTTCACCCGAAAAAAAAAAATTCGGGTTTTACAATTTTTTTGAAAACAACAGTTCGACCGCCTTATCATGATTTAACCGAAGAGTCACGTGTAATCGAATTAAATAGGACAATAGGTTTGATAACAAATTTGGAGTTTATCACTTTATCGATACTCGTATAAATAATGAAGTCAATTAAAGTGTGATTGATTAATTCAATATGACATCGAAGAATTTGTTGAGTATTCGATAGAGGGCGTACGAAGCTTAACTTCGGCATATTGTTACTTACGAGTTTGACTAAATTCTTATCAAGTCTGCGAACATAAAAAACTATCATCGTATTTCTAAGTTTATTTTGATATCGCAAACCAAATTCTTTTATGAATGAAAACGTGCAGAGTTAAGAATGTATGGGTATCATGACCGATCAAAAAATTTTGTGCGCGCTTTATTTAATAAAAAAGTCGATGATCGCCAAAATTGTGCCATATAAAGATTTTGATACATCAAGCCGTCATTCTTGTATCACGTTTTACGTAAATTTTTTGTATTTCTCTTTTTTTGGTCTTTTTAAAAATTCTTAATTTGATCGGTTTTTGTTTTTAACAATCAAATTAATGATCGTACGATCGTCGATCTTATATATTTCTGTACGTTTGTCTGCAAAGAAACTAACTTTGGTAAATTTTTTTTTTTTTGCGTTTCTTTACAGTTTTTTTGTTTTGGGGTTTATATTATGTAGTTTCGTTTGATGATGATCGATAAGTAAATATTAAGTAGATTCGACAGACTGCATTGTATCTCATTAATTAATATTGATCATAAGGTGATTCGAAATCACGTTTCTTTATATGTATTTCACCAAACCAAAGTTATAGTTCCTTCTTTACATAAAAGAAGTTGATGAATAAATTATTATTAGCTGACGTAGAATTTGTGTCTGCAAAATATTTAATTGTCGGTTTAATGTAATTTTAATTTCATTTAATATTTCTTTCTTTACGTGTTGGTGTTGAAGACAATAGAATAGGACTAAAAGTGTTGTTGGTTTCTTGAACTTAATTTGTGTTGAAAACAATTAAAAGTACCAGTTCCGGTTGAGTGCGGGAAGAGACGTAGTATTAATGTTTTTATTGACATGTTTTGTTGTGCAAACGCAAATAATTTATTTAACTGTTGGTGAAGTGATTTTTGGGGCACAAAATTACTTTCTCTTCTTTAGCACAATTTGAAAGTTGGTTGAAACATCCTGATTTGAGCGCATTTCAGTTTAAACAAAATATAGTCGTTTGAGTTACTTAAAAGAAGTTATTGGCTTAGAAAGTGCTACCACATTCATTTTTTTTTTGGTAGAAGCTGAGTTGCTGTCTGTAACTTGCATAGTAAAATAAAGTGTTTTTTAGGGTTGAATCGGACATTTCAACATATTAGTTTATCCGAAAATTAGAAAATTAGATTAGTGTGACGAGATCTCAATTTAACTTTTCCGTTTTCAAAACATTTAATATATAATTAACCGGTGCGGTTATACCACGGTTATACAAAAATAATATGTGCTACTAGTCCAGCAATATCCACCTTTGCCGAGAAATTTTGTTAACTTCTATACTTTTTTGATCATTTCAATGGTTGGATTATGAGGAGAAGAGTTAAGAAAATTGATGGCACAATTGTTGACTAAATGTACAAAATAGAGGTCTTTCTTGTACTCGTTCTAACTTCATGTGAATTCGGAATTTTTTAGTTCACTAAACCAACGGACCCGACCTCATTTCTTCTCCCAGCACATAGTCAGCATGAGGAGCTCATTTTTTTATGCGTAACAGATCATCGGGTGAAGTGTATTTAGCATTTAAAACTTGAAAGAGCGGCATAATTAAGAGTCCTCTTTTTAAAAAATCTCTTTTAGCCATTGATATCTTTAGCCATTGAACAGTATTAAGGAAAAATCTGAAAATGGGGTATTGCGGTATATAGTATACTGATATTTCATGACCAGTCAAGTTGACAAGTCCAAGTTTGTACATGGTACTTGTTGGACGAGATTTATTATTAAGATGTTTAGTAATGTCCGTATTTTAAAATTCTGATACCTTTTGTAATTCAGGGATTTTGCTTATATGCTTTAACGCTGGGAATCAAAAAAGTTACACTCGTTAGCTTCAGGAGTCCGCAGTCTTCATTCTAGGCAGCTACAGTTTAAATCTAGAAGCCGCAGCAGAACACAAAATAAATATATTTTTGATGGTATTATTTTAAGCACGCGGCACTACAGCAGAAAAAGCAGTGCAAGTGAAGTCAAGTATTTCACCTTCGAAATAAATTGTCTGGCTACATAGTTATACTCATTAGGTAATATAGATATTTCAAAGACAGTCAACTATCACAGTCTATAGAGGCCACGGCACTTATTTCGTGACATATTTGTCTTTTGGATTATGTAAATCAGTCCACGTCGTAGTCACCAAAAATGGTGCAAATGATATACTCACACTACACTGCAGTGATATATTCGCACGTACGGTGATTGATAACATCATTCTAATAACATCAAACTAATCAAATCGTATCTAAATCTAAAGAAGCTCCAATCCAAATCGTCTCTATACCCAAATTGGAGTTATGCAGGCTGTTCTACTAATCCGATTAATACCCCTAACTAATGAATCGCGGAAGTCGAAAGAAGATACCAAAATTTTGTTGAATACCAATTTCTGAATCATACTAAATTGGTTATTAAAACCACATAAGGTGTGAAGAACAGATGAAGTTAACCGCACGGATAGCAACAAGGAAATGATGGTTCAGGACTGAATAGAGGCAATGTCAAGTGGTCGATAAAACGGTATTGGCAGCGCTAAGATTGAGATAGAAGAGGAGCGCTATGTAGTAGTTTGAAGGGTGACAAGAGGAAAGAGCATCGTGGAGCCAACTTAAAGAAGGAATGAAGAGGGACTTTACTTGACGCGAGTCGAGAGAAAGAAGTCCTTAGTAAATTACTTCCTGGAATAATGCATGACAATGGGAAAGATAGACCAATACGGTTAAAAGAAGCATTGGCGAGTTATTACAATCGAGAATAAATACAGGGACGGTAGAAACAAGGAATGAGTTGTGGAAAAGAGTGTAGTTGCCATCACTTAGAAGGATGGAGTAATAAAAGGCAGACCAGATATGGGCCGAGCAATGATGTAGGTCATTTGGAGTAAAAAAGCAGAGCACGAGCCAAAGAAACTTTAGTTTGCTACAAATGTCAAGGCGGGAGCACATGCAATCAGAGTGTGTAACAACAGAAAGAATCGATCGAATTTGTAGAAGAACGGATAGAAGCAAACCTAGTAATCAAGAAGTACGAGGGTTGAAAGTATTAACTGGTTCAGGGCCCTGGAAGGAGTACAGATATGAGGAATCAAGGCCAGGATGGGGACGCATATTGCAGGTGCATGAGACAGATGAGATGACAGCGAAGGTAGAAACAGTGAGAAATCGTTTGATTCTCAACGAACTAGTAGATACCGAAAGTGCGATAAGTGCGATAAAATTCAAAACCAACAAATCGGGTAAGGGAAATATATTGGAAAAATGGTGGGATAAACGGAAGTGTCTAAACTTAAGATAAAATAGATCAAGTAGAAGCAAGTAATTATAGAAGCAAATAAATATTAGGCTAATTTATTGGTGGTGTCAGATTTAACAGTGGCAAATGATCTTATATTAGGACGGGATTTTTTAGACAGTAATAGGATGAGGCAGGCCGAACTAAAGGAGCAAAATCAGAAAATAGGGCAAATATAAAATATGGGTACAGGAAAAAGATTGAAATGGAAAGACGAGGACAAACGGAAACAGCTAGATATTTGTAAAATAGAAGTAGAAGAGAAAAGTGAAGAGTGGGATTTAAAAGAAGGAGCTGATAGGGCGCTCGAATGGAGAAGAAGAATATGTAGAGGCAATTTTAGAGAGGGATGTCGTAAAGGGAAATAAGGCTTACCTTACCTTCGGAGTGCTAGTGAGGTACAAAGTGCGAATTAGATTAAAGAACTACTATAGTACTTTAGTAAAAAAAAACTACGTTGGCAGAGCAAAAATTGCACATTTTCGAGTTAGAGACATTGCCGGTAGTAGATAGTTTGCAAAGATTTAAAGCCTATTTATTTGGATTAAAATTTAAATTAGTAACTGATGGTAGTGCTTTGCAGATGAGTTTAGCTAAGATAAATATTAGTCCAAAGATAGAGAGGTGGGCATTATGGTTGAATGCGTCCGACTTTGTAATAGAAAATAGAAAAGGAGAGAGAATGAAACATAATGCAGATACGTTAGGTAGGATAAATATGTTGTTACTAGATGAAGTAGTATAAGAGGTCGATTTGGAAGAGAAAGAAGAAAAGGAAGGGTGGAAGGTGAGGTTGATGGTAGCCTAGTTAAGAAATGATAAGAGATATTAAGGATAAAAGAACAGATATTACTAGAGAAAAAGGAAAGCTATGAAGTAAGGGATAACATTGTTTATAGAAAGGAAGGCAAAAGATTGCAGTTACTGGCACTGGAGAATATGATAGGCAGTTTGTTGTTTCAGATGCATGACGGGATGAGACATATGAGAGGGAAAACGACCTGAAAAAATATTAGAAGAGATTCTTATTTGAATAACATGAGGGAATTAGTAAAGGAGCATATAGGAGGAGGATGTCTATCGAATATTTAAGTTTCAATGAGAAACAGGGACATCAAAGATAAAGGTTGAATATATATATATATATATATATATATATATATATATATATATATATATATATATATATATTTATATATATTTAAATATATATATATATATATATATATATATATATATATATATATATATATATATATATATATATATATATATATATATATTTATGAAAACGTGCCGGTACCTTTTGATACAGTCCGTATAGACCACTAACAATATATGCAGATGGCCTTTTCTAGTCTTCTCTAATGGACCTAGTTAGATGCGTTTACGAAACAAATTAGATTATTTTCGGCGAGATCAACAGCTATTAGGGAAGCAATAAAGGCAACTGAAGAGAATAGTAGGGCGTATGGGTATTCCAGAAGAGTGGTTTCAGATAGGGGTACAGCGTTTTCCTCAGATGATTTTAAGAAGTGGGGAGAAATAAGAATGGGATAAATCATGTAGAGGAATTAGCGGTAGCATTTCTCAGAGCAAATGGGCATGTTGAAAATTTTAATAGGACAATGGTACCATTATTAGTACGAGTAGGACGACGAGATCAAAAATTTAGGCAAAAATTCTAGGCAAAGGAGTGGTTGCACGAGATAAATAGGTCAGATATAGCACTAGAAAAAACATGGAAAGAGGCAAAACATAGATTGAAGACGAGACAGAGTTATAAAAAAGAGTATTATGATAAGGAAGTTGTTAAGGAAAGAAAATTTAAGGAATGTTTAGTACTGGAAAATAGACTAAAGGTGGTAGGTAGACGGTTTAAAGGAACGTTCATGGTTAAGAAAGTTTTAGAAAAGGATAGCTAATCAGTATCAGAAATAGATGGCATGCAGGTAAGACGACCACCCTTTCCAGGAATAGTCAGTACAGAGAGGATGAAGTTATATGGGAGAAATGAGGGAAATTGGTGTGATGGTGATAATAAGGGTAATTATTGAGATGATAATGGATCAAGGATGATGATCGAGACAGAACAGGATGATGGCAGGAAGGAAGATGGCTAAATATGAATCTATTTTGTTTTGTTATTATTGTGCTACGATTATGTTTAATTTAATAAATATTGGAATCATTAACGTGTAGCAAAAGGCTTTTTTGGTTAAAGAACGAAGTTGAGCTATTAGAACATCGAGGCCGATTTTATGGTCAGATTGGCCGAGCTGTAAGATTGGTTTGTATATAGGTAAGTACATAATATAAATACACATAGTATACTACCATCATAAGAAAAAAACAGTTTACCCATTGATGTTCCAGATGTCGGGGCGATAGAATATCAACAAAATTTAGTATAAATATATGACATTTAGGCGTCTATACACATAAAAATATTTTGATTATTTTAAAACGATACCAGTAGCGACATCTAGCACGTCAATGGGCTAACATACCATGGTAGTACTATGTGTATTTATATTATGGTATGTAGGTATATCCATGTAGGTAGGTATGGGTATTTAGGGGATGTTGATCGGGCAACACGAACCGCACTTGTTAGTAGGGGAAACGTTGTGGAAAGGACGAGAAACGAATGAGGCTGTGAAGAAGTAAGACGTGTAATAAGTACGTACGAGGATATAGAAATAATAAAGATGTCTGCTGGAACCTTGAAGTTAAAAGTTTTCATTAGGTTCTTAATATATTCCAAAAGTTTGTATTGAACTTTTAGTTTAAATTAAGTCCAAACATAACTGAAGATATAGCTAAACGGATTAGCTCATTGCCAATTATTTCGAGTTGTGACCTATTTTGCTACTCTATGTCAACGTGGTATGTATTTTAAGACTAACATTACAAACATTGTAAATTAGCATGGCTCAAATGCCTAATGCTTGAGTCTAACGTTGAGCCAGGGTTAACGTTTTAAGTTTTATAATTTGTTTTGATATGCATCAGCAGAAAATGTAAATTCAAGGACGTTTTATACAGACGTCGTTGGTTTACAACTTTGAGAAAAGTTCAAAAATCTAGATCCATCTTGATTTGACCAGCAACTGTTGGAATCGCGAGTTGTTCAATATTTTTTTTACCATTTTGGTACTGGTATTAAAAGTTTAAGAACTAGTATGTTTATTTGTTTTATAATGATGTTCGTTAAATAAATATTTTGGTTTGCTTTAACATAATAGATTCATATCTGTATAACTTTAAACTATAGAATTAACCATTAATTAGGTCGTTGATACGTTAAGAGGCAGCGATGGCCTGTAAAAACCGCTTATTATTTTAATATTTATATAAATTATGAAAGGTGTGAAAGGAACCGAACGATATACTTTATCGTAACTGATAACTTTACTATCATGGTCTACACAAGTTTTGTCTGACTATAACATTAACGATAAGAGCCATTGGACTTGTAGCTTCATATAACTATTTATAATATGACCTTTTTTCAAGTAAACTTGTTATCATGCTAATATATTCCGCCTTATCATCAAGGTCATGTGAAATTGATACTTGACTTAACAATTGATTATGTTAATTTAAAGATATGATTAAATTTTCCAAGTCCATGAGATTTATGTCACCCTATATCATTATCAAAATATAATATTCTGGGTTTTTTCCATACAACAATTATGCGTATACATAATATGTACGTACACGGCATCTATATGTTGATCTTTTCTGGTTTTTTAAATTTATTTACTTATGTTTTCTTATTCTTATGTGGTATGAAGCTTTCAAACGTATATCACCATAAAACATGTTCTTCATTTATATCACATATATCAAGTAAGAGACATCCAAAAAAGGGTTTGTATATGTACCAAAGTTTTTGTTATATGATCGAATGACTTAAAAATGAATTAAGTCAACTTGTATCATATGGTCTTTGGAAGATTTGCAAATAAGTGTTAAAGTATAACTCGTGGTATCGCTATAACTAAGGGTTATTTTAAGGTCAAAGATAAATCGTTATCAATCGGTATCAAAGATGACAACGACACACTCATCACTGCTTGACAAATACTGCTTGACAAATATGTGAGCTTCACCGGAGCCGACAAATTGGCCACAGCACCGAGTGAAGGTCTGTGAATTTAGTTTCCTGCAGCGAGTTTTATCAGAAGAGCAACGAATATAAAGGAACATCAAGAGAAATGTGGATTCCTATGTAATTGTGTAACATGACAACCACTTTCAAAGGCGGCAAAGTAAACTCTAATTGAATCAACAGGCAATAATATGGGCATGCCATATTCCACACATACCACCAAGGTTCTATGATGATTGACAACAATAAAAAGTATTAAGTGTCTCTGATGGAAGTCTTGTTCCCCAATTCCCAAAAAACTGAAGTGGAAAACCTCATCCAAGCCCATCAACCAAGAGGTACTAAAGGTGACGAAAGAATACCCAGAGACATAACAGAAACCCAAAGCACGACAGAATATCAATAATATAACATAAATCCATAAATCAACAACAAACTACAGAAACCCATTTCACCAAGTAAAATTAGAAGTATTGCCGCAGATATAGAACCATACAACCAAAAGCCAACCAATACGGCCATTTATAACACTACCAGAAAACCTAAGCTAGAGATTTGCAAAACCCCATAATTAAACCATTATCAATAGCATCACAACCGCAAACAATAACTTGTCATCAAATCACCCGACGAACCAACATGCCCTGCTCTCGGCAGGAATCTTTCAACAATACAGACTTTCTCTTTAAACCACTAAAAAACCACCAATATAAAATCTACAAATGGTCGATCAAATTGGAATCGTCGGAAATCTAATTAAATCTAATCAAATCTAATCAAATCTAATCAAATCTAATCAAATCTAATCAAATCTAATCAAATCTAATCAAATCTAATCAAATCTAATCAAATCTAATCAAATCTAATCAAATCTAATCAAATCTAATCAAATCTAATCAAATCTAATCAAATCTAATCAAATCTAATCAAATCTAATCAAATCTAATCAAATCTAATCAAATCTAATCAAATCTAATCAAATCTAATCAAACCTAATCATATTTAATCAAATCTAATCAAATCTAATCAAATCTAATCAAATCTAATCAAATCTAATCAAATCTAATCAAATCTAATCAAATCTAATCAAATCTAATCAAATCTAAACAAATCTAATCAAATCTAATCAAATCTAATCAAATCTAATCAAATCTAATCAAATCTAATCAAATCTAATCAAATCTAATCAAATCTAATCAAATCTAATCAAATCTAATCAAATCTAATCAAATCTAATCAAATCTAATCAAATCTAATCAAATCTAATCAAATCTAATCAAATCTAATCAAATCTAATCAAATCTAATCAAATCTAATCAAATCTAATCAAATCAAATCAAATCTAATCAAATCTAATCAAATCTAATCAAATCTAATCAAATCTAATCAAATCTAATCAAATCTAATCAAATCTAATCAAATCTAATCAAATCTAATCAAATCTAATCAAATCTAATCAAATCTAATCAAATCTAATCAAATCTAATCAAATCTAATCAAATCTAATCAAATCTAATCAAATCTAATCAAATCTAATCAAATCTAATCAAATCTAATCAAATCTAATCAAATCTAATCAAATCTAATCAAATCTAATCAAATCTAATCAAATCTAATCAAATCTAATCAAATCTAATCAAATCTAATCAAATCTAATCAAATCTAATCAAATCTAATCAAATCTAATCAAATCTAATCAAATCTAATCAAATCTAATCAAATCTAATCAAATCTAATCAAATCTAATCAAATCTAATCAAATCTAATCAAATCTAATCAAATCTAATCAAATCTAATCAAATCTAATCAAATCTAATCAAATCTAATCAAATCTAATCAAATCTAATCAAATCTAATCAAATCTAATCAAATCTAATCAAATCTAATCAAATCTAATCAAATCTAATCAAATCTAATCAAATCTAATCAAATCTAATCAAATCTAATCAAATCTAATCAAATCTAATCAAATCTAATCAAATCTAATCAAATCTAATCAAATCTAATCAAATCTAATCAAATCTAATCAAATCTAATCAAATCTAATCAAATCTAATCAAATCAAATCAAATTTAATCAAATCTTTTCAAATCTAATGTCCTTGCCCTGTAAAACACGATCCTAAGTTTTGGAGTATTTCCGTCGATTTGTAAGATCTTCGTCGATGACTAAGACCACTACTCTTCTTTGACGTAAAGACCTCTGAACATGCTTAACGCTTTGGAGAAGCTAAACTGGAAACAATTGATTTCGGAAAGGTCACTCGACTCTGAATGCAATTGCAGAGTTCAACGGTGCTGTCGAGCGAATGAAAAGGACCTACCAACAGGCTGGAGCAGCAAGCAGCACAGAGGTCATGCTTACAAACCGCAGTTCATCAGATACCTTGGTACTATAGTAGGTAGTCGTCTAACAAACTAGACCATAACATAAAAGCGTCCGAAAACGCGGATAGCGGATACAGAGTGCAAACACGACTAATGATATAATTGTGATGCAGTCGATTTTGTTATTTGGATTTGAGATTTAGGCCGATGCCATGAGGGTGGAAAAAAATAGAACACGTATAATCATTAATCATAATTTTCAGCATTATTTAGGACGGTGTCCAAAGCTATGGCCCTATAGTTGTGGCAAGAGTAATGTCTTTCGATCTACTGGCGCAAAATCAAATGAGCGAAGAATATGACTTCTTTTCTTACATAACTTCTTTTCATGACTAATCTAGTAATCCCTAATAAAAAATGTTTTAATAATAGACATCCTTACCGCAGTGTAGTTAAAGAACCTGTTTGACAACGCAGCAAAGCGAACCACGTGTCTATTAACGTAACTAAGGCTACAGTTAAAATTTAGCGGTATCCATTGTTAGTTTTGTTAATATTTTTAATAAAGTGTTTTTTTAAGGATGCGGTTAGTCAGTCAAGCGTTCCAACATTTATGTTAGTCGCCTCTGACGAAAACCAAAGGTGCTATGTTGGAATTTTATGGATAACATGCTCGTTAAAAGTAGTATTTTATGAGATATAAGGGTGTAGAAAAGGTATCGAGTTCCAATCATCGGGGAGAAAAAAGCAAATGGACACGGAATTTTTAACGGAATACATTTAGTTTCAAATTTAAACTGCAATAAACAATGGAAACGCTATATTGCAAGGTAGATCTTTTACAATAGATATTGAAGGTATTAATCGATTGAAAGACATCAGGAACACGTACCAATCAATTTTACAGGAATCTAAAATTTTAGCCAACAATAACGGTATATACTCATATTTTAAAGAATGCCGGTAAATTCAAAAGCTGGCTAGATACTACATCACCAATGCTGATCCTGAAGTTATTTTACATTTAGAAGACTTAGTTTAAAATGAAGTTTTTTTGCCTATATTAAACTGTGTCCTTAAAATTATAAGCATGTACCAGGTTTAAGGTTGTTTTCAGTAAAAATTCTAAATTTACAAAAGATTGATAGAAACGATATCTATGAAGATATTAAATTTTTTGAAGCAAGTTTATGTAACCAATTTTAGAGATCCTGCGTTGTTACCCATTAAACTACTAGTTGGAACCCTCGTTCCAAATTTGGCAATTAAATCTAAAATCAGTTTTGAAAATTGTTGAGTTCGAGATGCAATTTTAAGCTAAAACAGTTATTCTAATTGACTGCTACTTACTAGAGACTGCAATGCTTAGAGCATGGTTTTACGCTTTGAAAACTCATAACTCAAACTAAGAGGCTTATATGGACTGAAGTTACTAAAAGCTACGTCTATATAGCTATGTTTAATAACTTCACCAATGGTGAAGTATTGGAATTACAATAATTTACCATAACTCATTTGGAATATTTAGCCAAATTGTAATTTCCAATATATTTCTCGGGATATACGTACTCATATATTATATATTCATGGCCTAAAAATTGGGCGTTATCAATTTTTGCAAACGGGAAGTGTTTAACGAGTATATTTGAACACAGTTTTACCCATATCTCTTAATTCATAAAATTATATTTTCTTTTTCCATTGAATTTTCAAGCAATCAAATTCTCAAATTGTCTATTGAATTCATCTACAAACATTATACCAAATTCAACTCTTTCAGATTTCTTTAGATTCTTTAGTTGAAAATCTATAAACTAAAGAACAGTACATTTTTAATATTTTTTTAAAGCTTGCCACAATTAGGCACATTTCATGGCACATTTCAGCTAAGCTAAGCGATGAAAATATTTCCATTGCTTAGAATAGCTCACTTAGTTCATTACGTTGCACATTTCAACTATAACATCGCTCACACATACAAGGATGTTTGTAATTGACGCACATTTAATATTAAAAACAAAATCAAATTGTTTTTTAATATAGGAGGCTTTGATATTTAAAAAAAAATTCAATGTACGCGTGTTGGCGATATCGCTGACATTAGTAAGGGAAATACAACTCGAGCTAAATTAGTTTTCATCGCTCGACACAAATAATATATCTCGAATAGTGTGCAATGATCCATTTAAATAAGTGATAT
This sequence comes from Tipula confusa, assembly GCA_963556175.1. NCBI lineage: Eukaryota > Metazoa > Arthropoda > Insecta > Diptera > Tipulidae > Tipula > Tipula confusa. The sequence continues at coordinate 71,536,600 of OY744476.1, forward strand.
TCAACCTATTAAGGCGACTTCACAGTCCAATTTCTTCGTTCAATTATTCATTCAAATTTTCTTCGTTCATTCAGTAATTTTAATTTGACGATTCGCACTTCTTGTGAAATTTCAGTACGAATATCAGAACAATTTGGTTTCCATTTTGTTTAAATATTTGTGATTAAACATATTGTGATTTAATAAACATATTGTGAGGTTATAAATATAGTGGGATTCAATAAATATATAGTGTGATTTGCTAATTAATACACAATTAGTTGCAATAAAATATTCAAAATATTATTTATTTGTTAATATACATATTATTTCCGACTCAAACAATATTTATCAAAACAAATGGCTTGGCTTTTGTATCTTTCACTTTTTATGTTATTATGCTTTTTGTTTTACTAGATGTTCGTTCAAACACAAATTAAAATTAAACCAACTCTTGTGAAAATTTTCTTAAGAAAGTCAAATGACCGTTTTGAGCTATACAATTGGTTGAACAAATTGTTTGAATGAATGAATGAACGAATAAATTGAACTGTGAAGACGCCTTTAGCGATAACATATTTCACATCGCTTAGCTTAGCTTAACTGCAATGTGCAACTGGCCTTAAGGATGGGGTAATAATTAAAACTTAAGTAGTTAGGCGTCAACCTTTAGATCAAAACAACATTCAACATTTGGGAAAACATAATAATGTAATGGATGATAATGACGATGTTTCCTATGATAGGTTATATCGTCTAACCAGATAACCGAACTTTTAAGAAACGATCCGAAAAAATTTATAAAATCTATAGTCTTTCGATGAAAATTTGTCATATAATATTAAATCGGTGTAGCTCCGATAATAGCGAGCTAAGGTTGTATTATTAATCTCCTAGAATTGCTTACACTATTCAATGAAGCCGGAAAAAATGATTTGTGATTGGGCGGCACTGACATGTTTTGTAAAGTACTATCCAGCAAACAAAAAAAATTGATACCGGTGAAATTTAACCGGAAACCAACTCACGATAACGAGAAAGACAGAGTTATAGTTTAGAACTCGTTGGTCTCTAGGAATCTCGATAGCCAAAAAGTGGAAACCATGTATCCCAAGGCAATATACGTCACTTTATAGTGGAGGCATCCTCGGCAATTATGGTCTGGGGTCACAGATAAAAAAAAATGTCTAGCATTTAAAAGCAGTCGATGACTTATGTGAAATATAGGTCCGTTTTTCCAACTCAAATTAGCGACTATTAATGAGAAAAGGATAATACTTTATCCATCAACAATTATTTGACTGATCTGGCATCGGTGACCGAATTTTTTGTAAACAATCGTTCATTGGGCTAACCACCTGTCTCTTTAAATGTTTTTAAATGTCTCTTTAAAAACGCAGTAAGGAACTTTTACTCGCTCTGATTTTCATCGTTATGATGAACTTCCCGATCCAAACACTGCAGCGTAAACCACTGTGCAAATTAAGCTCCAGAAACACTTTACAGTTGTCAGTGTAGTTTAATAGAACTTAGGGATAGTAAAAACCAATAATCTACGAGTGCTTTGATGCAAATTTGTTCGTATAACTACTCGATTCTTGCTAAATCAATTTAAGGTCCTTTTTGTTGGCCATTGCTAAGTTTCTGACAAATTGAGAAAATTAGCAATTTTCTAATGAGGACTAGTGATTTATTTTTTTCTAAATCAGTCAGTAACTGATTTCTATCACCGCTAATTTTGCGCATTGAAAGGATGTTTCATACCAAATAATTGGGATTAATTTTTAACGTCCTACCTTACGCCGTCACCAGCCAAATCGAGGGCGCACGAATACAGGTTCGATTTTAAATTCATCTGCACATTACATTGCTCCAATCAGCCTGTACTGGCATGGATGATTGTTCGGCCCATGGATTCTGCACTCCAACAGGGGGTCATTGCTGTGTTCTTCGTCATCACCGATCGTAATCAGGTGATGAAAAATCACATTTGCAACCCTCCCTCGTTGGGATTCGAACCCGGTACCTCCCATCCCAAAAACCGCAGCTTTAACCACTGCGCCAATTGCTCGGTCAGAAATTTTGAAATGTAAATTGTTTTGCTTACTCGTATAGTTACTAGAGGGTAATGGCTGCAAATCCGTAAAAAAATTGTAAGAAAATATTCGATTTTGGGTTGTGAAGAGTTCCGGGGTGGAGCCCTTACTCTTTTATAATAACGTTTAATACACACAAACATACACATACACACATAAATATGCAATTATTTAAATTACATTTATTATTGTATTTTAGTACACAGAAGTTAAGATAAAACTTGATTTATTTATAGACAAAAAAAATAAACGTGACGTAATCCAAACCCAAATTGAATGATTTACTATTGTTTGAACCCATATCGTTCGTGTAAGCAAAAAATTCAAGATCAACACACCCAACCGAACAAATATTTTTATTATTTTTCGTAATACGACGGCTATCGCTAATTGAAAGAAGCGTGCCACAAACAATGTAAATATGTACAAATGACGCAAACGATAAAACACATGTTACAATGGTAAATCGAATTAAATTATGACTGGCTATAAATAAAAAGAATTTTTTCAATCAGTAGAATTATATTATTGTATGCATTATTAAATATCAGTTGGAATCGACTATTGATGGTCCGATTCCCTATTGCGATTGATATCTTAATTAAAAACACTTGTTCTCAAGATAAAAATGGTTTCAACATTTCTTTTCTTTTCGCTGATTGCTCCAGCCAGTACCGGAATGGTTGGTATTTCGGCCCATGGGTTCTGCACTCCAACAGGGGCTCATAGTTGTGTTGATTCATCATCACAATTCGCAATCAAGTGATAAAAAAATATCTTTTTCATTCGAACCCAGCACTTCCCGATCCAAACACTGCAGCTTTTACCACTGCGCCAATTTTGTTTTATCTACTTCTAATTCGGGTTGATGTTTTCTAAAATCCCCTAAAACATTGTTTGTACCCATAGGCCTTTCCTTTTTACGTACATCGTTTATTCACAATCTAATTAAGAGATGTTGTAGTGTTACTATTGTAATACAATTTTTTCCAACAGTAAATAAGTAGGCGCTGATTATCCTTTGTTTAAATGTTGAAAAAACAAAACTTAAATATTTACATTAGTTTTAAAAAAATTTCATTGTTGTGAATCAAAAAAATTCTAAATATTTTAAGAAAATTAATATTATAATGGCACAGGTCTTATATATTGACACAGGTGAGTATATTGATATTCATTTTGTGGTAATGCATCATGAGCTCGTATAATGGACATTAAAGCAAATCCTCAACGCGTCTCGTTTCTAATTTAAGATTATTAACAAATGTTCATAGAAGACTATGCGAGACCATACGAGATATCGTAACATAAAATATACGGGCGGAGCCCCATTCAGTTTCACCAAATCATTTGAATGTTGACGAAGAAATAATGAGTAATGTTAGGGTTATCCAATAAAAAGTTTCATTTTGAATAGCCTGCTATTTGGGCAGCTGTCAATTTTGAAACTATCATCTTTTGACATTTGACAAGTAAAAACTACGTCATTACTAAAAATGGTACGATACACGATTTAACAACGGATTGAAGTTGTAAAAATACACTACAAAAATGGTGAAAATTTTGCAGTCAAAGTTCGCAAAACTAAAGCAGTTTTTGGCCTTCGTGAAGCACCTTCTCGGCCGGCAATAATGGAGCTGGTGGAAAAATTTAAGCTGTTGGGACAAGTTAGTGATGTGAAGAATCGAAACCGTGTGCGTCGCTCAAGAACAACTGAGAATATTGCTGCTGTAGCCCGTAGTGTTGAATAAAACCCAGGTTTGTCGATTCCTCGTCGATCTTGGAATTAGACATTCCACAAACGACATTACACCGTATTTTGCATAAAGACTTTAGAAGTTCAGTAAACACAAGAGCTCAAGCCGAAAAAAGAAAAAAAAAAGAAAAAGAAAAAGAAAACCGAATAAAAGTTTCCTGGCCGTGTTATTTCTCGAAGAGGTGATCACAATCTCACCGAAATCTTGTGATTTAACACTTTTAGACTTTTTGCTCCACAATCAATTCAAGACCTTAAAGATGGAATTCGTGAAGTTATCGAGGACATACAGCCGCAAATGTGCGAATCGGTCATGGGAAATTTCATGAAAATGATATGGTGCCGTGGCGGCCATTTGCCTGATATAGTTTTCAAATTGTAATGGCATACCTTCCTCTTTACAATGAACTAAACATTCATTGATTTCTTTTAAAAATACTCGTTTTTTTATACCAAAATGAAACCCAAAATAAAAGGAGGCTCGCTTTACAATTAAACGTCTCTCCCTACTGTATTCATCAAGTATCTAGTAGCTTCGTCCATACCATATAACACCCGTTCAAGAACTATTATCGATAGACTACCATAAAAGATTGGTGTTTTGTAATTGGTTGACTGAAACACAAAGATTCACTGATGCTGAAGCAGTTCCTGATTATCACCTCCATAATATATTGGAAAAGTTTCTTGGGTGCAAATTGAGCCTACCTCACATCTGTTACACTTAACTCTAGGACCGTGCTACGCGGTACCTATTTTAAAAACTTTTCCCGTTCAATTAATGCCAAAAAACTATGATATCGAGTGACTAAATTTATCGTCTCCGCTTATTCTTATAAGAAACCTCGAAAAGAAAGGTGTACTAACCATAATCTCAATGGCTAAGATATGCATGTGAAAAAAAAAACGTTTGAAACAAATCAAATATTGACCTTGAAAATATTATTCACTCTGTTGGTATTATAGACTGTGTAGCAAGCACGTTAACTAATTAAATTATAGTATCAGGAAATATTCATATCAATAAAAAAGTTAATTGATTATAAGTTACTGATTAGATGCTATTGGAGAAACGTGCAGAGACTGTCAGGAAAAATAAGATAAAACATTTAGAATAAAAGTACCATGTTGCATTGCGTAAGGTAAATGCAATCAAAATGAGATTCCTTTTGGCTTTTGACTACCTTAAGAGTAGGGTAGTTACTCCCGCCGACTCTGAACACCAAAATGATATCTTGCTTATTTTTCGCATGATCTCTATTTTGTTTTGATCTACTCGAAACGGTTAGATAAAATGGTTAAGAAACGAACAAATTCATGCTGCCTGATTACAGAAATTGTATTTGACTCATAGTTTTTAACCATGCACAAATTATTTTTCTAACGACTGTAAAAAAAACTGTTTGCATGCATAATATAATGTATGTAATTTGCTGAACACTAAAACTATATTACCTGATGTTAGTTTTGCGGTTATATAACTTTAATTGTATGTTCAGTCATTCGTTTAGGAAATAACTTGTTGCTAAAAAAAATCTTCTCTTAATTAAATATTTTGGTAAAGGTAATAACTAACAATAGCTTGATGAATCATGTAAATTGAATACAAAATTGCTATAGATTTGTCAATAAGGCTATACCGGAATCATGAAATGCATATATTTGGTGAATTGGTTATTGATTTACTGATAAGACCTTCTTGTGTTTGTTCACATGTTTGTAATCAATTTTTAAATTTCATAATTTTGATTATACATTTTTGATGTGCAGCACTTCAAAATATTGCAACTAATAGCCAAAATTATATATATGATAAAATGTTTCAAAGTATACGATAAAAATGCGATAGTCTAACTTACCAAATTTAAATCAGCGTCAACGTCAAAAACTGGAAATAGATTAGAAAAAATTGTCAAATAATTGTTCAGCATAGAGTAGGTATCAAATATTTTGAAAATAGTTTACATCAATTTTTACTTAGTATAGAAAATCTATATCTGTATTAATACTTGAAATTATTTACTATATAATTGTAAAGGAAGTATATGATCCGTTCGTAAAATTCTCAGTTTTTTTCGTCTCAAAACCAATTAGCACATGTTCTAGAGGCGAACTCTAAAAAGCTAAGCTAAAGACCTAATGTTCTTGCAAAGTTCGTAAAGTATTGCCATATATCATCTGCCAATGTTAAAAATGTTAGAAAATTTAACGTTTTAAATCTGTTGCATTATGCAGTTGGCGCAGTGGTTAAAGCTGTGGTGTTTGGGACGGAAGGTACCGGGTTCAAATCCCAACGGGGGAGGGTTGCAAAAGGGATTTTTCACCACCTGATTACGATCGGTGATGACTCCCCTGTTGGAGTGCAGAATCCATGGGCCGAACCATCGTCCATGTCAGTGCAGGCTGGCTGGAGAAATGCAATGTGCAGATGGATTTAAAATCAAACCTGTATTCGTGCGTCCTCGATTTGGCTGGTGACGGCTTAAGATAGGACGTTAAAAATTAACCGCGAAAGAGTTGGGAGAGCTTCGGCCCAGAACAGATTGCCGAGTTCAGACACAAAAAAAAATCAAATATAGTACTAGGTCCGGTACACTAGGTCCAGCACTCCAGCATTTATTTCATATAATCCTGCAGTTCAACTTCTGTAGATATCTATCCAAAATGTTTAAATTTTTTTTTTTTGCGGATTTAGGTCAATATTAATACTGAGAGTTTATACTTGACAGTCGTGAAGTACACACGTGGAAAATAGGTTTTTTTTGAAAAACTAATTATGAGAGACGAAGCTCAAAACAAAAACAGGCAGTTTTCGGCAGTAGAGCATTCACAAATAATTCATCAATCACCTTGACATCTCTTGAAAGTGACGGTATGGTTTACAATTTGGACTGGAGGGGACTCTAGCGAACTATATCGTCATAAGATAAGAACATTTGATTCCAAAAGAACGGTACCACATACGATACTGCTAAAGAAACCATACAATTGTTACGAGAAATGATTTCACCACAGTTAATTTCGAAATCTGCGGGTTATGTGGATTAGAATCCACGGTCACCTGATTAAACTGCTCCCTTAATAGGAACATTAGAAAAGAAATTAATTATCACCCTATATTTTATAGGGTGAAATGTAAGAAAAAGTGATGAAACATGTAATAAAACGAGCCCACATGTGTAATGCCAATAGAGGCGGACATTTGGCTGACATAATTTTTAACTGTAACGTAAAAGCTACGTTTGTTTTATGAATACATTTAAATACTTAATGGCAAGCTTTTGGACGATGTCTAAAAATCTTGCAATCTATTACTTTTTTTGTTCTTGGTAGTTTCTGATTTTAGATAAAACTCTGTGAAACTATTCGAAAGTTCCGTGTAATTTTATGAATCTGAACTGACGGCGCTGTATAACTTTTTGTCACGAAAAATTTATATAAGTTTTTGAAGCAGTATGTTTTAAAAAAACGTTTTGGGAGGGTCATAAACTGTAAACTGCTTGCTCGATATGAGTTTAGATTTATTTTATCTTTACCCGTTTTCAGTATCATGATAATTTACAAAATTTTTCAGGTTTTAAGGAAGTACAATTTGATACATTTTGCCTGAAGTTCTTTGAGTGTTTTTCCGCTTATTAAGTAGGAGTATTTTTAGAACACACAGACCATTACAGGCCATTGTTTTGATCGTTTACTGAGTTGTTTAAAAAAATCTTTCCGATCGATTAACACCATGTCTGATGACAATGATAATAAACACCAGAGAGTGTTTATACCGAGTTCCGAGTAACTAACCTAGAAAGCTGGTTTAGGATGATCGAGATATTGTTCGACGTGAGCAAGGTCACGATATACAAACAAAAGTTCGCATAAGATATCAGTTGTTTATCGTCATAACAAGCGGTTATGCTTTGCCTATCTTTGGTGTAGATTTCTTTAAAATATTCGGGATACTTGTGAAATTTCAGAACAGGAAAATGATTGCCCAAAAATTGTATGGTATGCAACGGGTAAAGCAATCGTTTAAAAAATCCTTCTTTAACAGGTCTACCAAGTTACAACTCGTCTGTTACAGTTCTTACCCAATTTCCCACATTCAAAAATAGTCCTTACACCTACAAAAATGAAAGGCATTTTCAAAGAAAGATTTGGATAGAGTATATTAATTAATCCTAGTTGCACCTGGAGATGGCCATATGACGAGATCGTCAAGGATCTCAACTTTTTGCTTGCTTATAAACGATGTTTAAGAAACAATTTGAGTTCGAGATGAGCATTACAGTTCGAATCGCATTTTCAGCCTGGCTTTTTAAAGTTTCTATAAGTCACAAAATTACGCCCAATGGTATTCTAATGTCATTAGGATAGTGCGTGGCCAGCTCCTCAATCAATTAGGTATATACAACAATTTATCGGCATGATAAATTATTACCACTGGTTTATGCCCAGGTACTCAACTTTAGCACCTATACATACTTATATGGCTGCTTTACTAAAAAAAACCAAAACACCAAAGATTTGTTCTAACCGGATGTATGTCAACAGGCACTCGAATAGCTAAAACCCATTTTAGTAAACAATACGATGTTTGCATATACAATATATGATGCTAAGCTAAGTGTTACTATCGACGCCTTGCGCACAGCAGTAAACACTGTGTTGCAACAATTCCTCATCAGATCGAAACCGAGCATTGCATGTAGGCCAGTTGGGTGGCTGACCAGTAGATCAGTAGTATATCAATCGAGATATCTAATAGGTATGTGTGGTATTGTAGTCACCTTCTGCAGTAATCTTCTCCTCCAGCGGTTTGAAGAAGACCAAAAATGGCTTCTCTTTAGTTTAGTGTCTCAGAATATGAAGTTATGCAAAGTGTTGATCAAAGCCAGTCATGTATGCGGGTATAAAAATTGAGCCAAGTATATACATCCGTGATCGTTATTGAAATATTTTTAGTGAGCATGATATCGTTTTAAGGTTAACCACGATTCGAAAAACTAACAATTAAATTAAGCAATTCCAAACAAACAATGATAGTATTTAAAAGATCGACGTTGAGGTCGTCTATAGAAAATTAAATACAATGCCAAGAATTTTTAGAAGGTTAGTGTGCAAATTAGCTAAAATTAAAATGCCGTTATAAACATATAAGAGTATTTAAGAATATTAAAATTTTGTATAGTTTTTAAGATTTTAAAATGATTCATTTGTATCTCATAGCTTGCATAATTGAAAAGACGCAGTAACACAGTGGCAACTTCATCATTTATGCACCGTCACTGTGGCACTTCACAAATTTGGGACTCGAGTATTTCCTTAAAATTAATACCATAGAAGCGGACATTCGAGATCATGAAAATGAACCCATTGCATTTAAAAAGAATAATTCTCCAACCAAATACACAACATGAGTTTGGTTTCCCATTAATGAACGGCTTTGCTATCAATGTTAAAGCATATCAGGTGGTCTCTGACCTTATATTGGATCCATTTTTCATAACTAGTGTCTATACGATGCCCATACTTTCGGCCTTCCGCTAAATTCTTTATCTCCGACATTAAATTCATAGACTTTACACTTTTGAAACTACTCTCGACCATTTATTCCACTTAAGGCAACCTCACCATATGCTTCTATAAGCAAACGATGGACCTCAGCTGCAGATTTTTTTCAAAATAAAGAAGTAAATCAAAAGTTCCCGCAAATGTTGCTTATTGGGCTCAAAACTCGACATTTTTGCATGAAACCATCAATAACATTCCTCTGAGCCAGCCAAATAGAGGTTTTGCTCTCAGAGATTGCTGCACCATTAATTTAGGATTAGCTCACTTAACGTGACCAGCCAGCGGCCGCGCTGTTCGTGTACTTTTTTAACCGCATCAGAAATTTCTTACCTATAGTGATTAAAGAGACCTCTGTATTTCCAGTCACCATCGCGTTTTCCCTATATAGATGCTTGACACATCTCTCAAACTTTTTCAAAAATTTCACACTTATAGATGACAACGGAACTGGCCAATACCTGAATATTCAAATTCTCAAACGTTCAAAGAAACGTTAAAATTACTGTACAGGATTCGGATCTCCAGTACCGGCCAACTTTAGAGTGTGAGTGCGAGCGGGCCACAAATCTTCGAAATCCAGCGATCGCAATGTTTAAGCAGTGGGAAACTTGGCTAGCGAAGCAAACTTTGTTTCAAGTTCATTTAGTTTAGCTAATCAAGGAGCGGCCAAACTTGGGTCAAGTAAGAACGATCGCAAAGGTGCGGCTTGGGAACCCGAGACGGATCTACACGTAATACCGGAGATTGAACGATCCAGTGATGAGATCTCTTGTTAGTGCGAAACCATCAAGTATTTTAACTAATCAAGATAAAGTAATAAGCAAAGCTCTGGACACTTCTAAATCAGACACTGCTAAAAGAAAGCGAAATTCACCGCCCAGACTGGTAATCAGTTGGGCAAAAAGAAACGCATTACAACAAATCTTCTGACAAATCTGGAGCCGGATTTAGAAATAATACAAACTAGATAAAGAAGCCTTATGAAATAAACTGCAGAAAAGCAAAGCCAATAAAAGGTAAAAAGTAGCACCATAAAGGAGGAAAAGAAATCAAAAACGACCAACTTGTCCGGATGTTGATTTGTTTAAAGAAAGGAGCAGTATCGTACGCTGGACTGCTAAGGAATGTGTATGTGGATTCAGAATTTGTTGGTCATTAGAATTTGCGTGGATTAGTGGGTGTCTTTACATACACAGCGATCATCAAGCCATTTTGCGCGACAATAGCTTTTAATGCAGCAATAATATGGAGATCAATAGATAACTAGAATGTTCCACTGACGACCAAGGAAATAGCCAAACTGCGTAAAATACGCTTCCGTGCTAGATACCTATATCAACGTGCAAGGCTCGAAAAGAAATACGCGTTACGTCAACAATATTGTGCTTCTTGCTTAGTACTTAAGTCCATCAAAGCAAGCAAATAGCGATGCTTTCTAGAATTGTCTGAAAAGGTAGATCGAGTTCCTTGGGGCAATCCATATATAAACAGTTATGACTCGGTTCAATGGTAAATAATATGCACTCCTGTTGTGCCCAGAATTGTTGGAAATATTGTCTCTACGTTATTTACACAATAGCCAGTTTATGTGAGAATCATCGAGCCACAGGGTGAGGTAGAAGTAATTTCACCAGTGTCAATGCAAGAGGGTCTAAGAGCATGTGGCAAATGGGAAACAACAAGGCTTCCAGTTCAGATAGAATTTCTAAAGTAGCGTTGACATTTGCGGTCTGTGCGCATATCCGGAGCGGTTTGTTAGCTTGCATAATACTTGCCTAAAGAAAGAATTATTCCCTATGCAGTGGAATGTCCACCTGGTATCACTGTCGAAATGAATGAAGGCATTAGAAAACCTATCATCATACAGTCCAATTTGCTTGCTGGATACGGCTGGTAAAATATTAGAAGTGATCATATGCGGCAGACTTTGGAAATCATTAAAAACAAAAAAGACTTGCCTAAAAATCAGTAAGGATTCCGTAAGGTGTGCCCGGCCATTGACGCGACTAAGCTCGTAGTAGATCAACGACATGGCTGTTTTAAACTGCCGATGCCAAAAGAAGCATAATTTGGTGGCTTTGCGGATGATATGTACTTAGAGTGTAAGAGTTATTCAGGATGAATAAATGATGGACAGAAAACGGAAATAGTTGAGATATCCAGTAGGAAAAGGATTTAAAAGCTAAAGTGGAAGGACAACAGATTGAGTGCTAGACTATCATTTAAAGTCCATTTAGACACTGTGTGTAAGAAACCTAGGAGAGGAAATGAAGTTTATTGCGAATAATGTCGAAAGTAGGAGTTGCCTGCCAAAATCGCAAATTAATACTTATATTATCGTAATTACATCCATTCTGATGTATAGCGCATCGATTTAGGCCCGTGTTATGAAAAAGTGCACGTATAACCAGCTATAGTCGCTTCTGGTTATAGGTTAGGTGCCCAAGGAGTGGTTTATATGTTTAAAAATAAAAATAAGCTCTGATAAAACTGTGAACGAGTGGCAGGTGTGATGAAACCATTTGCCGAAAAGATGTTAGGCATGGTTGATTTCGTACTTACCTATACAAGTTCAAGCACGATGATTCTTCATAATGTTTTGAGTATGAGGTAAATCTAAGAATTTAGAGCACGTTTTTTTTATATCTGTGCTTAATTGGCAATGAACGACTTGACCTATTTAGGTCTATGGAAGTCAACCTAGCACTAGCAAGTAATTATTGACTGTGGAGTCCCAACGGAAATGGAGAATGGCATATAGTAAGATTGCAAAAATAATGAAGAAACCACGATACTTAGCGAGCATTAGGCAGGAACGTTAATAATTTAAAATGATAGCAGCTTGGAAGAATCCAACAATCTTGCAAGATTATGGTGGTCTCTTGTAAGATCTTTGAAAATGCCGTCCTCCATCAAAAAAAAAAACTGTAATAAAAACTATATTTTTACTCCAAAGCACACAGGTTATCTCGGCTATTAAGCATCATATAGCATAGGACCCTTGGTCTCAACTTTTTGTCCATCGCGTATTTTATGCAAATGCCCACTAACCACAAGGTCAATATATGGCCTCTATACCATAGTTTAGTTTTAGCTAATGATTACACTTATGCTAATTTAACTTTCTAGCCGCAATTTTTTTTAGCATTCATCTCTTTGCATATTATAATTTATCAACTATGACAAAGCGGTCTTATGCGAATATAAGATTGATTTATTACGAAACGTAAATATTTATTATACGCGCGTCGTTTACATATTACACACGTTTCACGGTATAAGATCTCGTTTTGTTTATATTTATATTACCTAAAATACGTGTGGGTTGTTCGATGATGATTGTTGAACTGACCAACCTTGAAATACCATTTAAAATAAGTCCACGTCGCATACATTAAATTAAGCGATGACCTACACATTGTGTATATACCTAAATATATATACAGCAACGGTTGAGAGCTCAAAACCCTTTTTATTTTAATTTATTTTGATTCGCGAATATAAAAGCACCTGGATACATTGTATAGAGATGTTTTGAATACGACGGATATCCTGTGTAGCACTGATCTATGTATATGACTTTTTTACCTTCCATATGTTTGTTATTTATTTATGTCAATATATCAGAATAATGAATCTGCGGCACAAAATCCAACATAATTATTGGAATTTGAACTATACTAATTATTTTTTTGCACGCTGATAACTCAATTACCGGACATAATATGCTTTACGATATTTAGAAATTGGATTGTCGATTAAACGACTAATTGTAGTTACGATAGTAATGAATAATCAAACTGAATTCCACGATTGCAGCTGCAAAAGTGTGTCTAAGAAAAACTTGCATTTTAATTTTTGAAACTGTGTTGAATGGTGAAAATTTAACCGTCATGATATGGTAGATGCAAGATTCGGAACTAATTCCAACTTGTATACATGTATCTTAATAATAACCAGAAGTATTCTGTCAAAATCATTATATATGTTTGCTGGGAGGAGGCTCTTTATACATTCATTTGTCATTGAACAATGAGGGATAAAGCAATGAGAATCTTTGGTGATTTCATGGCTAAGAAAGTTGATTGAAGCTGCACCGAATTCATATTTAAAGGCTTTAATTTCTTAACCATACAGTGCCAACCGATTAAATAGTATGTTAAGATGTTTGAAATGCTCAGCTTTGTTTCTACTCGACACCAGAATGCCATCATAATGAAAATGGTATCTTGGTAAACTCATAAAGTCCGAAATGTAAGGTAACAGCTGCCTTATGCATATTCTCTATCGCTACCACGATTTACTGGTAAGTACTTACGAGATATATTTTGGCGAAAACTGCGCAGTCTTAAAGGTTAAGGAAAAAGGTTTATATTTTGGCTGCGGTAGTGTGATAGCATTTAATCGGTGATAGTCTCTGCAAGATCACTATTTTATTATATTATTATACTACTATTATATTATTATATTATAATCTATATAGTATTAAACATGATTGTCTACCGAAACAATGACGTAGCATCGCGACATCACAAAATAATATTTCTCATGGCACACTCGATTATACAAATATTTAAATTTTATATACCTAAATAATCTACACACATACATGATTGCCTACTGAAACAATGACACACGAAACGAAACGAAAGAATATATACATACATACTATGTAAGCAAAAAAATCAGTATAGCTAGAAGGGAGCGATACGCGGAAAATCGACTGCAACTTATTGCTCCGTCACACTTCAAAGCCGATTTATACTATTATATTATATGTATATTCAGAAAATTCGTTTTTTCCAGATCTCTGTAATATTGGATCACTCTGTAATATTGGATCACTAATGATTGCTGATGTATGTAATGTATCTCAATATGTAGCTCATTATAGGGATCTTCGTGAAATTAAGAGCTCAAGCTCACAGTGAGACAATGCGTGAAGTTAAGCTACCGTTCAATCGTAATTCTAATGATGATCAACGGCCTTAGAATCCACCCACGATATTGGTGTGGTTTTTGTATTGGATTGTGACCGATGTCTAGAAGGCTGTATTGATTTTGCAGTCTCACCAAGTACATCTGGCAAACCAAAGTTACAGAAATTGAGTTTTTTATCGAAACATGTCTATTTCCATTGTTTTTCCCACGTGGCGATTTTGGATTTTCATTGAATATAACCAATATTGCAGGAAGCGCAACCGAGGCTAGGAATCAAGTGACTCACTTTGATTATTATGCATATCGAATAGCAATACGCAGAGATCTGTTCAATCCTTTCCATTTTGGAGATAAACTATACCGAGAATATTTAGTGCATGCTTATTGTACGTATGAGACTAATTTTATCCGTACGCATCAAAATAATTTTAGAGTTGAGTCAAATTCAGGTCTAATTGACCATTTGTATAATATGGGAAGAGATCAAAATTGTCGAGTTGGAAACGCCGTCATTCTTCCTTCGTCGTACCACAGTAGTCCACGCTTTATGACAAATTTGTATCACCATAATATTGTGAAAAAATTTGATCGTCGTGACTTATTTTTAACTTTTTCCTATAATCATTTTAATTTGATGAATTGCAAAGTTTTCAAATCCCATTATCCGTATTATCAGTATTGGTGGCCATCCCATTTACAAAAGAAGGGACAATTCTAAAGACAATTATGTTACCAGAAATCAAATACCAGTTTCTTATATTTGGATTGTACCCTTTTTTGATAAAAAAAAAAATGATGCTCATATTAACGTAGAGCTTTGTTTCACAGTGCAAGCAATAAAATGTATTCACAAATATAAGATAAAAGGGGCCGACTGTGCACGAATTGGTTTGCTACATGAAGGTATTGATAACTTCTCAGTGCATAACAAACCTAGAGCTTATCCTAATTGCCGGTATGTCAGTTCTCAAGTAGCTTGCTGGAAACTGCTTGAATTGCCAATTTATGGACACTCTCACATAATATTTTAGTTGTCTATACACGAAAGAAATGGCCGGGCTATATAGTTGCAAGAAAATTGTGAGCAGGAAGCTCTATGTCGAGCAACTGTCACACATACATCAAAACACGGCTACTTTTGCCAAGATATATCAATTTATTTTAAATTTGAAAAGACAAATGGGTTACACGGGCCATAAATTCAAGATTTAAGGGACTCACAATACGAAGAATTCCAACCTTGTCACTACGAAATGTAGAACTGTACCATTTGAGACTCTTGCTGTTGGCCGTAAAAGGTGATGAAGTCATTACTTTTGAACAACTTTTAAGATTTAACGGCCATGCGTATTCGAGCTACCATTAATCTGTAAAAGTATTATTATATTATTATATTATTATATTATTATATTATTATATTATTATATTATTATATTATTATATTATTATATTATTATATTATTATATTATTATATTATTATATTATTATATTATTATATTATTATATTATTATATTATTATATTATTATATTATTATATTATTATATTATTATATTATTATATTATTATATTATTATATTATTATATTATTATATTATTATATTATTATATTATTATATTATTATATTATTATATTATTATATTATTATATTATTATATTATTATATTATTATATTATTATATTATTATATTATTATATTATTATATTATTATATTATTATATTATTATATTATTATATTATTATATTATTATATTATTATATTATTATATTATTATATTATTATATTATTATATTATTATATTATTATATTATTATATTATTATATTATTATATTATTATATTATTATATTATTATATTATTATATTATTATATTATTATATTATTATATTATTATATTATTATATTATTATATTATTATATTATTATATTATTATATTATTATATTATTATATTATTATATTATTATATTATTATATTATTATATTATTATATTATTATATTATTATATTATTATATTATTATATTATTATATTATTATATTATTATATTATTATATTAGAATTAACAATTATGCCATTATAATTTTGAAAACAAATTCAAGTTCGGTTTTGATATATTATGGAACACGGGTGTATGGTTGTGCCCGGTATTCCAGGAGTTCCTGGTTAATCCTTAGCCGTACACTTTAATCAATCAATAGATCAATTTGATATCAGATCGACCTCGATATCTTTTGTGCCGTCGAGACTTGGCTCACACGTAGGATAAATTATTAGTATGTTGCCTTAAATGGCTATCACATCTTAAGATATGATAGAACACGCATGCGTGATGGTAGTTAATGCTTTCATAGTAGAACCGAAGTGATAATGGCTGAATTGAAACTGCCTCCGCTAAGATTCTTATTGTAGTTTGTTATAGTGCTCTATCCGCTGTGGCGTGTGATTTAGACGATTTTTAAACAATTTTGGCGCATTACATTGTCATGTTTTAAACTCCAAAAAGTATAGGGTACCCACATATCATAACATTCTAGTTATCTCATATAAAGCCGAATCTAGGCGGACTAAAATTCAACAGAAGTTTATCTATGACTATAATAATATGGATGATACAGCCATTTCTAATTTTATTATCACCATTAATTGATCATTTGTTTTCGACTGATAATATTAATCATATGATTAATTAATTTTTTATTTATTTTCGTGGAACAATATTTTCGACGTTATTCGATTAGTGTGGCGTAACGAAGTTATGCCTGATGATTGGAAAGTGGTCGCGTTCTGTCCTATCCTTAAAATCAGAGATCACTAAAATAAGAAAACTATCGCGACATATCTCACATGGATGGTGCTGTGATCTCTGAGAGGAGAGTCGTCATTTGGCAGCCAGAGAGGTCGGTATCGGCGACTATGGCTCTTCGAAGTACAGAATGACTTGTCTTCTTTGGGTTGTCTAGAACAATATGAAGAACAAGCTTGGAATCGTTATTTTAAAATTTAGCTCTTATAGCGACACCCTTTTATGCAATTAAACTGTCTGCGTATATTAATATTCATGATTACCTATTTCTTATGTCACAACGATATATACATACAGCTTCGATCATATAGTATTACAATTCTATTGAAATTACCGCAAAAGAAATTATACACAATTCAAAGATGATATCGAGAAAAAGAAAGTTATTCGCTTAAGATAAACATAACATCAATTGACAATATGTGGAAGATTAAAACCGATTGATAACAATTCAATTACAAAAAACATAAATATGTTGCTGCTAAACATCCATATTAGGTTAAAATGTATGGTGCAAAAAAATTAGCTATACCAAATTCAACTTTCTTAAATTGTTTCTATCACACCGAAAGATCACACCGAACAAAAATGAAAGCCAAAAAATAAACACCTGACAATTTTGCTCATATACTGCAACACATTCATATGACATGTTTAAGTAAGTCAATATAGTAAGCTGGGACAATCAGATCATTCAATGTCCAAGCATGCTTTTTAACAAGCTTAGAAGAAAATTAATCGTTTCGGGCTTAATGATCTAAAAATGTATGAATCTTAGTAGTAGGAACCAGACTTTGGAAAGCATGAGTCATTTCCAATATCTTTTATCTTGTGTCACTAAGCTTGTTTTTAGCAAGAAAAGCCGATAACCTAAATTTTGTAATGCAGTTAACAGACCCAGTAATCTATTTATTCTGACGCTGATCTTTGATGGTTTAATATTTTGAAACAGTCAACAGTATTACGATTTGTTATCTAACTGATTTTTAATTTTGGAGACACTAATAGTGCATGTTTGGAGCTTTAAACCAAATAACACAGTTTGTAGATAAGCCTACGAGAATACTAGATCAGGTCAACGATATAGGTCATCTAGAACATCCCTGACAGTACCCCTTTAGAAAATTTTAACCATCAGCTTATTACAGCGGAATTTCCAAAAAAGTTGTAATGCCAAGAGAATTTGCCTCCTAAACGTCAATTATGGCACTGTAAAAATGTTGAGTAGGAATGAACAAGTTCTTTCAAGAATGGTACATTTGTTTTGTCTTCGGTAATACTGACAATGCAGCCATTATGAATTCACCAGTCATTCTAATAGAAATGGAACAGTTCATTCCTTCCAGTTTCTCTATCCCAAAATAATAAGATAACCCTTGGAAGAAGTCTCTTACTGCAATTATATAAAAAATTACTAAAAAAATTTAGCTGAATTTAAAGCGGCTAGAAAACTGACAGCGCAAACGGTGTCGCAAGCTGAAAAAAAAGCCGAAAAGAAAGTAAGAAAGAGATCAGGAGTTCTAAACCAGGGCTATAGCAATCGGACCTTCTGCATCTTTGCTCGTAAAGTCAAATAAAACGTCTTGGATAATAAGAAATTATCGCTACCTCCTGTGAAAAATGGGGACAATATTTTTTCTACTGCCCAAAAAAAATCTTATCTGCATGTCCGAAAATTTGATGCAAACTCCATTTTATCTGTTTCTAACTTAAAACCCCCGATTATCTCTCTAACCAGCTCGACGATACGCTATATAACTGATTTATATGTAAGAAATAATTTATTTTAAATAGCAAAATATATTTTAGTTGGCAACAACTTTTTTGTTTGACTGATTAGAATCGACTAATCAACTTGGAAAAAACAAATGTTATTTTTATAATGAAAATTGTTTTTTCATCGCACATACGATTGATTGAAAATTCAATCAATTTGAAGGGGCGTTACCACAACGCCACATATCTTGTTTATCCAATCGATCTTTGTCTTTTGGTAAACAAGAAGGATCCAGCTAAGAAACCCAAAAGTGATCCTCAATGAACACTCGTGACTAAAAATCCTAGAAAAAGAGTAACAATAAACGAAAGTTACTGACAAAGACGAACCACCAAGAGAAACTGTTTTAGCATTGCAAAAAGTAATCGCACAAAGAAAAGAAAAACAAAATCATCGCCGGAATATATAAGACAAGTAGTGAAAAACAAAAGCAACCAGAATATAATCAACAAGTAACCCGGACATCTTTACCGGGTAATGAAACAACTCCGTGCAATACCAATAAGGATCCTAAACCAGAGAAGATCAGCCACCGAAGATAAGCAAGCTAGATCAATTAAGGTTATTGCCAGATGGCTAAACCATACATGTGAAAGCAATGACATAATATAAAGCAGAGTTATAACATAAAGGTTAAGATATTCAGGATGCTGTCAGTATTATTAAAAAATACAGAACTTAAAGCGATAAAGACAGCTGGTAAGAAGGTGACAACCGCTTTTTATGCTTACTTTTGGCAATAAAGAAAGCATTCACAATATTTATAATATTTCAACAATTCACAAAATGAGAGTCAGAATAGGACTCTCAAGAATACTTCAAAGAGAAAGAATAAAGATAGTCAAAGATAGTCCAATGAAGATCTTCAAAGATAGTCTAATGCAGAAAATGTCAAAGTTATAATCATATCCAGAAATATTGCGGGTCATTAATTTGTATAAACCAAGGACAACGAGTAATTTATTGAGGTACCTTGCTGTTAGATCTCAATCTCGGACTGCGTGTCATCGTTATTCTTTTCCATTATATGTTAAACTCTTTAATAAATTTTTTAACACCTATATTCAATTATTTAGTGTCGGCTCAGACTTTTTGATTAATTTCGGTCGCAAATTTTCAAGTTGGCAAAAATGGATAATTTATAAAAACTATCAACTATGTAAAATTAAATGAACCGGCATTATTATCGAAATACTGATTAGAATATCGATTTTTTGTATTAAAATTAGTCGAGCAATTATCTCTAATTGGTGGTAATACTATATCCGGCAATTAGTTGTGGGCTTGCTTTGATATTACCGATTCAGTTAATACCTCGATTTATGCTTAGTTTTAATATCAAGATTGTTAATGTGAGAAGTATGTGAGAGGTAATGCGCGTGCAACAAAAATATTTCATGGAATGAGTATCATTTGCAAGTATAATGACAATTCAACTGAGCTACTAAAAGTAAGAACAAGCACTTAACTACTACTTCAACCAACAACCAGTTAATAGTTATGCATAAAACATGAGAACTCATTAAATTCACCATGATATGAATGATGACGTGTCAAATCACGTGTGAATCGAAACTTTCTGGAAAAACACAAAGTTGAATACTTCGAAATCATTAAAATGTCTTTGGGAATATCTCTAGATGGGTTTTGCGACCCTACAAAAAGTATAAGTTGGAGCGCATGACTTTCCAAGATATTTGAAGGCTAAGAGGTCGATTCCATGATACCTAGGGACAAAATTCTGACAAAATTCGCGAAAACATTTTATAATTAGTTCAGATGTTTTTGAAAAAATTGGTTCATACTCTCCAAGAACTACAAGAACTCGCATCTGATCATATAAAAAGAATGAAACACAAGTACGACATCCACAATTCAGATTATGAGTTTGTTTCAAAGGCAAGATCAACAAGAGGCTTTTATAGTAAAGATATTATAGGCAGTACAAAAAATACTAAATACTTTAACTACATAAGTCTAAAAAACGAGAAAGAGATACCAATATAGAACTGTGATACATTGGAAGTCTATGTAGAATCAATTCGGCCAATTCGTTTTATAAAGATGCATACCTTGTGTTGTCAGAAGTAGGATTTCACAAGAACTGAGTAACATTATGTGGACAACAGATAAAAGCGAGTTGGCCAAGCGAAAACTTGTGCAGACGGGTAATAAATCAGATCTGCTTACAAAATTACAACAGGCTGTGGTAACGCACCTTCAAATTGATTGAATTTTCAATCAATCGTATGTGCGATGAAAAAACAATTTTCCTTATAAAAATAACATTTGTTTTTTTTTTCAAGTTGATTAGTCGGTCCTAACCAGTCAAACCAAAAAAGTTGTTGCCAACTAAAATATATTTTGCTATTAAAATATTAAAATAAATTATTTCTTACATATAAATCAGTTCTATAAGGCTATGCGGCAAGAGTTAGATGATGATGCATTCTTACACTAGTCGCTTCGATGAAACGAGTCCTCGGAAGTTCAAAAAGATGTCGACATTCGATGGTGCATCAATAGATAAACTAGTGAAGAATAGCCCCCAAATCAAAAGCAGAAGTTAACAGAATCATGAGGTAGATGGAATTGAGATACAGAAAGTCCCATATCGTAGAATTATGTAAAATTTAGCTACATAATAAATTACCACTATACGAGGAGCAGGCCTTCAAGAGCTGGAACAATCACAAAGTGATTTCACAAAGTAAATTACAAAGGGAAAACCAATGAATGAGATATTTGCATCTGCATTGGAATCCAAAGATGTCAGAGCGACTTTGTCCATGAAATCCACGAAACTGCGGAAGTTCGACCATG
Source organism: Tipula confusa (assembly GCA_963556175.1). Taxonomy (NCBI): domain Eukaryota; kingdom Metazoa; phylum Arthropoda; class Insecta; order Diptera; family Tipulidae; genus Tipula; species Tipula confusa. Next base: position 71,558,345 of record OY744476.1, read on the forward strand.
ACGTCATTACACAAATAGAGGCACTCATAGAAAAGGAATTTATGAGACTAGCTCTGGGGCTTAATAGAGTTCGGAAATCTCGCTCTCGGTCCAGATGTTTTCCTAAGGTCCAGATGAAACCTAAGAACTTTGTGTGGGATCGTAAGGAACCTGCAATTCAGAAACCGATGACACAACCGTGCAACCGTCGCCAAAGAAGTGAAGATGTGCGATAGATGGCAACATCTGTTGGATGTTGTTTCAACATCAAATGGATGTTGTTGTGCTAATTGCCAGAATTGGGAAGGATTGCATTAGTTTAATTATTGGCGGCATGTTAAAGGAAAAAGAATGCACTGTTACGTCCTGACATGGTGCCTGAAGATCAAGTTGTGTCCGATATAATTTAAGAACAGCTACTGATGATTTTTAGCGAACTTCAACCAAAAACACCAGTGAGATTGATGAACATCTTCTCATCTACTAACGTCATAAAAAAACAGTGGTTGGTAAGTTCCGGGAGGTCAAATATAATGCAAAATGTCAGTCAAATGAGCAGAATGTATCCCAGCAGCAGAATCTTTTCCTGGTGGAATCTTAAGATTGTTCAAATTTAAGTATAGCTTAAATTCATATTAGTCGAAGGTTGTATAACGATGGTTAAAATATTTGCTACTCGACGTGGACCAAAAGATAATAAATAGAAATTACATAATTATACATCTTGCACCGGCGACCGAATTGTGTGTAAACCAATGTTGGTTGTGCTGACCACCTATAACGCTCACCAATTCGTAAATAGTAGTTTTATTAATGTTAGACAATCAGCAGTAAGGATCTACAGAGGACCATCAAACAAAACAATGCAATTAAACACGAAATATTATGCTTACTTGTGCACTCTGCAGGAAAAAAGGACATCTGGCTAGTTATTAAGGATGTTTAGTTATACCGCAGAGAAAGCTAAATGCTCTACTACTAAAGAAAGTAACATTAGCTTAGCGACTGCAACAACAAGCAAATAAACAATATGACACTATCGAAGCGGGAGTTTCCTACGCCCAAACAACTAAGAAGCCAATATTTCAGGCGTTGCAGTAACAACGTGAAAGAAAAGGAAAATGAAAATGAAAATGAAAAGGACTCCAAAGTGCAATAGAAATGTCAGGATGTGAATATCACTCATCGCGTGAACCAACCTACTGGCCTACCGACATCAACAAAGATCCTGATTTGAATGACTCCTACATTTCGAAAGGAATATCCTCAAATTACATTTAAACCGAAGCTATTGGCCGGTTTTAAAGCCATTAAGCACATCAGTCATTAAACCAAAAAAGAGACGTAATCTCACCCTAAAAAATTTACTGATTAGGAATTGTTTAGATAAACTGGACAACGTAATTCAGTTAAATGTTAGGCTTAAAACTAAAGTAGAACTTAAACTACATGCTGAAAATTTTATTAACTCTCTACGTGAGGCAGCTTAAGAGTGCACACCAGTATTATGAGAAAAACTAGAAGAAGAGACCAACAATACCCCTAGAAATCCGAGAACTACTAAAAGACGTAAAAATAGCGAATATGGGTTAAAGAAAATGGAAAATATGGGTTTTTCTTCTTGAAGCTTTAAGAACTGTTCTCTTTGAATAGCTACAACATATGGCAGTAGCATTCCAACCACATAATATACAATCTGTTAATCCTAAACCAGTCAATAGATCTCCTAACATCCTAAGTATCATTCGTCTAGAAATAGCTAAAACATAGATATAAAGTTGAAGCCCAAAATGTTCCCTGGAATAAACGAAATTTCGTCGAGTCTATTTAAGGAGTTATCAAAGAGAGCACTACTTATGTTAACATACATTTTTATTGAATGCTTGATTTTATCTCAAATATGTGCCTGATTGTTTTCACGTTACACAAATATCATAATAAATAAACCAGACAAGCCTGCCGACAAGTGACATAATAATTACATCTTGCAGAGTGAAGCATGAAGGACTCATATTCAAAATTCGTAAATTAGTGCAACAAAATCACTGCCAATTACTTAAGTCGTATATCTCCAAACGAAAATTTAGAGTATCACTTAAGGAAGCATACGCTAACTTTTAACCAGCCATAGCAGGAATCCACAGGGTAGCGTATTAAGACCTCTTCTTCATCTCCTTTACATTGCTAATACACCGACAACCAAAACAACCTATATGGGAGCTTTTGATGATATAATACTGCATTATTACCATTAGGCAAATCACAAGACGAATTAGTTAAATATTTGCAATAAACATTCGATAAATTCCGCCATGTAACCTATGCTTTTTGACAAAAATAGCAACCTCTGTACATTCCTCAATGGGATACAAATTCCCCAAGCTGAATCTGCTAATTAATTCGGATTGCATCTTGTCTCGAGATTGAACTGGAAACACCATGCTATAGGCAAAAAGTAAAGCAAATTTTAAGGCATTATTCTAAGCTTAGCCTGTACTGTTAACATCTCAACTATAAATCGATAATTAAACCACTTTGAATATATGGCATCCAACTCTAGGGCTGTGCTGTACAATCAAATCGATTAATTACTCAACGGTTCCAAAATTTTGGAATGCATTAACGAAAGCTTGTCGTCACACAATTAGATCAAATAATTTTGAAATCGAAGATTTATGATATGGCATGATTGTTTTTAGAGTCCATTCTTTTCCAGATTTAAAAGTATGAAAATCAATAAACTTCTTCCATATCTGAAGAAATGCATCACTCTTTAGAGAGACAATAAAAATTAGTAGACTTTTGGAAGAAGTCGGAGATAATTCACATATGTCCTTGATGTTACAAGCAAAAACTTCGTCTGGTGATATTTTTTGAGATTTTAAGATAAAATAAACTATCACTACTATCTTTGGCAATTTTGTGCGCTTTTTTCTTTTTGATCCATAAATTGACCAAACAGGAATTATTTTTAGGAAATTTTATTGGCATATGCGAAAGACTTCAAGAAACCTCATAAAAAATAGTTCAGAGGTTTAAAATAGCACGATCTAGGTGACTAATCCACCGGAACGAAAAGTGAGAAAAATTGTTCATCGAACTATTTCTGAAACCACACATCAACCAAATTCAGTTCATTCAAAATTCCAAAATTATTGAAGAGTTATTGGCAAACAAAAATCCAAAATTATTGAAGGATAGTGAGCGCAATTGAAAGAAACGTTTTGGACACCCGTCACGATCACAATTTTTCAGTAAAATCCCATTTTTCTCAAAATGTTCTAAAGCCCACACACCAAAACTTCGACGCTGCGAGGCAAGCCTAGTTATACGCCTTCAGATAAAGATCCGTGCCTAATAACACTATAGCTGCTACAGGAAAGAAATGATAAACGGATGAACGATAACAACAAAACGTTACGTTATCAATTTTCGGAACTGTACCGACGATATAATAACACAAGGGTTAATCCTTTATGAAATTTGAAAATTTGTATCATTTGTAAACCAAAATTAGACTGAGCAAATTATTTGTGTAGTAATTGTCAAGCATACTTTCATAGCAGAATTAACTCTTTCAGCAAAAAAAAAACAAAGAGCAAGAGAGACAAAAGCAAAGGTGGCTACCTAACTCAAGTCAAGAAAATATGAACACAATTCGGAGAAAAGATGCGGTGCATCATGCCATTTGGCAACAATATAAAACGTTGCATCAAATGCATTTTCACCGCACTACCAATCTAATTCGTTTATCATTTGCATTATGGTAGAAGCAAAAATAGTTGCCTTTCTTGGAAGAGAACCATATGTGTTCAAGATTCATGCTCAAGTTTTTCGTAGAAAAGGTAACCGGTAAACGGTCAGACTCTGCAATATATTCAACTTTACGTTGCTGACTCCACACAAACTATCGAAATTTAAATGCAACATCCTTCAAATAAGCATTGTCCTTCGTGGGTTCACAGAATGCACAATCGGCTCGCCAATACTTACTATATACCACCATTGAATTCCAATAGCATGAATTACCTTTATTCCGTATATCTTATTAATGTTACGAGCAGAGGATAAATTCACAAGCAAAGAGCGCATCGAACAAATTGTAACACCGGAAATAAACGATTGCATGAAATCGTCATAAGCTGTATTATGCATGGACCATACAGAATGTCGAATCGTGAGGACGTAGAGAATGGATAATGCAAGAAAGCCTTCCATATACAATCATATTTACAAAGAGTTTCACTGCGCGAAACTGACGATAACGACTGACGAGAACCCCTAATTGTGAGGAAACCAAAAGCTGTGTGGCGTTTATTTGAATCACCAATGTATGATCGTTCGCATGCAGTTATGAGACTACTAGTGAATTTTCTATATCAGCAACGGATTATGCTTCAAATAAGCCTAGAACAAGAAGTTTTTGAATTCTTAAGAAGCACGAATAGGAAGGAAACAAGTCACTATAGCTCAAATTGTGCGTCGCTCTATTTTGCTTAAAAATTTCCTGGAACCCTTCTAACTAGATAAGGGTCTTTGATTTAGCTAAAAGTTCAAATGAAAAGCAGCCTCGGGGTTGAGCCTAGTATACATATAATCATTTTACAGTCCATGAAAATTTCGCAGCAATAACTTTGCGGCTAGTAATAATATAGAGTTCTGTCCTGCTATCTACCACCAACAAATTTACTACTTTTTAGGCTGGATCGTTCACGTCTATATGCAACATCTCGTTTACAATATTATTTGCTTAAAACTTTATATTAGACGCTAAAATTAAGTTCACTTTAACAAACCAAAAATCTTGAACAATTTTTTTAAATCACAAAGTTTACAAAAGATCTTAACAAACATTTACGAGACATTGTAAATATTAAGCACGTGCAAATACCGCTCTATTTTAATTTATTAAAATATGTACCTTAAATGATAACTTTTGCAAAATATTAAAAAATTGCAATTCATTTAAATTCGTCACATAACCAGATTCGGTGCAATGGACCACTAAAATTTTACTTACATTTAATATTATTTAATAGTTGTGTTGCGTATCCACTAAAACTTAGATTACCAATCCACACGATAATTATTTTTTGATGTAATAAATTAAGCACAATGTTTACCACTTTCAACAACAACAACAACAAAAAACTATACCAAAACTTTAATTCACTTTGCACAATACAAAACTATATTTCAATTGTAAACCAATAAAAAATACCGCGATCGAATAGTAAAAAATCGCGCGCACGCAACTATAAAGCGATGTTTAGCGTTCCACTGGCAAAATTAAACTGAGCTTATTTTATCGTTAAACACAAAGTAAATAAAAAAAAAAATCCGAAACTATACACACGGTAGTTTTTTATTTTCTTCTCCCAATTAAACGATTTTTTTTTGTAGTTTACGTACATAGGTATAGCTATACAAGAATTATGCTGTGTGTTATACATATATATGTAGTTTAAAATCGAGCGATCCAACAAAGTACCCCCCAAAAAAATAAAATGACGTTTAAAGCACAAAACATAAAGTTAACTGCAAATTGCAACAAACATCATGTGCAACTAGCCAACCAACATAAAACATATACTTACATACAGTGCACGCATGCTTATAGTTATGTCCTCGCTCTATCGCGCTCATTTGTTTTATATAAAACAACAATAATTCCGTCAAATATATTATGTATATCGACAACATGTATTCGCACAAAAACATAAAATATAAAAACAAAAGAATATTCCCAACATTAATCATATATAGCAGAATACATATACCGCGTGACGAAAAAGTTATGAAATGTTTACATTTCTTGGAAAATTCGGTTTTGGTAAAAATGTTAATTTAGGTGCTAATTTATAGCATGGGGCGAATACAAGGCTGAACCATCTTACTCTATTGGGGCTACAGCTTTTATTTCTAACCATGATTTGAGTACATTGCCTTCCTCTGTCTCACATTCGTCTTGAGTGTCATCGTTTTACTTTTTCTGTTATTCATCTTGAGACAAACTTTGTTAACAAGAGTGTCGGACTCTTATCGACTAAGCCCTAACCCCCAATTTCATTTAACATTTGGACTCATGGAACTACCGATAAGTGTTAGTTTAAAAAGCCGGGTCAGTTCAAGCTTCAGTTATTTTTAATTATTAGAATCCCTCTTAATGCAGTCATACTAAATATCATTCTTCGCGCTCCCAATTCTCCGGCAAGTCTTCTTGCTCCCAAATAGAGACGATGAGATCGTATAGATTTGTTGCAAGAGTTGCACTTCCAAGCTTCATCAATTCTGCGGGGATTCCGTTGAGACCGGGTGCTTTTCCATTTGTTAATCTACTAATAGCTGCATCTACTTCCTCTACTGTGGGATATTCAACAAGGACCACTTCACCTGGAGGAGTTATTGCTCTAATGGGGGTCACTTCGTCGTTCCAATTTAGCAGATTTTGAAAGTAGGTTTTCCATACTGAGAGAACATCAGCCACGTTTGTCCTCAGCTCTCCATTTCCTTCTTTGATGGCTGCACTTCTTGGGTGGAAGTCTTTAGTTAGATTTCTGGCGTTAGTAACACAGTCTCTTGAGTCTCATATTCCCGCTTGGAAGCTGATGTTCAGGCGGAACTTTGCGCCGCGATGGTTATGGCTGACTGTATAGCGTGCTACTATTCCTGGATGTTAGGAGGAGATTGGGCTGGTCTAAATAATTAGTGACTGCTGATTGGTAACTCTGCAGTGACGCTTGGTCTTTTAAAGCATCGATATTCAATCGAACGGTCTTTTATGCTTGTCTGTTGAACGTAGATGACAGTTTGCACTTATACTTAAATATGACAAGCAAATGATCGCTGTCCTTGTCTGCACCTCTGTAAGATCTGACGTTGAATATGCTGGTGGAATGTCTTTTAGACACCATGACGTGATCGATTTGGTTTTCCGTTCTTCCATCATTTGATCTTCACGTTACTGTGTGGATTCTCTTGTGTGGGAACTTGATACAACTAAGTTGTACGTTATTGCCAGGTCGGTGACGCGTTGGCCGTTGTTGTTACTAGTTAGGTGCAGGCTGCTAGGACCGATGTACGATGTATTTTCTGCACTCTTACCGATTTTTGCGTTAAAGTCGCCCACGATGATTTTAATGTCATGGTGCGGTATGTTATTGATGACTTCGTCCAGCTCGACAAAGAAGAGATCTTTGATGTCATCAGATTTATCTTCGGTGGGTGCGTGTACATTAACGATCGTGATGTTGAATTTCTTAGTGCAGAGCCTGACCGTGTATATCCGCATGTTGATAGGGCGGAACTCGATGATATGATTCTTTGCACGCTGATGGATAAGGAAGCCAACTCCAAATTCTCCTCTATTCTGATGGCCGCTGTAATGAAGAGTGTAACCATTGGTGGTGTCATGGATCCCACTCCCAGACCATCTAAGCTCTTGTAGTGCAAGCACGTCTAATGTGTAACTCCTTGCTTGGTTCAAAAGGCTCTGGAGATCTCCAGGTCTTAAGAGGCTAAGCATGTTCCATGATCCCATTTTTAAAGCGTTGTCCGTGTACAATTTCCGAGATCTATTTTGTGATGAATCCGATATGGTAATCCGAGGCCTTTGATTAGGGTTCATAACTTTAATTGTTTTTATGAGAGCAAGTTGTTGGCATGCTGCTCAACCCGCTTGTTATGTGTGTGGCACACGTACTGGAGAGAATCTTAAGGCATTCAGTCCTACCTTGAACACATTTATATAGCAAGCCAGGGAGCACCGCAAAGAGGTATGAATCTAGGACTTTGCCCCCCAGGTTGACACCGACAGGGTCAAATAGGTTAAATCTTTATTTACCAAAGCACGTACATTCAAAAAACTCGTGCTCTGCACTCTCAGTTTTACCCACGCACTCAGGGCACTATAGAGAATCATCGTGCTTCAACTTTTATAGATAAGCACGAAAACAACCATGCCCAGTTATGAACTGACAAAGGTACAAATCCACTCCTTCATATCTCCTATATTTATCCATTTATTCTCCGAAGGGATTAGTCGATGATTTCAACGTCCTTTCGGTGTATTGACCCATCGCACTTGCCATGTTCACAGTTTCCGCACGGATTATACTACGATTTTCATCATTGCTCCCATCCCTAAGGCGGGAATAAATAGTTGGATGCTCGTTGCCTACTAAATCTATACTGACAGCGTTCCCGCTATATGGCACACGGCCTGATCCGAGGCCGTCTGCGAATCTGGTAAGCACCTCCTACTTTCATTATTCACTATAAAGCTCCATTTACTTTTCCAGCTTTCTTAGACAAGGTGTCTAAATATGCTTTAAATGATAGTGTAACATCGCTTATCACTCCTAGTCACTTGCGAACCCATAGACGATAACCAATTCTGATGACTTCTGCACTTTAAGTGTCAACGCGGAATTAGGAATTATTTTAGGACTGGAAGCCGCTGGGCCATATGATCTTAGAACTTCCTTCATTGGCAATGGCAGAACTAAGCATGTGGATATAAGCATAAAGCATGGATGCATTTTTACACTACTGGAACCTTCCAGTTATCTATTTATTTTCGTAATATTGCTGCATCACAAGCTATTGTAATGTGATCTATCATTGGAGACGCCTTGCTTCCTACAGTTCCTGATGAAGATATTCCAAATTGAAAATTAAAAGGTTTCCGTCAAATATTTTATGTTTTCTGTCATTAAATTTCCGTTTTTTTTCGAAACATCCCCTAGTTGTTTTCTATCGTGTCAGACCCACAAAATTGGTTAGTGATCGCTAGTGATTGTACTTGCAGTTGTTGATGTATTGTCTTTGAATATTTGGGCGGCTATGTTGTCTGTTCCAGCAACTTTATGTTTCTCTAAAACACCTTTAACTTTCCGTTCCTTAAGTATAGTAGTTTCATATAGTATTATTTTGGGACCTTAGAATAACCTTGACTGCTATATTATAAACTAAAATGCACTATAGCTGTATATACAATAGATCAGGACCTATTGTAACATAAATAACCGTTAGTTCCTCTGATCTGTTCCTCTAGTTTCTGTTTTTTTTGTATTAGAAAAATAATTTCAATAATACCTAGTGATTATACTTTGTTGACGATGTTATGATTGGAGCAGCCCAGTGATGAATCTCATAGGTCTTCATGGGGTTTAGGATTTGCTTATTTAGCAAATCCTAAACCCCATGAAGACCTATAATTTATTACTAGTAGACATTTAGAAGTGTCTGCTTATTAGCAAATTTTTCAGCAGCATCAGAGATCATATTTTTTTACAATTGGTAAAAAAGTTTTGTAGGTAGTTAATCCAACAAACGATTTTACACACAATTGGGTTGAACTCTGCGGCTATCTGACGTAAAATTCATAAGTACTTTCATTTACTTTTATTTAATTGTATTCGCCATTGTATAGTCCAGCATTTTATAGAACAGACTTTGCTTATTCTTGCAAATCTTCAATACTATTTCATACTGCCATAATCGCGGTGTTATCAGCAAATGTAACAAATATGCTTGTTTCTTCCATTGGTTTTGGTATGTCAAAAGTAATCTCCCAGTTATGTATGATTTCAATATATCACTGTATTCCTTTAGAAGTAAAATTCGCAGCGTATAGTTCAATCTATTATGCCACACTTTGTGTGACACACTTTGTGTCCTGTGTTTTTCGAATGCTTTTTCAATACCATTAGTGGTCCTATGCATCGGTATAAATTGATGATTTGACTATGAAAAGTATAGTTGATCTACTCCTTTTCCAAATTTAATTAAGGTAAGGTCAATTGAAGGTGTCATTTGTAATTCAAATTAGTAAATTGTTATTAAGAAAATAATACTTGTAATAAAGATAAATCATTAAAAGTTTTTTGACCAATATATACATAGTAACCCGTGATTTTTTTTTCAATTGAAACATCTGAATTCATTTTTATGCAATTTGACACAGTTAATATAAACGTTTAAAAAATTAAAAACCTAATTTTGGTATAAACTCATAAAAATGGAACTTAAGGATGATTGCGCAATTTTTCAATCTGTAATGACAAGGAAACCAATAACGATTGCTATCATATCTACACATATCTCACAAAAAGTACGCACAACACCTATCATGGATGTTGTAGATAGAACATTAATGATTGGAATTGAAGCAATTGAATGAAAAAGTTACAACAAAATTGTTGAAAAGATCTGGAAAGAATAGTAAATTGTGCTAACAGAGATGATGATTGAATAACTTTGGCTGTAATGATAGAAATTAAATATAAGACCGAATATCATTGGACCCAATCCGTACAACGCAGTCCAGCGTTAAGAGGTCCTAACATTAATTTAATTGGAACCATTTTTACTACAAGAATCGTATCCATAGAACGCAGAAAGGGTCACTTTACTAACCAATTAGCAAATAATTGGGTAACTATTTTAATGCAAATGTGTCATGATTTATAAAATCAACTGGATGGGTGGGTGATTGTTGCATACAACAAATCTGGCCAAAAATGGTACGTCAACCAATATATCACTACACCATTGGAAAGTCAGCATTCTATTAGTGCGTCTCATGAACCCTGAATCTCTAGACTAAACAAATCTTTGATGAATTTTTCACGAGTATTATTGTTAACTTCTATTCCAAATTAGTTTTCTGTTGGTTCAGCAAAGTTAGATACGAATCTGTGAGCAGAACACCTTAGATTTCCGACAATTTTTCCAAAATGTTAAACGAATTTCCGAAGGTTCTCGGTAAAAAACAAAATTTTTCCACTTTAATATTCAAAGATCCTAGCTCTATCACATATCCTAAACCGAGGAAACATATTCTCCTTATAAAACAGTTATTGCGACGATTGATAAAGAAGAAGTTGCAAATACCCTTCAGCATCTTAACAAACGAAAAACTCCAAATGATATAGTAAAATGACAAAATCTGAACTGAGAATGACCAGTTTTTTGGTCAGTGTGAAAATGAAACGAAAACTAAATGCAGACCAAGTGAACCAAGCAAAACCAAATGATTGTGGATAGAATGGAAGTTTTTCTAACTATATTCTCCAGGCGTTTTATGACCAAGACTTCTGGTGATATTTCAGCACTTTCCCTTCTAATGTTATCCTTGTTGTCTAATGCTGCACTTCAGTTCCTTCAAGTATCTCAATTGAAAAAAATCGGGAGCAGTCAAATAAGTGCATCGTGGCGACTAGTAGATACCACCACTTTTTAACCTTATTCAGCAGGTAAAAATTTCTCGCAAAATTGAGTTCGTAGAAGGAGCTGTATGTGACGGATTCACTGTAGGGGTAATTGATACAATTCGGACATAACAAAATTTTCTAACATGTCCCGATAGCAAACACTAGTAACTGTTACAAGAATGTCTCTACCGTTCTCAAAGAAAGATGGCCCAACGATGCCCTTTGTTTATTAACAAAGTCAACCAAGTCGAATTGTGCTTCATCAATGACTCATAATGACTCCAAAAAAATGGTAGCCGTCTATATACCGAGATGTATAATTCGAGCACCTCAAGCTCGTCACCGTTTATGATCATTTTCCAGCAGCTGTTGTGTCAATTGAATTAAGTACGAGTAAAAATACGAATGGTTTATGACATTTTTTAAAAACATGAGAGACATTCCCAATTATATTGCAAAACGTCGATGAGGTACCAAGACCTTCAACAACACTCTGTCCCATTACCACATTTTTTCTGGTGTACGTTCGCTTACTTATAACCAATTCTTTACTGTATCTTCTAGGGTATGCCAATTTGCCTCCGCGTAAACTGGACAAATGTCATCCAAAACAAAATGGCATTCAAATAAAAATCGACCTGGAGCATAAAACGCATCCTTTACATAGCATTCTGAGAGTACTATATAAGACGATTATCGCAGTTTTAAGGACCATTGAACAGACGAATCACTCGGTCATTTGACCTTAGTATTATATTTATTTCAGTTAGGATTTTCAAGGTCACAATTATAATCGTATCCTAAAGATAATAATTATGACCTGGAAAAGCATATTAAGACCATACAACTATGCACAAGACATAAAAATATTATAAAAATATTATACATATACATATACATTTAATATAAAAATATTATAAGGCCTTGCATTTACCTTGAAAAGAGTTAGTTGCAGTTTTTATTTCAATATTGGTGGAAAATCATGGATAGTGTAAAAGACGTTACGTAAAATAACCAGTCTAATAAATCAAAGCCGTCTTAGATTAACAAAGCCATCTTTGAATAAATATTCTATAAATAAATATACTACATCGATGTTAGCGCATCACGACATTTCCTATTATTAGTATGACAGGAACTAGCATGTTATGTGTAAGATTTTGAAACTGAAATCTATTAAATTTAAGTTCAAGAACATTTCAACTAACCAATATAACCTCTACTATAACGGTCAACTAAACATTATAAGATAGGTTAATTCTTTAAACCATTACACTCTTAGACTGTGTCGGAAACACATGATAAATATTTGTTACAAACTGTAGACATTTATTTGATAATAACGAACGCACCTAAATTATCAAGGTAAATTGCTATGATAATTTTTGACAAATACCAAAACTCTATAATAAAAGTCAAACTAATGGCGTAGCACACTCAGATATTTACAATAGAACATATAAAATGCACTACTAGGTTTTGTATACCATCAAAACCAACACGAATATATTACAAGTCTGATTGTTGCATCGAGTACGCAGATCCTCTCTCACATTTGTCCATCTAAATTTGATTGTGTTGGTGCGAAAATGTCATAGAAATTGTTTGTTTTTTTTATCTAAAATTTTATAGTGTACCGATTACCAATACTTTCAAATATAGATGGACAAGAAAATGAAAAAATATTGGTGACAATCGGGCTTGTATACTATAGGAAGTTTTGATACCATTCAGAAACCATATAAGAAAAATTTCAACTTTTCCGTTGCTATGACAATTTCAAAAAATAATGCACACAAGAATGTAATTTTTTTTTCGTAGTTTTAATACCTCAAAAAAGTGAATTTAAAAACTTATGAGGCGGGGAAATATTTTTTGACAGCGTAATAAAAAATTGGGAATGTAGGGCAATATTTTTCAAAAAATGTCAAAAATTTGTATTAACAAATATTTATCATGGGTTTCGGACACAGTCTAAATGTATAACATCCAACATAATTTTTTTTTTAATTATTTAATCGTCGCAGAATATTTGGCACACTCCAAACCGCGTACAACAATAAAAGAACGCGAAATAATTTGCGAAGAGTGTTGAGTCGATTATGTTATGATAGACTCGTGCTCGTAGATTTGAGTGATAGTTTTTCTACTTTGGAATTATCGAGGCAAGAAAATATAGTTAAAAACAATAATGGTAAGGATATAATTTAAAGAACTGGAGTGATTGCATAATTTTACATTTGTCTACACATAATTACCGGAAAACAATTATGCAGTTGTGCAATACAAATTGATGATTTTGTAACGCCAACGATTTAAACAAAATGCGTGGAAATTTATTTGTGAAAGTCGGATGGAAATTATTTGTGATTTATTTGTTCATAATAATAGGTGAATGATAAGGGTGTTTAGTAAGAAGTTGCTACGGTTTTTGCATATGAAATTAGCAAATTATAATTCAAATTATGAATACTGTAGTCTGAATACTGTAGGTAAGCTTCAGATGATTGTAAGTTACTAAATTGTTATTACTTTTCCGAAAACTTCGCTATTTTCAGTTTATCTGCAACGTTGTGCAACAAGTTAGTGTAACTCACTTAATTTGGTTTAGCACTTAACCAAAAAAAAAGAAAGAATATTTCGTGGTTTTAAAATAAAATTCTAGTTAAAACTGCTGAATGGAAAAATTAACTAGTAAATGATGTTACTAACCAATTCAAGCCATTTGAAGTCGTAAACAATACCAAGTTACTGTTGGACAAATGCGTCGTTCAAACAAACAGCAATGTGAGCAATATGTGAGCAACATGCTAACGTGGTGGGTCCAATTGCATTCAGATGTTATAATTGCAGTTTATTGTTTTGACCTGGTTATCTATTGAGGTGGAAGGCAAAAGATGTGTCATGTAATTTTCGTGGAAAATTGAATAATGTGGTGCGATTCTGCAAATATGGCAAAGCCAAATGGAATAACAATACTAAGCAAAGAAAACACAAGTAATAATCGGGAGATGGGTGATGGTTTTGAATGTAGTCTAAATCAAAATATATTTTTTTGTATAGAATAAAACCAGATAGTAGTAGATCTAGCAAAAATCGATGAACAAATAAAATGTATCAAATAAAAAATAAACAAAAAGTATATTTTAAGACCAACATTTGTTCAGATGTGAATTGTGTTCCGATCAACGTTTTACAAAAAAAAAGAATCCACATTTGATAAAAGACCAATATTTGATTAAAGTCAGAATAAAATAAAAATTGTTTGGTACTGTGGAAAGTAGACTTAGATTATTTGGACTTAAAACCCAATTTAAACGACATTCACTCAGTAGCCTGCTTACCGAAAACAAAATAAAAAACAGTTTGTGTCAAACATGTCTCAATATTTTTGATGGTCTTTGAAAGAACTTGGAATTAAAGCGAATAGTGCTGGAAGTGATCATTTCACCTGTATCATATTCAACAGACAGAGTAAATAGTTTGCAGATTGCGGAAAAAGATATTATGCATATGACTATTTTCTCGTCTCCAACAAATAGATGACTTTACCAACGGTATATCAAATCAAACCTGTCAACTAGATTCGGACAAATGGAATTTGATTCAGTTCAGATCTGCTTACGTTCATCACCCCATTCGGACAATTCAAATTTAATCGTATACCTTTTGGACTAAGCTGTTATCCGTAAATGTATCAGTGAACCAAAATTCAAATATTTGAATGCAAGGAGACTTGGCATATTCTCATTATGAGTCAAACCGAATTAAACGATCAGAATTTGTCGTTGGTTATATGGCGCCAAAAATGGCGTTAAATTTAACTTGGAAAAAATTAATATCCAAAATTGCAAGTCATCAGGATGTCAAGCGACTCCAAATATCTTGCAGAATTCATTCCAAATTTGCCAACAAAATCGACAGAATTATCTTCTGTTGTTATCAATTGACGGTTCTTCTTGCTCGAGAATGTCTCCTATAGGCTAAGCCTTTAAACTTTCAAGTGCCATTGTGCTTGGCCTTTTTAACTGACCTTTAGCCAGTATGCAGAGCATCATTTAAGGTAGATTTTTGGCTGGTCACTCTGCACTTAGCACCATCATTAGTTGGTTTCTTTCGCCATCGACAAGATTGCAGCTGTAAAGTAAGTGGTACATGGTTTCATTACCATGGCCACACTAGCAGCTACTTATTTCGATTAAGTTTATCCTTTTCAGTATTATGCTATGCTCGATTAGCATCTGAGTAAATAAACGGCGCACTGAGCTCAAGAATTTTATCCATCCTTTTTTCAACGTTTGGAAGGAAACTAAAAGTCGTTATTTACCTCTTCAGTGAACTAATAATGTTAGCTTCTACCTGTCAAATTTGCATTTTTAAAATTGATTGGCTTATCGCAATCATCGGCTGGTGATGTACCCACTGAGTAACAGCAAAAAATTGCTAAAAACATACATATTTAATTCGCCACATCTTTAAATTAAAACTATTGCTCGTGCTAGACTACATTACTGGTGGCTGGATAAAAATTCCTTCTTTTTATGGAAGTGTTTGATAATAAAAAGGGGTACAAAACATCTATGGTATAAACACAAACCCTTCATATGTATTGGTATTGGGTGTATGCATTTAAAACCGGATTTTTTTTATGAAATTTGAGCCTTTATTGTGAAAAAATGTTACAAAATTTTTTATTCAAAGTATTGCCCATCGCTACCCACTACTTTTTCCCATCTTTCTGGCAATTTATGGATTCCATCCCAGAAAAACTGCACCGGCTTGGCGGCCAAAAACGAATCGAGCCAATTTTCGATACCTTGAACTGAAGTGAAGCATATTCCTGATAGGGAATTTTTCATGGATCTAAATAGGTGGTAGTCGGAAGGAGCAAGGTCTAGACTATAAGGCGAGTGAGGCGGGATTTCCCATCCGTTATTCTCCAGGTAATCCTGGACCGGCGCCGCAATATGTGGCCGAGCGTTATCGTGGTGGAAAATGATTGACTCGTGTCTGGTCGCATACGTTGGCCGCTCTTCCTGAATTTTTTTTGTGGCGCTCGAGCAGCATTTCGGACATGCAAAATCGTCTTTCCACGTCTCTTGGCTTCAACTCGTATGGCACCCAATTTCCCATCTCTTGGATGAATCCCAAGGCTTTGAAACATCTGGAAATTGTTGCTTGATCAACTCCCAATGATTCTGCATTTTCTTCTTGCGTTTGACATGAAGCTTGATCGAGTAATTCCTCTAATTCTTCATCCTCAAACTTTTTCGGCTGACCACATTTAAAGCGACTAAACCACTCAAAGCACTGTGTTTTTGCAAGAGCATGCTCACCATACAAATTCACGAGCAAACGATGACTTTCAGCTGCAGTTTTGTTTGCGAAAAAGTGACTCAACAAAACTTTCCGCAAATGCTATTGCTTTCGCAAATTTGATAAATTTTCCATCGTTGAAATCGGTTGGATGTGCTCAATCAAAACAAAAACTTTTAGTTGATTTTGACAGGTATTCAATAGAGCTTTCAAATGACATATATGTCCATGATGTACGCATAAACAAGTAATGACATCTAGTATCAAATTCCGGTGTTTAATGCATACACCTTATAAAAACTGTACCCGCGAGGAAAACCATCACACACATACCACAATGCAAAATTCGTCAGGCAATTAATTACATACACTCAGATATGTACAAATGGCCGTTTAGCTTAAAAACAAAAATCGAAGAAGCTAATCTGTTTGGTGATCATTTAAAGATAACTTTATAGCCACTTGACAGATAAACTATGCCAACAAAAATATAATAATAATCCTCAAGCTAGATAAGCTACGACCAGTAACTTATCAAAAATTAAAAGAAGAAGTGAAAAGTTACCTAAATGTTAAAAGACGCCCCAGAGTATGACTTAATTACTTGTCAAATTATAAAAGCACTGTGGTAACGCACCTTCAAATTGATTGAATTTTCAATCAATCGTATGTGCGATGAAAAAACAATTTTCATTATAAAAATAACATTTGTTTTTTCCAAGTTGATTAGTCGATCCTAATCAGTCAAACAAAAAAGTTGTTGCCAACTAAAATATATTTTGCTATTTAAAATAAATTATTTCTTAAATATAAATCAGTTCTATAGCACTACCTGATAAAGGACTTCGTAAGCTGTTACACATAATTAATTCGACCTTGTTGTTAAAAAACATCCCGCTTGACATATTCCCTTTGCTAATCCAAAACTACAGGTCGCTTCCTTACCTTCTATTATCTTGCATAACTGTGCGCTGATTCTTTTTGTTCCACTGCCTATGTTATTTGACAGTAATCTGGAGGTTGGTTATTTTCCAACTGGCTTAAAATCATTACACATTATTACGATATGTAAAAGTGGAGATAGGCCTATAAGCTACAGGAATATTTCTATTTAATCAGCGAATCGTAAGTTGGTTGAAGTTGGGTAAAGTGTTCCGCCATAACAGAATGGCTTCGTTCCAGGCAAGTCAACAGCGCCAAACCTGTTGTGTGTTGACGTAGTTTTCACTGATTTTAACAAAGGCTAATCTTTTTTTCTCTAGTTACTGGACGTCATGCTAGTGATTAGTTGATTTGTGATCGAAGGTTTTTACACTTAATATTTC
Source organism: Tipula confusa (assembly GCA_963556175.1). Lineage (NCBI taxonomy): Eukaryota > Metazoa > Arthropoda > Insecta > Diptera > Tipulidae > Tipula > Tipula confusa. The sequence goes on from OY744476.1 coordinate 71,576,181, forward strand.
ATAGAACTTCGTATCTTATTCAGGAATAGGTCCACTGGTAACGAAAATTAACGAAATAAATATATTTTAATATGAGGTGTCTACATTTTGAGTTATTCTTGGTGTACGTATCTTATGACTATCATTGATCCAATCACCTAATAAATTTATTTTTGTGACACACAAACCATACATCCTTGATATATTATGCCTGTACATACAATTAAAAAATTTGATTGACTTCCACGTCCAATGTCCATTAACAAATATTGCGTACTCGGACGATCGTCAAGGATTCCTAATAAATCACCAACGATAGGAAATTAATCATCATATATGATTCATGTTATACACAACACCTACTACTAATCTTTGGTTGTGATAAGAATATATAAACGTCTCCATTATTTACTAACAATCTGAAACTAGATTTGTTTAGTATTGTGATGAAAGTAGCACGAGTATGTTCACAGATTATCTGCACGATTTATAAAATGCTTTGTCATTATAGCTAATCAGAAGTGTAATATGAAATGATCTAAATTGGTAAACATTAACGTATATTTACCTAACTATTTGGAGCAGATAAAACCGGAATCTAAGTTTGAACGGGTAATATGGTTTTTATTAATGCACCATTAATTGTAACATATCATCGTTGATGGTAAGTTTTTTACCTGATAGATATAATCAGTGCACCTGTGAAATATATTTTTGAACGGTTCTAAGGCTTATGAATTAATCATGAGTAGGGAAGGCAATTCCTAATTTCAGAATACTGGAATGGCGGAATTTCGTCCCCTTTTCCAAATTTGAAAAAGCAAAATTCAAAATTTATTATTTCATCGTATAATAAAATCGGCGGTGGTCAATCCGCAGTAATTCCAGCAGACCACAACAGTCCCTATATGGGGAAGAACAAAATTAACTGAACGATTGAGTGGTAAATAATGAAGTGCGTACAGGACGGACTACTGTTGTACACTTTCAATACGTTCAGAGTGACACATGTAAAACAGGGACTAGACAGAGGAAAGGGTGAGCAGGAAAAAAATCGCACAATTACGCTTAATAAACCTTAACATGGTGTTTGCTCTGCTTTTCAGGGAAGAATATTACACTCAGACTAGAGCAATACTTCATTCTATCAATAACGACATCCTGTAGGCTATAATGTTATAATATTGGGAAACGGATGCAAAAATATGATAAAACCATACATTTATTCACAATCATAGAAAGATGTTACTGGTGCATGACGTATAAAACATTGAAAAATCACTCTGTAGGCAGTCGGATAAGTTTGCGGTTGGATCAAATATTTTAATGTCATCTGCAAAGAGAAGGCATTTCGCGAACTTCAAGCACTCAACAATATCGTTGATAAATATATGAATATAGGAGTGGACCAATATGCCTGCTCTGATGAGCTTTAAACATTGCACGAAAATAACGGTACGAGCTGGAAATCTTCACAAAATACCAACGATCTGAATGATAAGACGTCAACCATCTAATGGAAAAGATACTGACAATGAAAGTACTCTAACTTGGTCGTGAGAATGGCGTGATCAATTTCATCGAAGTTATTGATTTTGGTCCAAAAAGTTTAGGCACGATCGACAAAAGTGCAACCCCACAGTAATTCATCATTTCTTCTTCCTGACTTAAAAAATGAGCAAATATCTGAAATCTTTTGAACTGGTTGAGGAGAGCATGAGCAAAATCAGTATACAACTCTGATCCGCATGAAGCCTATATAATGTATAAAGTTTGTTGCGGCGTTTCTCGATGTCAACCAGCTTCTGGTTGTACTTAAGCCCACGGAAGCAGAACCTCCTTCTGGCCAATGGAATTTATCTTTGGGCTTCAGCTATGAGTAATGCGTTATCTGATGTAACAGTATCATTTGAATTCCCCATGTGCTGAAGAAAATCTCAATCAGACCTATCCACGGTTACTAAAATCAGAAAAAAACTATCAGAAAAACAAATGATTGATTTAAGTTGCAGTTTACAGGATAATAAATATTTATCGTAATTGGTGAATGATAAATGCTCGTATGACCGGTAAAGTCCTCGAATTATAAGACCTCTGTGGTAAATAAAAAATTTACCACCACTGTTAAATATTTGCACAGTAGTCCAAAAATGTGATTGCTCTTTTATTAGTCGCCTTCCATGGCGAAAAAACATCATCGACGTCAAACCAAAATATACCGGGAATATTAAAATCGCTGATGATCTTTAAATGATCACTGTCATATACTAATGGCATTATATCGGAGTTGATGAATTAATGATCATGTTAAAATAATTGACGTTGGATCCATGCGGAACATATACTGCGACGATAAACACGGGCATGCTGCTTACCATTATGCGTATGGTGATTAAACTGATGCCGAGCGAACAATTCACTGATAATATTGTACCTTACAGCTATAAATTTTATTCTTTCTACGTGGCATGTAATCAGATGGGAAATATTTTGCCGAATTTATTCTTTAAGTGAGCAACATCTAACCGATTAAAATAATATCGTAGTTAATATCCAGTATGGCCATCCAAAAACATCACTACGAATACTGAATGCATTATTGTAGGAATACGAGATGACTCCAGAGTCACGAGAAGAAAATAAAGGTAATGCATTCACGAAAGATGAAGCTGTGATTGAGGATGAGCAATTTGATAAAAGCGTTAAAAGTGGCATTTCTTTTTTGAGCGATGAACCAACTCCCTCACTAAAATTCCGGTTGGCCAGATTTCGATTTGAAGCAATTTGCTGATCAACGCTGGGTCAACGCCAATCTTAAATGCACAATACAAAATTAAGGTGATTGTCACCGTGGTTACTCAAAACAAGCAACTGCAATCAAAAAGTCCGTAATATTCGGGAAAAGTAACTGAAAACATAAAATTGTATGAAAAAGATATTTCCTGCATAATTACGGACGGACCTACTGTAATGCATAATGTTGGCAAATGATTTAAACTGTAAAATCACTTGAGAAATGATTAAGCGTATCGTATGAGTAGTGTAGCTTTACTAGTCTCCCAGTCAGTTAAGAGAAGCAAATCAAACCGCGTTATATCCCGAAGAAGTGAGAAAATGATTGAAAATAAAAGAAAACCTCGTAAAAACTGGCAAAGAAATCGAATACACGAATACAATGCTCTAAAAAGACCTAACCTACAGGACCCTCCAATTAAAAACAAGTATATGACTCCTGGCCTAGAAATCACAAACAAAAGGCAGATTGCAATTCACCTTGAGACGACATTTCAACAAGACAAACAGCGGAGAAAGATATTATCCCCAGCTGATAAAATTGATGATCGAGGAATTAAAGCTTTAACCCTGCAAAGTAAACCCCAAAATAAATTATAACCTGAACGTTAAAAACGCTCCGAAGTACGACTTAATAACGGATCAAATATAATTAAAGTCTTTCCAGACAAAAGGTTCAAGAAATTATTGCATATAATGAATGCAGCAATTCGATTAAGACACGTACCAAGGCAATGGAAGGTTGCAGAAGTAATAATAATACTAAAACCAAACCAACCGCCCCATAAATAATCTTCATATTGGAAACATAAACATAGTTGACTCTACCAACAAACTGAAGAGAGCTACAAACAAAATATGCAATGAGACATAAAAGGGAGCATTAAAATATTGAAATCTGTAAACAATGATAATACAATTTGGAGCGATACACAAACTTTAGAAACGACCAACCAATGCAATCAAGATAGACACAAAGTACTTCATAGATATAATGTGGGAAAGTTTTTAGTTTTCTCAGAATCTCGAATTCTGAAACAACAAGACATTAAAATGAGGAGCTTATGGATGGTGGGCCATCTATCGGTTTAAATTTGAACCACTGGTTATTTCGAATCTGACTAAACTTAGGTCATCCTATTCTGTCACAAAATTCAGTATATTATCTCCACTGAACGAAATGAATCGATTTACGCTTGAGCAACGTTGGGATTTATTGGAAATTTATTTCCAAAACAAATACAATTGGTCGGAAATTGTACGAAACTGTCGTTCAAAATTTGGTCGCAGAGAAGGACCAACAGTGCCCGGTATACGCGAGTTTATTGTTAAATTTAGTGAAACTGGTTTCAGTGTTGAGGCGCCAAGACGTGAGCGTGCTCGTTTGGTTCGGTTTGTGAAGCGGAGGCATCATTGGCCCATATTTCTTTGAAAATGAGGACGGCGCAACCATTACCGTCAATGCAGACACTTATCGCACCATGATAACCGATTTTTTGCGCCCGCTCTTCATGGTGTTGATGTGAACGATGTTTGGTTTCAACAGAATGGTGCAACTTACCACACATCTCATGCCACAATCGATTTATTGCGTCAAACGTTTGATTGCCGTTTAATTAGCCAAAATGGTAATGTCAATTGGCCGGCAAGAAGCTGCGATTTAACACCATTGGACTATTTCCTGTAGGGCGCCGTTAAAAACAAGTGTTATGCCGACAAACCAGAGAAAATTGAGCATTTGAATGCCAACATTCGTGATGCCATCGTCGAGATACGACCCCATACAGTCGAAAAATTGCTTGTAAATTGGTCCGATCGAATGGGGTACTGTGAGCCAGCCGCAGCAGCCGTATTAATGAAATAATATTCCATCTCTAATCGGAATAATTGTACTTCACAACAAAAAAATAAATTTGGCAAAATTTCAAACCGTTTTTGTTTTATTGCATTTTTAAATTTAGCCTTTTAAATGGCCGACCCGTTATATAAAGAAATAAGGCTCACACAAAACAAGCTACAAAATATAGAAGCTGGCACGTTGGTAAATTTATCATTAACTCACATGGAGTCATTAACTCACGACACTGTATGCCTGGACGCGTCCAAGATTGAAGAAAGGACAACTGAATAATTCACAGATGAGTACTACGGTGACATATGGAAAGCATATGATGACATAGCAGTACAGGTTATCACAAAATTTAGGCATCGTAAAGTCGGTAGCAATCGGCCTGCAGAAAATACAAATGATACGTATAAATACGTTCTCTTACCAACCGGACTAGTAAAGACCACACTAACCACTGGGAAAATTATTTAGAATTGAGCAAAATTTTTTACTTATGCATATTAGCTTTCACTCCGGTTAATAGATACTGTAGCCTGCTGGCATGATACGGAATTCTATAAGGTTGAATCCGTCTGATTTTCTGAATATGTTATTCACACTGTTCTTTGTCAGAAAATTAAGTCCTATTGGGTCATTGAATGTGCAAAGTAGAAGGCATGTTTAAGTTTGGACTAAGCTAAATATCTCGGCCAATAACACTGTTTTAAGTCAATTTAGCTTTCTTTACTGCACACATGTTGTTTTGTATATACAAAAACACCAACTATAACCAGTACCACCATTAATGGAGTACCAAAACCAAAATCAAACCAAACTTTAAGTTCATTATACCCTTTCACCAAACTATAATGTTTTCAAAAAGAACAAAACTTGATATTACATAGTAGTATATTATGCTCATTGTTAATTTATGCGTATTCGTCATCACACCTAACTACTTATACATATAACCGGAAATCAAAATGTTTTCCCCTTCTTATTTCATAAAATCGCGAATTTCATTTCGGAATGATTTAACGAACTAAAATTAACTATTAAATTATACAATTTCATTACAACAATAACGATACCAGTCAGCTGTCGCCGACATTTCTTCTATATATGCATCAAGGTGTTAGATTGATAATGCGGTTAAAAAAATTTCATTGTTGTTTTTAAATTTTGACATTTGTTAAAAAATGTAGAACACACATTTTACTTTGAATCTGCAACAAGGCGAGATTAATATAAACATAATTGGCAAAGAATGAGGAAGACTGAGATAGTTAGTTTGTATTACAAATAAATATTGGAACACTGCATAATAATGGTCGGTATGCGGAATTACAGTAACGCAGGGACTGCTTAAAATTACTTTAAAAATATTGATTCGATAACAAAGATATATATTTTTTCAACAAGGTCTGTTAAGAACTTCAGCTTTCTTTGTACTTTTTGTATTTCGGTAAATCTCTATGATGTACAGGATGTACTGTATAGAATCCAACACGCTACCATGTGGTATACCTGCCCTGCTGATATTTTCTTTAAATCAGAGTACTTTTTGTTATATTTTACACGGAAATGTCAATCTGCGATAATAAACCTCCTCGCTAAAGTTCACACAAAATTGGTGCAGAAATAATGTGATGGCGATAGCAAAGAAGCTTGGCTACGAAGAAAGTTAGTCCGAATGACAAATCAAAAGGAATGAGCCAAAGAAGAGCTACTGGAATCACCGTTAGATTCCACAAGCCACTGGCTTGGAGCTATAACCGTTGAAGTTCAGCTTTTGCTGATTTTATGCCCCACGATGTAGAGGAAGGTCGTAATTGGTTAACATCTAACAAGAATAAAACTAGAAAAATCAAAACACGATGGACTTACATTAGCATCGTTAAGGTCTACTGACCACAAATAAAAAAAATCATACGTGATAGACTCACATCTGGTTCTGGTCAGTGGATTTTCTGATTTATTTGCAAAAAAAGTATTTATACTCAGGACCACAGCTTTTGATTGAAGTATCATCCATTACAATTTAATACTTAACCGTTTGCACATCGCCAATAGGTAGGTTAGGTTAGGTTTAGGTGGCCGTCCAAAAAAAATGACGAGGCATAGACATATATGGTCCATAACCTTACCACAAGATTGCTTCTCCGCACTACCTTACTAGAACCTGAAATTTGAGCTTCTAAGGAAACAGTGGATATCTCTAATACTCAATTTACTGAAGTCCGCACAGATCGCACAGAAGATGAGTTCCCAAAAACCCGAGTCTGTTTTGAGCCAGACTAGGTCCGTAGCCCTACCTCAACGAATTTTTATACTACCTATCGCTACTGAAACCAATTCGAGCTCCTGACGAAGCAATTATATCCCTAACACACACTCCGCTGAGGTCTGTGAGATCACACAGGATATAAGCTCCTAGAAACTTAAGCCTGTACTGAGCCAGGCTAGGACAGGTGCAGAGATAGTGGAGAATAGTTTCCTCCTCCTCTTCATCCATGCAACCACGACAGTAATCATGAGAGAGAACACCAAGCCTACTTGCATGATTACCAATAAGACAGTGTCCAGTGATGACACCCACAATTTTATCAATACTACATCGCTTCATAGATATTAGTTGGTTAGACCTGATTAAGTCGAGTATAGGCCAAATCTGCCGCGTAATGACGCATGCGTTATGCTTTGACCACCTTTCATTTGTCATTTTATATGCTTCTTCCTTAAGAAATAGCTTACACGTAAAAAGTGGTACTCCAATCCTTACTTGGTAATATGTGACAGGAGGTAACCAGTCTAGCGAGTCTGTCGGCTTTAATATTTCCCGTTATGTTGAAATGCCTTGGCTCCCACGTAAGAAAGTTCCAGGCTACTTTTGACATGAGAAAGCCTAATTGTAGGACCTTAATTGCAGCCTGACTGTCCCTAAAAATTCCAATATCCCTTACAGATATTACATTATCCAATGAGCTCCTTAATTGCAATGAGGTCTGTCTGAAAAACACTACAGTGATCAGGTAGGTGAAAAGAGTTTTAAATTCAATTCCTCACAGAAAATACCACAGCCAGCTTTATCATCCATCTTCGAGCCATCCGTGAAAAAATTAATCGAATCGGGCTTCATAACTGCTTCACTCGCCCAGTCCTCTCTGGAGGGAATATATCAGTTATAAATTTAGCCTCGAGGTAGGATGATGGGATGGTATATCAAGAGGGATAAGATGAAAGAGAATCTCCAGTGCTTGAGTAGAAGTTCTCCTAAGTGCACCACTAATACACAGGGTGGCATTTCTTTGAACTTTCAACAACAACTTTTGGTTAGCCTTAGTGCTTAGAGCTGGCCACCAAACTGAGACTCCGTACATTAGAACAGGTCTAACTACAGAGATGTAAAGCCAGAGTACGATACGGGGACTAAACCCCCATCCTTTCCCAACGGCGTTTTTACAGGAGTATAGCACTACAGTAGCTTTCTTTACTCTTTCCAAAATATTGGGCTTCCAATTCAGTTTGTTGTCCAGAATAAGACCCAAGAATTTTAATTTTCAGTGATTTTCAAACCAACTCCGTTAAGAGTGGGTGGTTCAAAAAAGGGAAGTTTATACTTCCTAAAAAAATCACCACTTCAGTTTTAAGTGGATTAACATGCAGACCGTACCTATTGGTCCATTTGATTAGAATATCGCATAAGTAACGTCGTCCGCATAAGCAACCACTTTAAAGCCCTCCCCCTCCAGGTTTAGTAACAGGCCATTTATGACCAAGTTCCAAAGAAGGGGGGATAATACACCTCCTTGCGGTGTACAACTACACACAAATCTACGAACGGATGCTTCACCAAAATTAGTCAAAATAACCCTGCTCCTAAGCATCTGATCAATCCAGCAACCTAGTGGATACATCCACCCCTAAATCTGAGAGTGCCTGCGTGATCGCCTCAGGTTTGACATTGTTAAAGGCATCTTCTATATCACAAAATCACCAGGGACCGTTACGGTCGAGAGATTTCTCGATAGGGCATATGAGAGAGTGTAGTGCCGATTCCTCCGATTTTCTTTTACAGCATGCTCTAGTCTCTCCAGAATTTTCAATCAAGAAGAAGATAAGTTAATTGGCCTAAAGTCTTTCAGATCTCAGGAGAGCGTTTTCCGGCCTTAGGTATGAAAATAACCTTTACTTCAGTCCATTTTTTTGGATTGTGACATAGTTCCAGGCTACTTTTGAAGACCACTTCAAGCCAGAGCCGTTAAATCAGAGGTCTGTTGAATGTCGGATGGAATAATGTCATCCGGACCTGCTGACTTAAACGGTTTAAAACTGTTTTCTGACCGCATCCATTGTTCATCCTGCTGACAAACTTCCCAGTGAGCCCACAAGCCGTATTAGCCCTTGATAGAATAAGTGGAGACTCGGAACAGCCCGAAAAATGCACTTCCAGTAAAAGATCCAAAGATTCCGCTCCCTTTGTAGTCCACATACCATTCGGTCGTTGAAGATAACTTGGAATGGCAGGACAAGTTGATAGAATCTTACGTAGCCTAGCTGCTTCAGAAAACCCCTGTATATTTTCACAGAATTGCTTCCAGGATTTGCTTTTGGCATTCCTTAATTTATATTTATAAGGTTTAAGGGCTTCCCTATAGGAGTTCCAGTCCGCGTCATGGTTTGCTTTCTTCGCAATTTTAAAAAGTCTCTTGCATTCTAGACGCATTGCTTGAAGTTCCTTGGACTACTACAGTGAGCGATATTTACCCTTAGGTCTCCTGTGAGGACACGAATCTGAAATAGCTTCATTGAAAGCATTAGACATCCTATCAACCAGGACATCTAATTCCTGTGTAGATTTGGGAGATTCAGGAACCACAACAGATAAAAAATTACCTAGAATAGTTCTAAAGAGATCCCAGTTGGTTTTCCTCCTGTTTCTAAAAGAAGAAGTCGTAGAGTACTTGATGTCTACTCCATATTGCAGATAGCAATGATCATAAAAGGAGTGTTCATCATACACCTTCCAATTTATTTACTTAATAGACAATAAGCTCGAGACAAGGGTAATGTCCAGAACTTCCTGTCTATTGTTAGTAATAAAAGTAGACCTACAGCCTACGTTACAGATAGATAGGTTAGTACCAAGAATATAATCTAATAGTAACTCACCTCTTTCATTCGTGTCGGTGCTCCCCAGATCGTATGGTGTGAGTTCGCATCACATCCAAGGATGATTCCAACTCTACGTCCCTGAGCAACCACTATTAAGTAGCTCATGTTAGCCTGAGGAACGATTTCTCCATCATACGATAAATATACTGATACAAGCCAGAGGTATTCAGTCTACTGGCATGCTTACCGATAAGACAGTGTCCAGTAATGACAGCCACAACTTTGCTAATATTACGCCGTTTAATAGATATTAACTTGTTAGATTTTTTAAAATCCAAAATAGGTCAAATCTGCCTAGTAATTACTAATGAGGTACAATTTGCCCAGTTCGTAATTTTATAAGCCTCTTGTTTGAGGAGCTGTTTGCAAGTAGCAAGTAGAACGTCATCGGCTTTTATAATGCTGATATCTCTTACATATATTACATGATACTTCATCCAGTCTATGGCTTCCTTGATTGCTATAAGCTCTGCAGGCGGAAAGAGTGATGTACATATAGTTCTTCGCAGAAAACCTCACCGCTGACCTTTCCATCAATTTTCGAGCCATCTGTAAAGAAGTTAATAAAACCTGAATTTTAAACTGCTCCCCTCGCCCAGTCCTCTCTGGAAGGAATATCATTTAGAAATTTAACTTCGAGAGATGATGTCGAGATCTATAAATGAATTACCTTCTTTTGGACGTTATCACAAAAAACAGCTTGTCGTCTGCAACTTAACAATCTATAGCACCCTTTAGCACGTATTAATCAAGCTATACCATAATTCTATAATCGTCGATCAAGTTCAGCGCTCACAAACTTAAAATTCAATATCATATGATAAACGTGACAAAATATTCGTACACCCCATATTCAAATTTGCACATTGATCGAATATTTATGGATCACATAAGCAATTGGTTATAGTATTGAAAACATCTCTAAATATAGTTAACGGACTCTCTTTTCAAGAAATTAAATGACACCTGCGCGCGATCGATTAATCGATCAAAACGTAATTTTGTCACCAAAACCCCAAAAAGCAAAAACAGGGCATGCGTAAGCGAACTACGTAAATAGTGTTATACGGCAATAAATCCTCCTTGACCAATAATAATAACATAATTAATGGACATTAGTATTCAAACGTGATTTAACTGATCAAAATATTGAATTTACAAAACTAAATTAATATTTTGTTGTATTTGGATGCTCAATGAGCATTACGAATTGAATGACGTTATTCACATGGCGCACATTATGAAAAATTTTAATTGAAATGTTCGCTTGTTTAGTTTCGTTTTTTTTTTTTTTGCAATCGAATAAATGAACTTGATCAAAATCATTGAATCAATGTCAATGTTTATTATTATGATAAAAAAACGATGATGTTATATCCAACTCTTTGAATTATGTTCACACTTTTTGATTCATTATAATTTAGAGCACACAATACTCGAACGTACTTGAATGGAGTTCTGAGATTTTCATTATTTTGTTGGCTTCGGAAATTGAATTTGTTTTCATTCATATTATGCATATTTCCTCTTGACATTTGTTGAACTAAGTACTTGTTTATGTAAATATTGTGTGTTTTTGTTGTGATGACATTACGGTGCGCGCAACCGAAACAATGCAAACTATGTACTATAACTATAATTGAATTTGTGGAATTGAACAATTGAACGTTTAATGAATGTCAGGAAATGAATATGGTAACAGTGCTAGTCAAGAACCTGATCACATGTTGCCATTGTACGATATCAGTTTGTCGTCTTGCACATTTCAAATCTGGTAGTATGCTAGTTATTAGCAAGTCATATCGATCAGTCTTATCTTGTTGGACCGCGTTCGAATCATATGACATACATTTTCTAACTGAATTGATTAGCACTAAACTATAGTTGTATATACTAATCATAGGCTAAAAGATTTATACTCTAACTAATATTTTATGTACGCAGTCATCAGTATAAATAGTGCTGTAAAATATATATACATTTCAACAAATAATTTGTCTGCAAAAAATTCAGCAAATTTACGAATTTAATTTGTATTTTCAATGCAACACGTAATAGTGGCCCGATTTTGATGAATGATACCTTAATCAAAAGCTCTGGTCATCAGCATAAATTCGGCCATAAAATAACTTAAACGAGGCAAATACTTCTATTACTTCTAATGTGGCTATTGAGAAGAATAAATTGGCACATATGAGCACCATTCGAAGCATTATTATGCTACTCTCTACTAACCACAACATTTTGATTACTCTGCTCAACTTCTCACTCAGTGGTAAGCCAAATACTGATCAGATATATTGCAAAACGTTGTACAATCCTTATTCTTAAGCTCACAGGTTTAGAATTTAGATAACTAAACCTCATGCTGAATAGCAAACATTTATCAAGAATTCTTACTTTAATTTCGTAATTTGGGACACATAATTCATTTCAGCTCGATAAATTATTTATTTATGCTTACATTTTTTGGCTTATTGGGCTCATTTTCACTAAATACAGTGGCATCTAGCGGTTGTCTTCCGTACCAGTTTCGTTAGTTTATTTTATTTAGGTTGGTATTACATTGTGACAGCTCACTTTATCACCAAAATATTTTCATTTGTGTACAAACAGAAAAGAAAATCCAAACAATGGAAACAGCAACAAGTTCAAGTTCAGAAGCTTCTGAAAAAAATCCAACTCAAATCTATAAAGAACGTATGGAACGATTAAAAAAACTACATCTCGCCCGTAATGAAGCGCGAACACATAATCATCAAGAAGTTGTCGCGGAGCATGCACGAAATCAATTGCCATCGAACTGGGAAGCACGTAAAAGTCGTGCAGAATGGCTAGTCGACGATGAAAAAGCCCGAGCAGATGCTAAGTCGAAAGGATTGGAATACGACCGAGTAAAAGTGTTAAGTGTATCGGCGATTGAAGCTGAAAAATTTGAACGAAAGAAAACTAAAAAAAATCCAGACCCTGGGTTTTCCGATTACGAAGCACAAACCGCACGACAATATAATCGACTGGTCAAATGTATGCCACCGCGCGATATGGAAAAGTACGAGTCACAAAAAGCAAAACTTGGCGATGCGTTTTATGGTGGACCAAATGTTATACTGCACGGCCTGCACAAAGATACACCGAATGCCATCGATAATATGGTCAAAGATGTTGAACAACAGATTTTAAAGCGTAAAAAGTTTTCGAGACGTCGGACGCACAATGATGATGCCGATATTGATTACATCAACGAGAAAAATGCCCGTTTCAACAAAAAATTGGAACGTTTTTATGGCGAACACACGGTCGAAATTAAACAAAATTTGGAGCGTGGTACAGCTATATAATAACATATTTCTATAATAAACTAATAAAATTATATATAAATGTAAAAATTAAATAAAAATTCTAGTAAATTGAACAATAAACGTTTGCAATGTCAATATGCTGTCGACTAGTTCGCACCCCTTTAAGATTTTATGACATTTGTGAATTCGATGGAAAATAAAATCGACGCCGACGATGAACTGGACTGTTGTGGCAATGGTTGTAATAATTGTATTCTCGATAGAAAAATATTAAAACAACAGACCAACGATTCATCAAGTACCATAAACGTTTTATCAAGCTCTTATGTGCTATTTCGTTTAATTAGTGTCACACAATGTACGGCAAGTGTATTTCAATTGAAATTTCAATTCGACCATGATCAAAGTATTGAAAGTGTTAGCAGAGATTTAAATATCCCGTTGTCGAACTATTTAATGTTACGGACTAGAATATGCTTAGTGAATCGTGTGGTAAGCGACGAATTTAAAAATTATCAAAGTGATGATGATAAAGTGTTCATAAGTAGCCGAAAAGATAAGCATGATCAGGAAACGGAAAATGATTTAATTTGTCGTCCCTACACTCCGATAGAGGTAGACAGTGCTAATTTAACGTTCAAAATTTTAGTCAAATTGTTAAAACGTGGTTCAATGTCACAGTACATTGCATCGTTAAAATGTGGCGACTTAACCGAGTGGAAAGGTTCTTATGGACATTTCGAGTACATAGCTAATAAATATAAATCCATGATTTGTATAACTCAAGGCGTTGGAATTGCTCCCCTTTATCGAATTTTCAAAAATATCCTCAACGATGAAACAGATGAAACGAGAATCCACATGCTAGCCTGTTTTAAAGATATGGATAATATTTTAATACGCGATGAGTTGTACGGTATGAAACAGTTTTGGAATTTTAGCTATACGATATATTTGTCTCAACCGGCCACCGAACATTATAAACTAAAATATAATGAACCTATCGAAATGTGCAGACTGGATAAAACTGAAATATGTAATATTCTCAGCTCTAGTGGTTTTGATAACAATTCTACCGTAATTATTTGTGGGGGTGAAACTTTTTCACAAAGCATTAGCACTATTCTATTGGCCACCGGTCATAAAAACTTTGTTATTTTATAATAAAAAAATGTATTCAAAGCAAAAAATGATTTAATTTTGGAAAAAAATAATTCGAAACTACACAATTTTTTTCAACAATATTTTGTTGTTTCCCTTAGTAGCAGCCTCCAAACCACCACGTGTAAGCTGATTAAAATCGATAATCGATAGACATGGTTTTGGTGGCACATTTATTGTTGTATCAATTGTTTTAGCACTTCGATTCCCTGCAGTGGTAGTAGTTTTTGATTTAGCCGACAATTTAGACTTGTAGTCATGGCTTAATTCTAAATTATTATTAAATTTTGACGATTGAACTGTGAGTAAACTGATTTGATCGCATGTATTACTAGGCGGTGCGATAAGATGTCCAGCAGTCTGCCGCTTACCATATCCATAGTACGAATTATGAAGGTTATGCGTATAAGCGGTATTATAGCGAACCGGTGACACATCATTCGACGATGTAGTTTCATAGTAAATTGATAAGTCGGTGTAGCTGATTGGAGCATAAGTACGTGTAGTTTTTGGCCGAATTCGAATTTCATTTCTAATTTTAGAACGTGCCCGATGTGTTCGTGGTCGGCCCTTTCGCGAAGTTATTTCTGATACAATTGGTGTGGGTAACACATTCGTAAACCGATAATATTCTAAAAATGTTCGCGTTACGTTTCGTCCAAATCGCATGTCTGAAATAAATTTAAGTTTTTTTTTTTAGTAAAAGTATATCAAAAATTGAGTATGGTAAACTTGCATCCATCTTCCGTATATGGAGTCATAACTTGGGTTCCTTTTAAAAGGAAACCACACATTGAAACTTCTAAGGTGTACGAATTCACAAGTTCACTCAAATTTTCACACACATAACGGCGTGCTGAGCCATATTTTCGTTCATCGGCATTAAACATCATATTTTCGGTCAAAAAATCGTCAGCATTAGTTGACAGTAGCTTCGGAAATACTAAATGTCTTTCATACCGATAGACATCATCATACGTATTTCCATATATAAACGACCCTAGAAGGGACGAATGTGCGTGTAGATCAATCACAAAATCAAGTTGATAGCACTAAAATAAGAACAAGAATTGCATAACCAGAACTACACAAATTTCGATTAGTCTCACATCAGAATTATCGATATCCTTTAATAAATCTATAATAGCGCATAAGGTTGGCTCAGTCCATGTCGTTGCATTATTCCAGTATCGATTTAAATCGTGTCCAACTAAATTGCATCGGTTGTTGCCTAAAAAGACGCCATCCGGATTTACCATCGGCACAATTTTAAATATAAAATTTTCCCGTAGCGTATTGGCGATCGCATGACTACTCAGTAGAAATTCGAGTAAACCTTGTAGCACAAAAGACGATGGTGATTCACCGGGATGCGCACGTGCCAAAATCACAATCACTCGAATTCGACTTTTTAAGTCTCGCTTTATCGGTTTCTGAACATTATCGATTGTGATCAAGTCGAGTTTACGATTTTGTAGTGACTGACCAATTGATTCGCGCGTAAATTTGTCACCAAATTTTCCTTCGAGTATCGTTAAATATGATTGCAGTCTTGAGTATGAATATGGTGGTGCCATCGCAAACTGATACACTTCGTCTTCACGATCGAAGGCAAATGTAAAACTGAGTACGTAATGATTTTGATGTATTGGCGATCTATAGTAGAATACATGATTTTTATTTATCCGTTGCCACTTTGGTCGGCCCGATGATTTGACTAGTGGTGTCATGCCATCTTTAAACAAATTACGTGCTTTACTCATATTCACAATATTGAAAATAACTCGTTGATCCTGTTTCACATTGTCGACGGTGAAATTAAACCAAAATCGATAGCGCGGATTACATGTATCGGGTCGTAAAAATAAATCATATTCAAATTCACCAATTAAATCGGCACGACCTAAATTACCGGTTTCGAATGCGGCATCAAAACATAAATGTCCACGTTTTGCTTTGCCACTGTGGCCGGGTGGTCGTATAATAACTCGACTTACATTACCCAGTCCACCTTCACCATCACTATCCTCGCTGTCTGGAAATTAAACAAAAAAAAAATTTAAATAAAAAACCGTTACTTTTTTATGCCGCATACGGTTTTCAATTAAATATGACCTTCTTCAGCTCTTTGATACATGCTAGTATGCTGTAGTGGATCACATGCAATCATTTTGAAATTAATTAAAATTTAATTAAACAAAACTAAAACTAAATAATTTTAAAGGTTCTAAACTTTTTGACGGTTAATTATAAACTGAATATAGCAAACTTTTTTGTTTATAAACGAAACGTTTGATACGAGTAATGTTAGGTGTATGGTGTGAAAAAGCTCATTACTAGATGTATATTGTTTTTCCATTTTCCACTTTCGTATTTTTCTATACACGCTAATTTCATGTATAATATGTGCAATTTTATTATTTATTACATCGTATATGAGTCTTAAGAGGGTGGTGTGATGTAATAAATTTATTATATTAGTAAATAGGTTCGAACTCATGCGAAATGGTGTCAAATGATTTTTGGCACGAGCGATAGCACTTAAAATGTGTTAGGAGGTTTAAATTGTAGGAAATAAGATTGGTATTTGAACCGACTATTGACTATCGATGCTCAGATCTACGATGTTCCAAGATCAACATGTCCCAAGATTGAATTTCCCGTTTAATAAAATCGAGATCCCGAGCCATCGTGACTGACCATCTTTCAAATGTCATCATCCATCTCTTGTACTCAGAAAGGTCATTCCACATTAGTATTTTCATTGAGGCTGTGATTTGTGAATCTTACCGCCTGGTTCAGTAGTTATTTTCACTACTATCAGACGGATATTATCTGTAAATGCTAGGATCTAGCTGAGCTGACGACACACTATCAGAAATGCATCATTCATGATTTTTCTATATACCCAGTCGCTTGGGAATGATTAAACCAATTATTTTCATCATACCATAAAGTCATAAATCACCATTCAGACTGTCGTCACCTACAGTGACCTTTTCGCCTGCCCAATGACGGCTCTCCTATATCAGAGATTGCTGCACTATTTCTTTAGCTTGCAAAACTTGGTCATACCGGTGTACTCGCTATTCTTCTACTTCATGAACGACATCAGGAATTTTCATCAAGCTCCTGTGTCGTCATCGTCGCGTTTGGGGCCATATCATACTCATCCATCAGGGCCCAACACTTACATCCACACATTATAATGGGTTATATCAAGACCTTAAACTTGTCAGCATTTGCAAGGTATTTTAACTTTAACAGAGGACAAGAAGTATACAAAGCACGGTTACCAGCGGCAAATCGTAATTTTAGTGGAAGTGGATCAAGTTGATCTTTTACACCGTTGACATTCAGTCCAAGTACAGTTTACACCGATATTATATGTGTATGTCAGAATCTGATTAAACTGACGGTATAAGATAATGCGCTGAAGGTGTTTCGCTTTTACGAAAGATAAATTCTAACATGAGGTTATAGAGTATCGAGGACGGAGCGCCATACCCAGATCACCATATCCTTGCCATACACCAGAAGCTGAGATGATTGAGTCATAAGCTTGTTGAAAATTCAAGAACACTTGATGCACGTCACGAGCTGTTTCGTAAAATTAGACAGACTCATTCAACGAAAAAAATTGATCAGTGACTGACTGATTCGGTCGAATTCCTCCTTGGTCGTCACGTACAATTTCCTCCGAGTGATTCTCTCCAATATTATTTGAGAATATTGTACGGGTGAATTTAATTTACCATCACTTAGTTGGGCATATGATGCAGAAGTAGACGAAATTCTTTCCCGTATCGTATATCGATACTGTGTTACTGATATTGACCACAGATCCATCGAATTAATTCTGAAGAGCGACATTAGTCTGAAAAGTCATCAGAACCGAACGACTAAATACAAATATAGTAAAACAGACACAGCAAACCTGATTTTATACTTTGCTTGTTTCAACTAGGGAAGAGGAATTGAATTGCAGCAGTCTGAAGGCAACTGTAGACAAATTCTAGTTTATAAGCCAGAAGACATCCAAAAATACAAAAAGCCATGCGACGGTAACACAAATGTGTCTTTACAAATACCAGACATAGCATTGGATGATATATATGAGACTCTAGAAACTTACGGATATGGATGCCGCCTGGATATGGTATAATTCAGCTTGATTACTAATGGACTTCCAGAACCTGGAAATTTCTCTGTATCTACTTTCCAATCAAACATTAAAATTAGGAAAATTTCCCCAGAGGTGGAAAACAACGAGAGTGACGCCGATATTCAAAACTAGAACAAGGGACGATATTTCATTTTATAGAGATATAACGTCAATTTTTTCAATTGCTTCGATACATATCATTATCGCTATGTCAACACAATTTTATGCGAAAAGGATCTACTACAACTAACCTTACGGAGTTCACCAGCAGCACGATTAAATAAATTAAAAATCACAAGCAAGTAGATATTATATACACTGACTTTGCCAAAGCCTTTAACTCCATCAGTCATTGTAAAGCGCTTGAGTGCTTGAATACAATTGAGCTGTCGTTTTGTAGCCTGGTTTAAATCGTACCTGGTCGAGCGCATCCGATATATCGAAATAGGTAATAAACGATCCAAACCAATTGATGTACCTGAAGGGTCTCATATTGGCCCATGGATTATCATTATTTTTATTAACGGAATCACTGAACTAATCCATAATTCTAAACTCCTAACTTTTGCCGACGACCTCAAAATATTCAAAACTGTGGAGAACATCAACAACACTCACAGACTGCAAGAAGATATAGACAACCTAGCGATGTGATGTGATTCCAACCTGCTCAATTTCAACATCAATAAAGAGGTAAGACGATGTCCTCCAATCGGAAAATTAGTCCTGTTATTCAACAGTGCCAAATTAATGGTACCATTTTACAAAGAGTTTCCGAATTTAAAGACCCAGCGGTTACTTTCGTTGGAAAAATGAGTTTCTCTTATAACATAGATCATTGCATAGCTAGAGCTAACTCAATGTTTGGCTTTATTAAACGTTGGACCAGGGATATTAACGATATAGGGACAATTAAGACTCTATATTATGTATACGTTAGAAATTTACTGTAGTATGCAGTTGATACACGACTGAAGTTTTCAATACCTGTCGTAGATATAGCGTTTGGATCATCAGGACGGTGACTGGTTTCCATAATGAACGTCAAAGTCGAAATGTAAGGTTCATTTTTTGTGATCCCTGTCTTGTACAAAAAATTGCCATCTTAGCTTTGTGGTATCCAATTGATAACCTCTGCCTACAAATTTAACAACCGACTGATGAGATCTCACATCTAGGATGACCCGAGATCCTCCCTTAGAAATTAACACATAGTCATAATTTGACTTCAGGACGTCTTACGGAGGTGTGTCCATGTTTCCAAGTGGATATTTTTATGAGGAAAGAATGTGCTAGCCACAATGAGGTCATGCGCGATCTCAAAGTACATATACATCATTCTTTTCCCATTATCGGTAGATCGTGTCGGGAGTACAGTCCTATATTTTCACATAAGTCAGTGTGATTTTTGCCAGATCTAGCATTAAAGTATCCAATCACTTTTCTGGCGTCGTGCCTCGGTATGTTTCCCATCAGATCATCTAAATTGTTGTAAAATGAGTCTTTATCTTTGGGTTGGTTTACACCAGTAGGCGCATATACGATTATCAGCTTCTTTGAAATTCAAAGCAGCCTCATTTAGGGCAAGAAAACAAACAAGGGCAGATTGCCAAGGTCATCTGCACTGTAAAGCGATGTTATAGCCTTAGGAAATATGGTCTCCACTTTTTGGTTATCGAGTTTCTTAGAGAGCAACGAGTTCCAAGCGATACTCATTAATGGGTGACATATAGTGTCATCATCAAAAGCGCTTAGTCGCAAATACTGCACGTTCCACGTATCAATCCTAAACCGCGTATCCGTTATAAGAGGGGTGGGATAAATTTTGACAGTATCTATATTTTATTTTGTTGATCTATTTAACAGGCATGGGACAAGTGAATACAAACCTTTTATAATGGGTATTGAATAAAGTGGAATCAAAATGACTGGTGATTTTATTAAACCATCTTTTTTTTTTAAATGTCTTCGGGAAACGGTAAAACTTTGTCAAAAGCTTTTTTTGGCTTTTAGTGGTGGCCTATAAATGAAGAATTCCCAATAAAGAGCAATTTTGACGATGCATTAAGTGCAGTGTTTTTAGCATCAAGGAATCAAATCAGAGGGAACTTTGTTTTTGGATGGTATAGTGCATCTTAATTCGCAACACATGACATCTCATCGAGAAATCATCAAAGATACAGTATGATGAATGTGGCTGCTCAATTTTTAATAAAAAAAATCAGCTCTTCGCCAGAGCAATGTTAGTTGATGGAGTATACAAACTACCAGTAGCCATTGTAAGTTGTGGTTTGTTTGCTCAAACAAATTTTGATCTCGTAACCTGGCCTTCTGGCATAGAAAGCTGGGACATTTGAATTACCAAGATGTCAAATGGATCAAAAACATTGTGGATACGATTATATATATATATATATATATATATATATATATATATATATATATATATATATAAATATATACATATATATGTATATATATATATATATATATATATATATATATATATATATATATATATATATATATATATATATATATATATATATATATATATATATATATATATATATATATATATATATATATATATATATATATATATATATATATATATATATATATATATATATATATATATATATATATATATATATATATATATATATATATATATATATATATATATATATATATATATATATATATATATATATATATAGTAATCAATGTAAAGCAAAGCAAACTCGTATACCATGTTTGAAACTATAGGCCAAACATCATTTGATATCCTTTTTTACATCATAGAGTTCATCATAAATTACCTACTGTTAAGAAACCCACCAATTGAGACGATGATTATAATTGCGGCGTTTGGATTGGGCGCGGTATCGGATTCTTTTCACAATGGGGGAAGGTAGTAAAACAGGTTTTATATCAAGTGATTTGGATCAGTCATCAAGTGGCTACATTTTTTTCTGTGAGAGAATTACAACCACTGTGATAAGGAAATTATCTTCTATCTTAATAACACTTAATCTAACAAAGAAACAATATATTAGATGGGATGATACAGGTTGGATAGTTTATGCCAATTTGAGTATGTTTCGTTTGCCATAGAATGCTACATGCAAACTGTACATCATAACGGGACTAGAAATCACTTTGGTCGATAATTTTTGTTCATAAATTTATCGATGGAGACATTTTGCACTATTACAACCATTACAAGATCATCAGTTTACCATTGAATTTTGGTCAATAACGTAAACTTAATTAATGACAGTTTGGTAAGTCCCTGGCCCTACTTCAGGTAGATATTTAAAATGCTTTTAGGATAATAGCTAACCGCTCTATTTGATCAATGTATCAGAGGGTTCTCGATGCATAATTTTACAGTATTTGCCAAATTTTGATTTGTTTTAGATTAAAATCAAATTTGCCAAATGTAATTATCATAAAGAAAATCTTTAAAATGTACCACCGCTCACGGAGTCAATAAACGTTGCTTACATGATTATCATACGATGATCGACTGTTTTGATATCAAAACCATCCTTTTTTACCTAAAGTCCAAAAAATAATCTAAAACCAAGATTGCCGAGGTCATCTCCACTTTTTGGCCATAGAGTCTTTTTTTTTGTCCTTATGCATGCGTATCTTGTTTTAAAGCAATTTAACATTTTACGAACTCTCATTTAGCCCAGCTTAAGAATTGTCTATCGCTTCTTTCGTAACACCAAGGATGCTGTATTGAAATACTTCAATTGCCATGCGTGTTTATATGTGGTTTAAAAGACTGCAAGTACATTAATCACAGTGGTCAAGTTTTAGATATATCAACATAAACCCAAAACTTACGAGGCCACATCCGCTAAGGTCCTCAAAGATTGAAAAGCCTAATATTCATTGATATGTTCATTATAAGCTACAATTGATCGAACGATGTTCTCGAGCCTTTACTGTGTTCGAAGGAGATTACCAATATTTTGCATTAGAAAGTTACAAAGTAAGTGACCAACGGAGGTCTCCAAAAAAATCAGTAGACGCGTTTGGAGAAAACAAGTTTATAGACAGATATAAACAAAAGTAAATTAAGTTTTATTTAAAAAACAGAACTTGTAGGATTGTTGAAGGACGAACATATTAATGTAAAATGCAGACTAGATACGATTAGATGAGCTTTAGATAGAATTTATTCTGTTCATTCCAGTCCGAATGATTTATAGACAAATGCAAAGGTAATTTGGCACACGATTATACAGTCAAAGAACAACTTCCTATCTCGCACGATGACGTAGAGCATACCAAAGCAGATTAAAACAAAGTTTTAGTTGACATTTAAGTTAGTTTTAATGAATAGGCCTCATCTATTTTTATTTACCCTATACTATACAGGCCATTAGAACAGCAGTTACCAATTTAGTTATTAAGCTTAACATGCAATTATTAAATAAAATAAAACTGTCAACTTTTGGAGAGTTGGAAGGTAACAAAACTGTTTGGAAGTTCAAGAAGTATAGATTTATTTCTGTGATTCCTGAAATAATACCAGAGCTAACATTTCAATTTTGACGATTAAAACTTCCAGTAATTTTAAATTTGGCCCTTACAATTATTAAATCACAAAAACAAATATTGAAAGTGGTTAGACTATAAGAACCAGAAGACTGCTTCTTTCACGTTGATTTTTATATAGGATATTCTAAAGTGTTGTCAATAATAATATAAAATTCTCCGCAGCTTTTAAACATCGTTTGAAAATCACTGTCTCTTCTAATTTTAACCCGTCTACATAAATAGTTTATGGTGGTATTATTTTTATAACAATTTGTTGCATTAACAATTGTTTTGGCGTGACATAAATTAACTGAAGCAATCAACAATTCATATAACTATAAAAATAGAATTGTATATTGGAGTATTGATACTCAAGGCTCGTGTTGATATTCAAAACTATAATAATACTTTACGTTTCTCAAATCGATTTTATTACCACATATGAGCATGTTATAATGTATATACTGTCTGGTATTGGAAAATACGAAAATTCATTTTCAATCACAACATATTCAACTTATATCGCACACACACAGTTTAATTCGTGTTAAAATATAAAAAAAAAAATAAAAAAATTTACCAACAAACTAAATTACTTTACTTACCACTCATATCGTAACCAAAATCGTAAGTTTACACCTTGGTTCGAATATAAAATTAACTTTTTTATTATACAGAATAATAATATTCCGATCAATCGTTACATATTGGCACTTTTTGCAGAAACTTAGTATTTTTTATTTTTTTTAATCGAAAGCACAAGAATATGTAGAGCAACGACTATGCAAATCGCGATACAGTGTTTTCAGTTTAGAAAATTTACAAATTAATTCCGATGCGATGGTGTTTGATCAATAACAAAGTTTTAATTGCTGGAGACGACAAATTTTTTTATTTTTTTATTATTTTAATCAGGATATATTTGTTTATTAATTAGATAGATTGGTTTATTAAGTTTGTTTTTGATAATTTCCCCTTAAAAAATTATGATTTATTTACAAAAATAACAACAACAATCGAAAAATTGTTTGAGCATAAACATGAATCACAGATAGTAAATAATCGATTTACTTCGGTTATATGTATGGTTGAATAAGACTGACATTTTGTTTAAAAGTTGTTAGATGACAAAAATTCCTCATGAAAGAAGAATTTTCTTCAAATTCGTCAAAACCTTATCTGACCAGTAGTAAGGTATTTAGACTATAGTTGCAAAGATATTAGCTGATTAGACCTTTTTAAGTCCAAATTAGGCCAAATCTGCCTAGTAATTTCACATGAGGTGCAATTTGCCCATCTATTGTTTGTAATTTTACGAGCTTCTTCTTTAAGGAGTAATTTGCATGTAGCAAGTGGTACTTCAATGTCCACATTGTACGGTAAAATGAGGCAATTAATACCTTGCCGCGCAAGTTCATCATCGGCTTTCATATTCCCCGTAATATTGAAATGGCCTGGCACCCATATAAGATGGATATTGAACTATTCATTGCTATTAACTTTAATAGCAGCCTGACTGTCCGTAAAAATGTCAATATCTCTTACAGATATTACATGATACTTCATCCAGTCTATGGCTTCCTTGATTGCTATAAGCTTTTCCTGAAAAATACTGCAATGATCAGGGAGGCGGAAAGAGAGATTCACATTTAGTTCTTCGCAGAAAACCCCTCCGCCGACCTTTCCATCAATTTTCGAGCCATCAGTAAAAAAGTTAATAAAGCCTGACTTTAAAACTGTTCCATTCACCCAGTCCTCTCTGGAAGGAATATCAGTTATAAATGTCGAGATGGTGTAGTCGATAGATTTAGGGATTTCTTTAGCAGCATGGTAACCAATTATTGTTCTGATGATATGAACGCTCTATGGAAGGTTTACGTTTTACAATCGCCCGATAAAACAAACCACTTCTTGCAAGGAGAATCGCTAAGCCAATTTTTAGGCGGAAGAAACACAAATGGAAGAAGACTCCTTTAAGTCACCAGACTCCACCATAATTTACAGAGCTAGGTCAGTTGCCATTCGGGACCAGGATGGGAATTTTCGTGTTACCATTGATGTGGAAAGGAGGATTTCGTCCGAATCGGTCAGCCACTGATCAAGTGTTTTCGCTGAGGATGACAATTCTTTCTAAATATTACGATACATCTCATGATGTACATCAGGCGTTCTTGGATTTCCAGCTGGCCTATGACTCAATCCATCAGGAGAGTTTATGGTTTTCTTTACGATGTCTTGGAATGTCTGAAAATTATGCGCGCTTATGTAAAATTACAGTCGCAATGCTGATGTACGGCAATAAGATGCGCTGATGCCGTATAGTATTTACCTTTTATTTAAGCGAAGCACCTCAGAATAACATATGGTACCGTCAGTCTAATGACGCCCTAGCATATGCAGATAATTCGCATGAATAGCAATGGTGCAAAAGAACTACTGGATCCACTCGTTCGATGCGCGGCTTCCGTTGGTCCTAAAATCAATAAACCCAAACCAAAATTTATGAGCACAGGTTTTAGAGACAAATGGATTTTTGTAGTGGTGACCACACGTTTGAAGGAGTGACGTGTTTCGATACACCGGATCCTTCGTCAATGTCACTCATGGTAAATTGTGTGAGAGTCTGAGAGAGGATATAAAAATACGTCTTCCTGTGCTTTTCGGGGGCAAATATCTTTAAGACCTTGAATACAAACATGAGTCGAAGTAGCAACATGCACAGTTCCTGGTACGATGGGCCAAGATGGAAATAGCTATTACAAAATCATTGAACTGACGATATGTTTCTTTTGAACAAACAGAGGATTTGCAAGAGTTTTACAGGCATCACCCTAACATGAAAGCTCATAAAGAAGAATTTAGAATCCACCAGAGCAGAATAAATTAACCTTAAAAGGTTCAATGGGCAAAAGAGGCGTAAAACGTACGTTTTCTTGGATACCAACAATAATTTGGATTTTAAGGTTTCAATGTGGGTCTTCCAATTTAGATTTGCGTCACTCATAACTCCTAAGTATTTGATTTCGTTGACGATACTTACATTAAAGAAATCAAACAAGGTATAGAATCAAATTCTATCTCAGTCAAAGCATAATATAAATACACATAGTACTACCATGGTATGCTAGCCCATTGACGTGCTAGATGTCGCTACTGGTATCGTTTTAAAATAATTAAAATATTTTTATATGTATAATCGCCTAAATGTTATATATACTAAATTTTAACGATATTATATCGACCGGACATCTGGAACTTCAATAGGTAAAGTTTTTTTTTTCTTATGATGGTAGTACTATGTGTATTTATATTATGGTCAAAGCCATGAATGGAAATTCCTTCGAGCTAACCCAAACTTTCCCTAAAATGCATAATTTTAGTTTTACCATTTAAAAGCTTTAAACTAAATTTGCAGATAATCTAGAGCTTTACTTGAATCAATGTAGACAAATGCGAAGTCATCTACAACCGGCGTAAGAGATCCAACAAAAGGGAGTTTGATAATACTATTTACGTAACCCAGGGATAAAAGAGGTCCCAACACCGAGCCTTGAAGAGCAACGTCTAGCGTAACTATTTTGGTAAGTGGTCGTACATGCAAAGCCTAACCAGAACAACTTTTCTGCCTATTCCAATAGTTTTTGTGCAAACTTTGCTTTGATGATTGAGAATATTTAGAAGTCTGATCAAAAGCTAGCGATGGAATAGATTGTTCGTACACATCTCTCCAACATCCATATAAGCTGACCATAGACAATATGGGTAAACACAAAGTATCTAACGTTCGATCTAAATATCACTAAATATTTGTATTCGTAAAATGCCGGTGATATATCGGTAACATGGATATATGTCGATGCTCAGTTCTGTTGAACCTTTTCACCATACCACCTGACTGTGAATCCAAAAGTGTCGTTTGTGTTTAATTTATATCAAAAGTTGGGCATAATTCGTGGACGACTGGCTTTCGTACATTTTTGATCAGTAGAAACGTATCCATATTTTCACTAATGTCTTGTTGAATCCTCGATGGTCTTTACTCGTTTCCCGGGACACTCCTTCAATTCAGATCTTTTTTCAGATGCAGACCTACTCTTTATCTCTGAATAAGCCTTATATACTTTTAGAATTAAAGATTTGTATGCAATTTTACGCCCATATGAAACCAATCGTATGTCTCTTTGTATGGTTTTTATTATGGCCGATAAATTCTAATCATCTATGAGCTCCTCCCCGATTATTTCCTCAGATACGATCAATATTACCGTTATTATCTGTAGGCGACAAATACCACAACTTGGCTCCAAAAATAAGTAAACTGGGCGATTCAGACGTGAACTCGAAAAGTTCGAAATAATATATATATCAGGGATGCGATTATGTAAGCATTTCGAGCTTCGACATGTCAAAAAATGTCGGTAATGTGGCCAGTTTCATGTAAAAAAAATATTTTTCGCAATTTCGTCATGTCAAATAATCAATTTTTTTTTTTAAATAGCGGCCATCTTGTCGAAACTCGAAATGCTTACACCCCAGTCATTATCTAGCGCTATGGATGTTGAACTTGACATGTTTGGATAGTAGACTTATTCAATCAGTAATCACTTGCATATCCACAACTCAAATAATAGTCTGAATAGGCAACGCTAAAAGTATTTCTAGAAATTTGTCTAGCTTCCTTCAAGTGGAATAATTATACAAATTAAAAGCAAGATGTAAAAATTGAGTTTCCCGCGTTAAGCGATTCGAGT
Source organism: Tipula confusa (assembly GCA_963556175.1). Classification (NCBI taxonomy): domain Eukaryota; kingdom Metazoa; phylum Arthropoda; class Insecta; order Diptera; family Tipulidae; genus Tipula; species Tipula confusa. The sequence continues at coordinate 71,603,892 of OY744476.1, forward strand.
TACATAAGTTCACTTCCGATTTTAATCGTTTTGATGTAACACACGATTACTCTGTCTTGGCCAAAGACATATTGATGACCAAAATTCTCTTTACTGATTGAATACACTAGCGTTAATGCTGTACAAAATTTATTGTTTTCTTAGCTCCACGAATGCTCCTTTTTGGAATTTGTTCCATTAAATACTTTATTTTTCGGTGTTGTGTAATTTAAACAAAAAATTTCGTATTAACCGTATATTCCGTCAAGTATATGGTATAGATGGCTTTTATTCGGACTTAATTTTAACCTCGCCGACGATAACCGATCCAAAACCTATCAATAATTTATGGTGACATGTCCAAGGAAGTTCTAATAATCAGATGCTTCAGTAATCTTTCAACAGTTCTAGAACTTTAACTTATACATATGTTTAGCGACTGCTCTGAAATCGAAATGTAATTTATTTAGGACAATGAACCCGGCTCCATTTTTTTTGCAATTTTCGCGCCATTCTTCGTTAACAAAACTTACTTCCAAAACGTATAGCTTCAACATTAATTCCAAAGATACATTTTATTTTTATTACTAACATAAATGGTGAATAATAAATAAATCAAATTATAACTTTTTGTTTAAAATTCGAATTCTCATAAAAAAAATAATAATTTTCAATAAAAAATGACAAAATTAAATATCTTAAAAATATCTAATATCTCTTTGACGATGAGTTGGGTTTTCGTCGCGACACACAAATAAAATCCTTGTCAGATTCATCATCATATTCTTGTTTCATTGTTGAACAAAATCCCATACTGGCAGATGAGGATGCACCATCAACATTTCTACCACGTCGTGAAAATTCTGAATTGGTGTAAACATTAGAGGATTCATACGATGTGTCGTCATCATCTTCATCTTTCTTAATGTTTTCGGATTTTATTTTAAATGAATCTTGGCCACTAAATGAATCATATTCCGAATCAAATTTAATATCAGGAAGTCTTGCATTGATCGGTACATGTTGACCCGGAATTAAATGTATTTTTAAATCAAAACAACAATTGTCCGCTATGGTATATGCCCACCGTTTCACAATCGATAAACTACAATGATTTGGTGAGTCAATCTCCTCGTGTTTTTCACAAGCTAAACCGCTATGAAATTCGAATGCATCTCGATCCAAGCAAGCTCTGGCCAAATGAATCGATGGTAATTTTCTTTTCGAATTACCCAATTGGGATGTAGCTTCTTTCAGGCCAAAAAAGAATTCATGAATTGGATAAACCTCAATCAAATCTAACGGCTTGTTAGCTTCGACCGCAAGAATATTCAAAATTGATTTAACCATGTTGATATCTGTATCACGAGTAAATACTGGCCTTATAACATTCGATTCATCATCGAACATTAAACTATGTAAATTTTCATATATTTTACCATAATCGGTTTCACCTACCGCGTCTGGTGGGACCGGTAGCTTATGAGTTTCTTCTGAACGATTTTTAGCCTCGAACGCCATACCTAAGGGTAGTGATATGGGATTTATAAGCGTGTGGTAACTATCAATCACACCATTTTCCAAATTAAAATTGACCACAGCTGCTTCGGCCGGTGTATATGTCTCGTCATTTGTTTGACAAAACCAATTAAATGATATAATGGAAACGGTTACTAATTCTAGATCTAAAAAATAAAAAAAAAACAATTAAAAAAACACAAGTATAATGTTTAATCATTGTGATATTTGATACATACTGTCGGCTAAAATTGCATTGCTGATAATCTGGTCGATCGTATTTTTGTTTCGATTCTTTGTCTCAAGCAACGATCTCTGTTCATTAGCCACTGCAGTTAACGAAACACCTTGAGATGTAAATTTATCACAATGTTTCGAATTATTTTTAACTAAATTAGCTCTTTCGACATATTTCAATTTTTCAGCTGGTGTAATACGCTACAAACAATTATCAATATGTCAAATTGGTTAAATTACAAATTATCAATACATACCTGCCACAATCCAGCGCATTCAATTGATACTTGGGCTAAACCGTTTGGATATCGTTTACCATTTCGCTCCTGTTTTTGTTTGAAATCCAACATGAAGTAGTAAAACGCATTTTTTGCTGGCTTTTTTGGCATTTTGTTTAATTCAATTGCACTTTTTTTATAAAATAAAAATCAAATTAATTTTTAACCTCTAATCAATAGCTTTATCCAACGTCAGTCTGAGTCGTCAAATGTGTATAGCAAACTGCTAGAAAAATGCGCTGAGTTGCGAAATGCGAAAATGACAAGTAATGTCGAATTCTATTTTTTTTTTATGTGGTGTATACGTCAAAAAGAATGATCGATTCTGTAGCCAACTTCACGATTTTTTCTCTTAAATTCAACCGTCGTAACAAGCTAATATCTTATGAATAATTATTAAAAGTATTTATTAATCGAAATGTATTCTTTGATTACCGATTTAGTTAGTTCATGTAAGAATAATGTAATTATTTAAGAACAAACATAAAAACATAGTTAAAAAAAATATTTTATAGAGTCTGAGGGCAAATGCAGTAATTACGATTTATTTAGTAACTATGATTTATGACCAGAGCATTGTCTAAAAAAGCGTCACCATATGCTGACCAACTTTGATCTGCTATATCTATGGATATCGCAATGTCTATAATTTTAAAGGAAAAACTGAAAATAAAAGTAGCTTTTTAACAAAATAAATTTTAATTTTTTCCTGATCATAAGTGAGTTGCACGCTTAGGTCCCTGGCTATCGGCCACCCATTTTTTTATAGAATTATAACCAATAAATTTTGTATTTGTTTTTAACTGGACGGCAGTGATAATTGAAGTTTTCAGTACCTATGAGAGCTTTTATACTGTCACCAGTGAGAAATTTCCCCAAAAGTGTTACTGGTAAAATGTTGATAGCAAACAAACTTATCTAGACTTTCACATATAGAAGCTGTAAACGTAAATAATTGGCAGGTTGGCAGAAGGGACGACCTCTGGTCCTACAGTTTTCTTTTTTCGTGCAAACATCGGAGTTGCCAGAAAAATTTGCCAAATGTGCCAGTTGGGACGGTATGAAAAACGAAGGTGAGACGAAGCTACTGAAAATCTAAACCATCGCTCTACGATCGGTGACTAGTGGCTCTAATAATAAGATTCATTTAGCTAGGATCAACTCACAGAACTTGACAGAGCCAGCGTACTCGGTGCACTTTTATTTTCTGAATGAGATCATTAATTTACTGACCTCGTTGTTGAATAAAACTTGATAAGTGTTGTCACCGTCGCGTGATTATTCTCTCGAATGTCATTAACCATTTCTCATACTCATCTGTCTAAATTTCACACCCATACATGATAACGGTTCTGATCAACACCTTCTACAAATTTAGCTTGTCGGCATTTGCGAGGTATTTTGAATTTAGCAATGAACGTAAGTCATACAAAGCACGGTTACCAGTGACAAGACCTGCTTTAATATCATCTCCTACACTGTTATCATGACTATCATGAGTGACAAGGGACCTGAGGCATCAAAAACTTGTCAATCCTTCAAATGTGTGGTCTGCACTACTAAAATCCATTGCGTCTTGATCTCTAAAACCAGTGGCCATATATTTTGTTTTGAACTCATTGATTTGGAGACCAACGGAACCTGAGGATCGTCCAAGTGGATCCAGTAATTCTTTGACACCGTTACCATTTAGTCTACACAGATATCATCTGTATATGCAAGAACCTGGTTGGACTGACGGTACAAGATGTTGCCCTGAGGTAATTCATTTTTACGAAATATACATTTTTATATGAGATTAAAGAGTATCGGAGACAGAACATCTCCTTGCCGTTCGCCAGAGCTGATTGCAAAAATTCCTGATAGCTTGTACTCAACTTTGACACAACATTGTGACTACATTACTGTCATTAAACGCAATTTTTTCAGGTATTCTCGAACATCGCAAAGCAAACCGTAAGCTATCCCGATGGATTCAATCGTAGATTTGTTGGAAATCCAAGAACACCTGATGAATATCACGAGTTGTAATATTTAGAAAGAATCATCCTCAGCAAAAAAACTAGATCAGTGACTGACTGATTCGAATGAAATCTTCCTTGGTAATAGTCAGCTACAATTTCCTCCGCCTGGGGAGTGATTCTCTCCAATATTATGTAAGACAGTAAATAGTAATTTGTATGCTACGCAAAGGACAGCTATGCCACGATAGTTTCCGCATTTTGAGCGATCTTATGTTTTAAGGATAGAGTACAAAACGGCCACTTTTCATTCATCAGGTTTAACTTCGCTTTGCCATACTAATCGAATAAGGTCGAAAAGATAGTTCCACAAAGTATCCCATCCGAATATCAAGAGCTCAGAATTAATGCAATTGACCTCTGGGGAACGGTATATTTTAAAACTCTACTTGGCCAGTGTGAATATAGGATTAGTCCTCTATGCACATCTCCACGGAGTCTGTATTTGACAACTTAATTAAATCAGAAAAATTCTGCTTCTAAGTGTCGAGCACTGCATAGCTGTTAATAGACTTAGGTCTGAAGATATGGTGCAGTCCGGTGACTCATTTAAAGAAGTTACGAGAATTGTGCTCAATGCTGAGGTTTTGTACTCTTAAGACTTCAGCCTTCCACTTATTCGCGCTTTTTCTATTATTTTACGGCTTTAGAATGTATCTAATCAGATGGTCCAAATGATTGTAAAATGGCTGAGCTTATTCCACACACAATAAACGACTGCTTTAAAATCCAAAAAAGCCTTTTTACACATGTGGCCCAAGAAAAAATCCAACACCAATATTACCAAGGTTATCCAATGTAAAGCGAGATATAGACGTGAAACCTATACGGTCTCCACTTTCTGTTCATCTAGTTTCTTGGAGAACAACGAATTCCATTCTGATACTCTTTCATGCTGATATTCCAGTACGATCAAAGTCTTGTTTTCTTAGCAACTACATGCTCCACGTGTCAATTCTAAACCCCATGCCGTTAATGTAAGGGGCCTGGTTAAATTTTGGCGATAATCATTTTTATTTGTGTTGATATTTTTAACAACTATTAAAGGATGCTGGATTTTTAACAATATTAAAGAAACGATTAAGGGATGCGGGTTGTCAGCCTTACGATCCAACCTTTGTTTAGTCGTCTCCTACGAGAAGCCAGCGATACTAAGATAAAATTCTAAGGGTATAATGCTCATTTATAGATCTACAACAAGTGGTTCCTGAATAGAAGAGCCATACTGTGTATATTCCATTTAAATTAAGCACAGTAATGTACCTACTAACTTTTATAACTAACTCAATCAGAGACTTAATAAACCCAATAAGTTGGAAATAAAAGATCCAAAATAATTTTAAGTACATCTAGATCACCAAAAGGATGCAATTTGATCCTTAGATGTGTATAAACTGTCATTATTATAAACTGAAGTAGTTTAGAATGGCTGTAACTATAGTAACTATAGAACCAGTTGCGTAAAGTTAGACATTAAATGCTAATATAGTGAAAGATTGGGATGAGCTTCGGCCCCAAAATAGATGAGATCGAATTAAAAGCATAATACAATCATTGTCTGGGTGTTGATTGTATCCTTATGGAATTAACATCTCAAAAATATGTACGATTATGTGAAATAACAGTATTAAAGACAACATATTATTGTGTTAAAATTTAGAAAAACCTATTACGATATTTTACAGTTGCCTTTAGTGTACGACAAGGAAATGCGCATTTCCTCATTCAGGTTTTGGTTTATCCAGACGATATGTGAATGTTTGAACTGAATAAAAATGGAAACTTTTACATCAGCTTCTTTGTCACTCCTGATAATAGTATAAAACCGAGTAATTGGGGCAGTGGTTAAAGCTGCGGTGTTTAATTGCGATTGGTGATGACGATGAACACTACTATGACCCCCTGTTGGAGTGCAGAATCCATGGGCCAGTCCAAAAATGATGGATCAATGCATTGTATGTGCAGATGGAGAATTAAAGTGAACCTACATTCGTGCGTCCTCGATTTGGCTGGCGTCGACGTAAAGTAGACTTTATAGATATGATATTAAATCATATGAGTTTATATGTGTCACAAATGCTGACAAATGATATATGGTTATAAGTGCTCTGCAATAACAAAATCACGAATTTGCAAAAAAAAGCCATTGTAAAGTGGAAAAATTCATTGATTGGTCCTTAAATACATTCGTACATAGATACGCTAAGTTTGGTTCTTATTTTGCCCTGGCCAATTAGTAAAAGCTAAAATTTGACAGGTCTAGTGGTTCTCGCTGTACAAAATGAATTGAATTTTACTTCAACAAGGTCGGAAAATACTGAAAACTTAATTTTTAGGTAAGCATTCCAAAATATCCTCTTTATAGGTAAGGCGCATTTGTAGCTCGATAGCTATGTGAAACTTTGCTTCTTCGACTTTGTTGTCTCAGCGTCTGATGGTTTGTTGTGGGTTTTAGAATGGCAATATTACTGGTTTATTTTTATCGTTGGCAATTTCTAATTCACTGGCATTTCATTGTACTTTTTCATTGAATTTCCTATCCTACTTTTCGTTTTATTAATAAATGTTTGATTTCATTCAAATGCAAGCCTAGTGGAACCCAAACTAATACACGAAATTTAGAGCTCAACATTTGTTTGCTTACTTTTTATGTTGCGTTAGTTAAAGTTCCATGTAACTGGTGGGAAGCGACATATATTTATTAACTTTATCGGATAAAAAAAAAAAAAAAATAGGCTAACATCCGTATTATGCTTTGTTATGTTAGTTTAGGTTAACCGCACGTACTTTTAAAGTCGCCTGGAAACAGTACATCTAGTAATTGGCCTTCCTATTTAGATTTCTTTTTGGCTACATTGGAAACTAATTAAGCAGGTTTAATGACGAATTCTCGAATTCGGCAGCAAACACCTATATGCTTGATATTTGGGTTGCTAATTTCAGATGTTGTCTTAAATTCCGCACTGATACACGACATTAAAATTTTGTAACAATTTCTTGACATAACTCCTTAAACTTTACTTTAATAATAAATCAATAACGAAATTCACTCCAATGGCAACTTACCAAGACCTATTCTTAGAGGTATCATGGAGCCCAATCAGATCACTATTACAGATTTTAAAACAACTTCAATTTAAGTAAAAATTGGATACAATTTGGTTCCAGCAGCTAAGTAAAAATAGCCCGATTTAAATGAATTTTGGCACATTTAATGTACTCACCGAAACCTATTCGTAGAGGAATGATGGAATTCATTTTTAACTTGATTTGACACCGGATCAGCTTTCATATTTTCGACAACTGATTTGTATGCCGTGTTTTATTCACGATTAAAAAAACGATTTTGAAGCATCTATTTCACAAAAAATGTGACTACATTTACAAGTTGTAGTTACGTCTGTCGATTTGGGCCTAAGTTAAAGGATATGAACAGAACTACAGAAAACATCGAGGAGTGTTTATGTACCCTTAATTTTTTATTATAAAACTGATAACTAACATTAAATAAAAACTACCATTTTCGAGTAATTATCTCATTTTCAAATATATAATATGTATATATATATTTTTTTTATTCTCATATATGTTTTTTTTTTATATTTGATATATGACAAAAAAAATTAGATATTTTTTAAAATATTTTTTGGTTTGATATTCAATAATATAACTAGCTGTTAAATTAACTAGAAACATTATTTTTATTTTATTTTTTAAATTAATCACATTTTAATAATACAATATATATACATAAATACTATATTATATGTATAAATTAAATTGTTAAAATAATATATTATAATAAAAATTGTTATAGACATCGTAGTTTTTTTTTCTTTCACAAAACGATCGCCTAACAATTATACATGATCATAAGCATATCATACGTAATGTTTTTATTTTTATAAATTATGCAAATTAAGCTACTATAATGATAGCCTATCGATCTTCTTTGGACATGTTGCTCTTACACTATTATTTTTACATTACTCTTACTAAAAAAATTAAAATAAATTAAAAACTAAACTCATATTTAAATTACATTATAATATCTAGGAGACCTTAGACCACAAATTTCTATAACAAAAAAAGGAATGATCATCATCGTTTTATATTTTTTTTTTTTTAGTGCAAATATGTAGATATCACAAAAATATTCTAAAAAATTTTTGGTAAGTAAATTAAAATCTTAAATCATATTTAAACGAAACATCTACTGTGCTTTTATCGTATTTACCATTTGACTTTTTTGAATTGAAAACTTATCGTCTAAAACTAGTTCAACCTCGTCAAGCCCATTTATATTATGAATACTATTACTTTTAACAGGAGTAGTATTTGTTGTCATGTTTTTATCAACACCATTTTTGATGACAACACTTTGTTGATGTTGATTGTTATGGTTTGTTGTGTTATGACCATTAGAATTGTTGGTGTTGTTGGTCATTATTCTAGCATTACCATTTGATTGAAGTTCTTTTGTGTTCACCTTGAATTTATCTATCATTAGGGTACGTGTACGATCGAGTAATTCTTCTAGATCGTCTGATGTTAGTCCCACTGTTGATATTTTTGGTAACGCCTCAATGATTACGGTACCTGTGAATATAGAACAAGAATGAAAATGAGACTGCTATATAATAAATTGTTACGAAATTTTCACCCATAATGAAATAATTTCGTGGAAAATTATATTTTTTGTTCAGCTAAATAAATTATTTATGCACGTAGGTTTATATTATTTTGTGATATCTAAAATTAGAATATAATTGACTGCTAAATCTAAACAAAGGAGAATTGTTGATACCTATCTATTTCGATTTATAGTTGGGCTTGAGATATAGAGTGCATATTAGAAATTAGATACATGTCGTTGATAAGCAAAATTTGAATTAAGGTAATAAATAAACGATGGAAATTTATTAATTTTCCAGTATGTTATCGAAAATAATTTTTTATAAGTAATATGAATTTATGTATTAACATTTTGTTATCTTTAGCATTATTGCAAACATGTGATGGTCTTTAGAATGAAATGAAGTATATATGAGTGTGATTTGTTCCACTTTTATTTAGTGAGCAAAACATTATGATGATATGGCTAAATGTGTATGGTTCCTTAGAACTTTAAATATATTACGTTTTTATTAAACCTTTAAGTTAAATACCTATCGCAAAATAGGCGGTTTTATTTTAAAGATCAAAGGTGTAACGTAATGGTACAAGATAGAGGTTTTATTCTATAATGGTTTATTCAGTAGTAGTAACAATTACAATTGTGTAGTATAACATAACATTTGACCTGAGTTGACGGGTGCGTTCATGACACTCAATATTTTTATTTGCTGTTTTTTTAATTAATGTGACTCCGTTTCAAAACTAAAACGTTTACAAATATTTATTATTTTTTTTATTGCTATTTTATAGATTGAGTTTTTGTATCGGTTTTATTTGTCTACCAAAACTTGAAGTTTTGATAGCATTATTATTATTATTATTAACCGTTTCATGTGACGTGTCCTCCGGCACATGCCGTGAATGCTCTGCTGCACCAATTAATTCCTACCTTTCGGATGTATGTTCATTTGGAATGAAATATTTTCTTTTAGGATACAAATGTGCAGATGTCTTGGGCAAATGGTACGTATTTCTTCTTAGTGTCTTGGCATAGTCTGTTTTCATGTACCGATTTTGGTGCTTCTGCATTTGAAACAACCATCCCTGCTGTCCATTCTCTCGGTCCAACTTGTAACCTGACCTTGTCATTTATGTTCAACGGTATTGTAACTTTTACTCCTCGATCTGCATATTGTTTTTGTCTGTCCCTTAATTTTTGTAAATTTTCCTGAACTTTTATTATTGTATTCGGTTTTAATTGATCTCTTAATTGGTAGCTTACTTCTGGTATGTCTACTAAATAACCGTGAATTAGATGATCCTAATTTATCACTGGGTGGTGTGTTTCGCCAGTTTTGCAATGCTAAGAAAATGTTTGTTTTATCTTTAAAACATTTCTTTAGCAATAATTTAGCTGTTTGGACCCCGCGTTCAGCAAAACCATTCGATCTTGGAAATCTTGGGCTCGAAGTCTGATGTCTGCTGAAATCCAATTCTTCAGCAAATTTTTTGAATTCATATAACGAATACTGTGGTCCGTTATTAGTTTCCAATATTTTTGAGTTCCGTGCACAGAGAACCATTTTTGTAACTGATTTATTATTTGTATTGAATGTTTGTCGTTAAGCCTATAAACCCAGATTAGCTATCCAGCTATCCAGCAATATGAGCTATTTTTAGTATTTTTGAAATTTGTATAGTTGGTAAGACTATTTTTTCCCCTTTATAAATTATTTCATCATATACTGCTAGTTCTTCTTTGAATGTTGAAAAATGTTTAAGATTTTGAATTAACTTCTCTTCTGGCCATCCATTAATTATGTAATTTTTCAATATTTTAAGACCTGCGTCGTTTTTAGTGTCTTTGATCAATTCATCTAATGCATTTGCCTTCTTCTTCAGCTTCATTGATTCTGTTCCTTATATCACGACTTAAAGTATCTGCAAAGGGAATCTCCGACCTTTTTTATATATTATCTTCGATGAATATACCATCACATCGAATAAAATCTTTTGAAGTTTTGCTGGAGCTGATGTTATCGGGTTTTTCTTTGATGTTTCTATGATGAATATGGTCGATATTTTATCTTTATCCATCTCTAATTCGTTTGCCGATATCACGTGTCCAAGAAATTTTAACGATTTTTTATTGAATAGGCACTTCTCTTTATTAAGTTTTAATCCTGCTTTTGCAATAATATCCATTACTCTTTTTGTGACTTCATTGCATTTTTCCTCAGTTTCTGCATGAATCAATATGTCATCCATCGAACATTCAACGTTAGGTATATTTTCTAGAAGACCGTTTATTATAAGCTGAAATATTTCGAGTGCTGATGCTAGCCCGAATGGTATTCTCGAACAGGTGTATCTGCCCCATGGTTTATCTTGCCCATGGCAGAAACATGTGTATCTGCCCTATATTTTTGCATTCTTTCCGTAACCCTTACCTGCCAAAATCCTTTTTTACAATCCAACAACGTAAAAGTTTTCGATTTATGTATTCTGGACGAGATTTCCTCAATAGTTTGTAGAAGATGATGTCTCCTGAGAATGTTTTTATTCACGTTTGAAGGATCCAAGCAAATTCTAATCCTATTCTTTTGTCTTACTACGACCATTGGCGATACTGCTGGAATAGGCTCCGTATTTTTTTTATGACCTTCATTTTTTCCATTTTGTCGATTTCGTTTTTTACTTGATCCCGTATTGAATGAGCAATGCGTCGCGGAGGATATATTTCAAAACAGGGATTATCTATTAAGTCTATGTCGTTTTCAGACAACCTAGACCGTCATAAATAGTTTCATCAATATTTATATAATTCTTATTTTGTTCGTTTGGCCTCTGAATTAAATGCAGTTCTTGACATGTTCGTTTTCCTAATATCGGTGTTGCGTTACTGTTGATTACTTTAAAAACTATCTTTCTTTTGATATTTTGTATTTCGCACCTAATTAGTAATTCGCCTAAAACTTTGATTCTGTGACCGCTGTACGTTATCAAATTTATTGTCACTGTCTTATCGAGCTTGAGATGTAGTCTGTGTATGAGTTTAGGCAAGACATTGCATTCTGCACCCGTATCTAATTTACACGTCATTGATATCACGTCACTGATATCACGTCATTGATTTTTACGCTTTCCTACCACCCATCACTGGAACATTCGAACTCCACCGAATCAACATACAAATTTTCTCTTTCATTTAAATTATATATTTTCTGACTTTTCGATTTGTCACCTTTGATTTTTGTTCTACAGGCTACCGGCACATGATTTTTACTGTTGCATTTTGAGCAGATCACGCCATACGCCGGACAATTTTTCACGCCATGCTTGGATTTGCACCGTTTACAGTAAAATATTTTATTATTACTATTTTTTATTATTACTCTTATTTTCGTTATTAATCTTATTTCTAACATTTCCATTTTTGTTCTTTATTTCAATTAAACTAATTTCTTTGTCTACTTTAACGGCTTGCATGTTCAAAGATGCTAACTCGTGTGCTTTCCATATATTGATGACCTCATTTAAAGTTTTTGTGTCATCATTTATTAATTTTTCACGAATTTCATCTTTACATATGCTTAAAATTAACCTATCTTTCAAAATATCATCTACCGTTATTTTATCATAATTACACTTCAAAAATTGTAATCAAATTCTGGTCAAAAAATCTTCAAATTGTTCTCCGACCGATTGTGACAAATTATTAAAAATAAACGTTCATACGTTAAATTTAATTTTGGTTGAAAATGTTCGTCGAACTTTTTTACTTATGTTTCTTATGTTATCTCCTCTTCTTTTAGTTGAAAAAATTTAAACACTTTACATGTTTTTTGTCCTATTGACGTCATGAATATTGCCGCCTGGATTTTTACCGTCCAACCAATTGTTGCATGCATCTCCAGCGTCTCTTTTTATTAGTACGCACTAGGTTGGTAAATTTAATAATGTAAGTACCAGTAAAGGAACTTTCCAAAAAATGGCGTCTTTTATGGCGTCTTTTACTGCATCTTTTTTTATACCGTTTATTTTTCACTTTTTGTTGTCTTTGCGTATTAATTTATATATATATATATATATATATATATATATATATATATATATATATATATATATATATATATATATATATATATATATATATATATATATATATTATCCTAAATACTTTTCTTTTTACTGTTTTACTATTTTAATAGTTGTTAGTCGCTTATATTATTATGTTTTATTTAATCCCACTTTTGACACCATGTAACGTAATGGTATAAGATAGCGATTTTATTCTATAATGCTTTATTCAGTAGTAGTAACAATTACAATTGTGTAGTATAACATAACATTTGATCTGAGTTGACGGGTGCGTTCATGACACATAATATGTCAAGTCACAAAAGGATCACCAACATTGGTGTTTCGGCTTCACGATTTGCGTATATCTGGTAGTGCATTATTATTTTATAGAAATTTTTTAAACAATATTACCTAAAAAAACATTGGCCTTACATTCGCATATTTTGAGAGAACAATTATTGAACAGCCAAATTTCTATTTTAATAATATTTATAAGTTGCATTAGGTGATAATTGCCAAGCGTTTGGCTGTGACCTTAATTATGTCAATTAGCATTTTCATTTTAAATACGGTCTATTCTCTTGATCTTTCCACAAAAGTCAAGAAATGACATTTATTTTATTAAAACAAGAAATAGCCTACCTGCATCAAAATATTTATTTGTCTCGTCCAAGAATGTTGTGTACGATGTAAACACAACCGGTAAAATAGGCAGTTGAGAATTGATTGCCACATGAAATGCACCCTTCTTAAACGCATGTATCTCGTTTGTATTCCTTCGTGTTCCTTCCGGGAATACCCAAAGTTTTGTTTTGGTTTTAATCAAAAAATCTGTACAATTATTCATTAGTTTTTTAGCTTTGTCGGAATGAAATCGATCAATAAATATTAGGCCGGAGAGCCATGCCACCAAACCAAATGGCCATGCGTAAAATATTTCTTTTTTGGCAATTACGGTACATCGGCCCATAATCGGCCATATATGAAACATTCCCAATATATCAAGAGATGATTGATGATTTGACACAATAATACATGCTTCTTGTGGTTCCAAATGTTCTCGTCCACGAAGTTCCCACTTTAATCCAATTACTTTTGAAACTGGAGTTATCGCATAACTGCATGTTCTGTAAAATGTAAATGAAAAATAAAATTATTTTCATAAAATAAAATATAACAAACGACCGCATCTGATGAAATCATTAAATAATTTAAATACGGTATATTATAACACATAAAAAAAACAGCTAATTGATATTCTTGATTGCAAACTTTGTATTTATAAGATATTATTTTATAATTACATAATAAAAAGTCACCAACATTAATCTTAATCAATAAAAAAATAAAGTAGGTGAGAATGAAAAATGTGTAATCACTTTCTCAAAATATAAGACTTTGAACCAGAGCAATGAACTAGGCAACTTTACTATTTTTATTCTTGTGTTAGCACTTAGCCCATTGAATTTCTGGACAGTTATATTGGCAATCTTTAGGTAAATTTGGGAAATAAATCGTTTACATATTTACAATAAACATTGAATGTTATAACATTTTTCATTTTAATTTTTTATTTTTAAGATCAACATTTTTTTAAATTTTAGTAAATAATTAATTTCAAAAAACTTTCAACCCCAAGAAAAATAAAAAATCCGAAATGCATAAAATTTTATTACAAAGCCTGTCAAAAAATGTGCAGGTTAAATGCGTTGACTAGGGAGAAAACCATCCTGTTAACTACAGAGAATGCAGTGTTGAAATTGAATTGCAAAGCAACAAGTTTAAAAGAATGAATGAAAAATTTAAAATTTAATTAGAAAAACAGCCATTTGAAAAAACAAGGCCAAAGTAATACGACGAAAAATATTGGAAACTCCTCAGGAGGAAATGGGCAAAAGAAAAAGATTATCTCGAATTTTTCAGTAAATTAGGGAAGATACATAATTGGAGAAAATTTGAATGCAAAAAATGTCCATTGGAGTTCTAGGCGAATAACGACTAAAGGAAAAGGACTCCTTAAACCTATCAGAAAATGAAACACCTGGAAAACCAACCGACTGGCCTACGGATCGAAACAAAATACCAGACATAATTGTTTTCTTTATAATCAAAAACATATCTATGCACTATATTCAAGGACACGAAAGTCGAGACCTAAGCTCGGACCATTCTCTTCCTTAATAATTATAAGTATTAGGGAAGAGAATGGTCATTAAGTAAAAAATAAAAACTGTAATGCTCCGTGAGTTAACAGAAGAAATAAAAAATATAAGTCGGAAAAAAAGCTCCTGGATATGATTTAATAACTGGGCAAATTATAAAAGAACTACCAGACAAAGCAATACACAAACTTCTGCACATAATCATTGCTGGGTTTAGATTAAGATACGTTCCAAAGCCGTGGAAGGTAGCAGAAGTGATCATGATTTTAAAACCAAACAAAAACAGTAACGATAAAAAAGTCATTTAGATCAATGTCTCTACTTTCTACTATATCGAAGATATTTGAAAAACTACGTCGGAAGAGACTAAATCCTATAATAGAGGATAATGATCTTATACCTGCTTATCTGTTTGGATTCAGAGAAAAAACTGCGGCCCTACAGCAAGTTCACAGAAACACAGATATTATAGAACGTACTCTAGAAACGAAAAAGATATGTTCAAGCCTCTTCTTGGAAGTAGCGCAAGCATTTGATCGTGTATGTCACAAAGGATTAGAGTACAAGTTACATCGAGATCTTCCCAAACAGTAAATCCTAAAATCTTACATAACCGACAGGCCGTGTAAAAAATGAAGATGAATATTCGGAAGGGAGCAAGGGAGCGTTTTTAGCCCCATCTTATACCTCCTGTACACACGAGACATACCATTAATGAAAGAAACAACCATAGCTACATTTGCTGCGATGATACAGCATGGCAATTGGGAGCAATGTAACCCAAGCTACAGAAAAATTACAAACATCGATTAATACAGTTAGTAAACCGGATGAAGAAATGGAAAATTAAGCTCAATGAAACAAAATCGGTTCATGTGACTTTTACTAATAAAACGAACTATGTCAGTATACCAATCGTAATAAACTCTTAACAAGCCCTTCATGCAAATACAGCAAAATATCTAGGGATGACGCTAGATGCCAAACTTAAATGAAATGAACATGTCAAAAATAAAAAGAACGAATTAAACATCAAATATAGGAAAATATATTGGCTCATAGGTAGAGACTGAACTATCTATACATAATAAAATGCTCCTATATCGGCAAACCCTGAAACCTGTGTGGGCTAACGGAGTACAGTTTTGGGGCTGTACTAAGAAAACGAACGTTAAGATAATTCAGGCGTTCCAAAATAAAGTACTTCGGAATATTATCAGTGCCCCGTGGTACATTCGAAATAAAGACCTACACCGTGACGAAAAGATTGTAGGCATCAATGAAGTAATTGAAGTTTATGCTGCCAAACATGATTCACGCCTTCAACAACATGAGAATATCGAAATACGTCGTATGCTAGAATGTCCGATTGCAATACGACGCCTACAAAGAACCTATAACGACGGCGGAATGTTGTCGTTATTTTTTAATTATTCAGATTTGGATGTTGTGCAAAGCAAAGCTCAGTTTCGATCTGATGAGAAATTTAGTTAAAAATTCATTGTCATCTCATCAGGCCATGGCGACCGAGTGCTATGTGTAAATGCTACTTTTACGCTCTATATATATTTATGTACAGTGTACATGTAGCGTTAGCGATTTATATGGAATTGCACGAAATATCTGAATAATTTTAATTGTGTGTGTAGCGATGGTCGTTACAAACCAAACCAATGGATCTAGTGATTGCAAACTTAAATAATACTATATTATAGCAAATATTTATTTAAATAAATAATTATATTTATCTTTGGGACTAGCCATTGGGTTTTACCCCAACAAATTTAAATGTGATTTAAATTAAGATAGAAAAATCGCTAGATGATTTATATAATAAGTCAGTTGTAATAATAATAAATAAATCAAAAAAAAAAAAAAAAAAAAAAAAAAATTAAAAAAAAATATTCAAAAACCACGAAATCCAAGCCAAACACACTAGTTGGGAATACTTTAGGCTGTCATTAGAAGAATAAATTAATCTAAAGGTTCCATTAAAAACCGAGGTGCAAAAGTTTGACAATTTGTAAATGATATACAAACAGCTTGGAATGTCTAACAGTCTAAAAAAACTAACTAATGACAGCAGTACTGATTATTCCCTTTGGAAAGGAACCAAAAATATTAAAAGACCATCAATGCAGATTCCTCTAATAGGGATAAATATGGAAAATGGCCGGGAAATAACGGGAATAAAGATAAAAGTTATGCGGAACACTTTGAAAAAATATTCTAACCAAATGATAAGCAAGCATTTGAATCTCAAATAATAACGGTGGAATCTGAAAAAGAAAGTGAAGAAATCCTATTAACTTCACCAAAAGATATCATGCGCGAGGTAAAATTCAATTTGAATTCGAAAAAGCTCCTGATTCTTATCACTGCAGGAATTTTAAAAGAACTACCAAGGAAGACTCTAGTTAAGCTCACTAACTATATGAATGCAGCATTTGGAATCAAATAAATTTGTACCTACTTTGTGGAAAATTGCAGAAATAATCATGATACTATAACCTGGGAAGCCACTATACGAAACATCGCCCTATAGACTAATTGCACTGTTGCAAGCTCTTTGAGAATCTACTGAATAGCAGGTTAAACCCGATAATTAAAATGAATAACTTACTCAAGTACACAGAATAATCAATATAATTGAGAAAGCACTCGAAGAGAAAAACTTCTACTTTACGATAATTTTAGACGGAAAAAAACTGGAATCATATTTGAAAGAAACATTCCTCAGAATTAAAGTGAATTAAACTTACTCTGAATTGAAAAAAAAACAACAATGGCGATGACATTGCAATCCTGGCTGTTGGAGACAGCAACAAAGTCAACACAAAAATTGCAATTAGCTATCTCTGAAATTCATAAATGGACTAAAAGATGGCGGGTTAAACTAAATGAAACTAAATCAGTTCACGTAAATTTTAGAGTTGGATCATATACCGGTTTCAATAAATCGAGATATAATACCGTATGCGAACACAGGTAAGTAATAAGGAACATGGCCGATGCACCATGGTACGTCAGAAATACCGACCTACATAGAGACCTTAAGGTGGATCTAGTTTTAATTGAAATCCAAAAAAAATGCAAGGAGACACAATATATAAGGAGACACTCAGCAACATGTGAATATCGAGGTAATTCAACTCTTAAACTACACCAATATTGTACGTCGACTGAAAAGTGCTAAACCTTTTGTGCTGACGCAAACGGCAGCTTGCTGATTTAAATCCACAATAAGAACTTACCAGAAACTGTAAAGCGTCAATGGGTAAAGAGTCATAGATACATTTATCTTAATAAATTAAGTCAGAAACAAATTGCTCATTAGCCCAGGAGACTAGATTGTAGTAAAATAAAATAAATTCAGTCTATTAAAAAAAAAAAATAAAAATCTTAACTAAAGTGACTTCTTTAGCAATGCCATTTATTAGTTTTCACTCATTCGTGTACTGCAAGAAATATGATAATGCAGCTTGTTTGTTAATATTTGAGAACCAAATAGCATAAATTAAAACATTTCGATTATTAGTCCTTGTAATCGTGCTCAAAACGAACAGAAAATCGAAACCGTGTAATTCAACGATAGGTTATCTCGTGTTCAAAACGGTTTCGTCGATTATACACGAAAATAAAGCTGTATTGAAACGAAGGACTTGCTTTTTTTAACTAAACTTTTCGCTATTTTGTTATGTTCTTATAAAGATTAAAAAAATTTGGTCAATTGATTAGTTTTAAAGAATCCTACACAAAAATGCTGCGCCTCGAAAGCGTCCTGTGTAGGTAAATAGCCTGGTAAATTAGAACTCAACAATTTGCGATTCACAAATTTTTCCCTTCTGTGAAATCGGCTATTTAGAACCATATCAAAACCAAATGCAGCCTAAACGCATAACATACAAAATTGGGGCAATGAAAAAGGAATTTTTTACCGATTTGACCAACACAAAAGAAACACGACGGTTAGAACCATAATCGAGATGACCAATCGTCCTTATTGATCCTGTAATTCATTTTATATATAAATGACATCGAGGCACTTAGTAAAAAACTATTAAGTGCACGAACTATAAGGATTAGTTTATTCATATAGTATTGGTCATCAACTGAGTATTTACCCCTCGAGACTTATGTTGATTTCATAATCAATACATTGATTGTACAACTGATACTAAATTAGGATGAACATGCTATTAAAAATCGATTAAAATTTTTATATTATCAAAATAAATTATGTATTTTATATATAGTTTCATTTCAGGGATTAGTAATGTAATTGTAAGACACGAATTGGATGAGTCACATGCAGATATAAATAGAGACACATGTTTTATTATTGCTGTTTTCATAAAAGCCAAACGTTTGGAAATATGTTTGAAATTATTTGCCACTGTGAATATATAAAAATAAATATTGAGTTGGATGTAACGACCTGTTAAGTAAAATATTAAACTGAAGCGGCTCTTATATTCCGCAGGATAGTAAATACTATCAATACTATCAATATAATTTGCATACGACCACATATTTTTTATGTGTCACAGATAGCATCGAACCGGCTCGTTACCAGGTTAAGACGACTAAAATGAAAAGAACCCTTGCAAGTAGTCTAAATATAAAATCTTGCTAGTTAATATTAAGACAGATCAGCAGTTTAGAAAAGTTGGCAATTGAAATAAAAGTTTCGAAATAATAAAACTACAGCATAAGATAAGTATTCAAGATCTAGCAGCTAATGTTAATCTCATGAAGGTGTGTTGATTGCTGTTAAGACTTCGATTCAAAATGAAATCATTGCATGTCATCCAATTTTTGATGTTATTGCTGTACGGAATAAGGTTACCAATACATCTATTCTAATGGTTGCTGTTTACATTCCCAATGGACCAATTTTGGCTAATAAATTAATAAATTTTGGATGTATTTTTAATTTTATTAATTTTAATGTTTTACCGTTGATGCACGTTGGAGAACAATTAATGGTTATCGGAGACTTCAACATTCCCTATTTTACTTGCTTTTTTGTTGATGGAGTTTTCATGTCTTCTTCTACAGATCAAAATGCATTGGCAGTATTTGACTACTTGAAAAAGCATGAAAAATGCTTAACCCAGTTTACATCTAATAATTCTTTTCATTTTGATTTTAGGCATGCTGACTATGTATCTTTAAACGAATTTCTTTTTAATTCTGACTGGAGTTTTTTTTTTGAAAGAAGAACAAATAATTTAAACGAAACTATTTCCATTTTCAATGAACTACTCAAGACTGGCGTTGAAAGGTGCGTTCCATTAATTAAAAACAAACCGCGAACCATGGTACAACATAGAATTATTGCGTCTCGAAAAATGCCGTAACAAATTTCATTTTCTATATAGACTTCACGGTGGGGATTTTCATTTCTAGTTTTGTTGTAGCTCAAAAGGAGTTTAAAACTTTAATTTGGTTTCTGTATAATAATTATGTTTTGCAGATAGAAGATGAATTAAGTTCAAATCCAAAAAGGTTTTGGAATTTCATAAATGGTAAAAGGAAAGTAGCAGGGTTTCCCACACCTATGACATTTCAGGGTTCTTCTGCTAGTCAGTTCTCAGATATCTGCAACCTCTTTGCCGATTTTTTTCTTTCCGTTTATGAACCTTCTTCATCATCTGCTACACATCAAACATCTCAACTCTAGTTTCTCATGTTAAAAATTATTTTAATTTTTTTAGTTTTACCGAAGCAGAAGTTTATGATGGTTTAATGCAACTTGATATTAATAAGGGATCTGTTCATGTTGGTTTTCCACCTATCCTAATCAAGCATTGTGCTGAAAGCTTAGCTCCTTCTTTAACCCTAATTTTTAATGAAAGCATCCGGTCTGGAATTTTCCTTGATCCCTGAAAAATTTCTTTCATTCTTCCGATTTTTAAATCTAGTAAAAGATGTGATATCAGTAACTATCGCGGAATATCAATTCTTTCTGCAATTCCTAAACTTTTCGAAGCGCTGGTACAGAAATTTTTATATTTTTACGTGAAGTCGTTTATTTCTCTAGCTCAGCACGAGTTTTATCCGGGTAGGTCCACTGTTACTAATTTAGTTTCATTTTGTGGACATTTACATACTATATTGGATAATAAGCAACAAGTTGATGTGATTTACACAGACTTTTCAAAGGCTTTTGATAAAATTGATCATTGGATTCTTATCGATAAGCTCGATAAACTTAATTGTGAGTCTATCCTTATTAGGTGGTTGCATTCTTACCTTTCCGATCGTTACCAATTTGTGAAGATTAATGATTCTTGTTCTCGTTTATTTCGTGTTACCTCGGGTGTTCCACAAGGCAGCCACATTGGTCCACTATTATTTGCCTTATTCTTTAATGACCTCATTGAGTTTGAATTTGCTCAATGTCTCTTTTACGCTGATGATTTAACAATTTATACCTCCATTGCTAATATATCAGATTGTTTAAAATTGCAAAGTGATTTGAATAAATTCTGTAATTGGTCGATTAATCACAAACTGTTATTGAATGTTAGTAAATTTAAAGTACTTTCTTTTTGTCGAATTCGTTCACCTTTACGGTAGCAATATTATCTTTATAGCACGGCTGTTATTAGAGTTGAATTCACATCTGACTTAGGTATAATATTCTCCTCTGATCTTTCATTTACAAAACACATAGACACCTTTGTGAAACTGTAAAGACTTTTGTGACCCGCTCACTCTAAAATCTATATATGTATCCTTTGTCCGATCCATTTTACGGTACGCTTCTCAGGTTTAGTCTCCATTCTATCAATGTCATTCGGACAGAATTGAAAGTATTCAGAAGCATTTTGTTTTATATGCGCTTCGGGGCATACCTACATTTTGGGTAAGTGAATATATTCTTCCACCCTATAAAGATCGTTGTAGTTTATTAAAATTACAACGATTAAATATCCGACGAGACGTAGCATCTGTTATCTTTATTCGAGATGTTTTGTTTTCTCGTATAGATTGTGATGAAATTCTCACACGATTGAATATGTTGCTCCAATACGTTGTTTGCGCCCTCGTGATGGACTCTTACATATTGATTCGGTTTCTACTAACTTTGCTCTTTCTGATCCAGTTTTGAAAATGTTGCGTCTTTTTAATTATGTTTATAATATTTTTGACTTTAGCAATTCAAGTAATTCGTAACGATTGAAAGACCTAAGAGAACACTGATCATCTACAAAAAAAAAATGAATGGAAACTAGGATAATTTGGTCAAACCCTTGACATTGCCTTATTTTTAATACCATATTTAGCACAATAAATAGTATGACTTGATATACACATTGAAAAGTTGTGCTTAGCAGAGAGCTATCATGTGAGCTTACCATGTGACGTTGAATTTAGATCATATAAAATTGAACCAAGACAAAAGTCTAATCCGAATATGAACACAAGCTGCTTCAATAATCTGTTACATCAACGTTGTTTCAATAAACACGTTGTAAAGTTTTAAAATCATTTGTTGATGAATTTGTGGGCTGAAAATACTTTTAGCAAATTTATTAAAATATAGGTCCAACAAGCTGTTAATTTAAGATAAGTTGCGTTGCAAAATAGACGGCCAAACTTCGGGTGAATTTTGTTTTTTAAGTATGCACTTTAAGAGGGACAAGTATGCCTAAAACAATCTTTTGTTCCTGCAACCTTCTAAACCTAAGTGAAGAACCGACCCTGACATCATTTATATAATTTGTTATTTTAATCGATTGCGATCGAAATCCAGAATGATATATTTAAATTCGCGATAAAAAAAATTATTGTTATCTACATATTTCTAATAGCAACAAATAAATAAATAAGTACATTAACATTAGAAACACAAATAAATAAACAAATTCTTAGCAGACTTATTGGATTTTTTTTGTTTTTGTTATCTTATTCTATAAATTAAAATTAATTTAAATTGATTACGACCGGCTTTAATCGTATGCCCTATACGATACACATATGGTAGTTCACATATATATGTATTATAATCGTTAAGCTACTTGGTGTGCGTAAACTGTGCATGCATATTATAAGATAACAGATAATATCTTGTACTTAAATATGTGCAAATTAAAAAAACGAGTGATTTGAAGATTATCAAATTTACAATCGCGGGAATTTATTGCGTTATTTAAAATGTTCGATTAATCTTAATCAAGATAATTTAGAAACAAAAACAAATTATTACCTTGAAGCAGTGATTCGATTAGTCTCTAAAAAATGATTACATTATGAGATTATAAAGGTTTTTATTGTAAGGAAAGAACGAGAACAGATGACTCTAACTTAATATTCTCTCTGAGTATTGAGGTCAGATTGATTCCATTAAATTTTGAACAAAAAAAAAATCAAAATTTGCTAAATTTAAGCACTTTCTACAATAAATATTCTTATTTGTTACCTTATAACGAAAAGTTAAGGGACTTAAGATCAGCGATAGGACCTAAGAATGAAATTTAAGTACTTTTTCATTATATTTATTGTATTTATTTTTCGAGTATAGCAGAATTTTCAGTCAAATTATGTTACCGTTTGAGAATTGGCCATACTTTAAATTTTGTGTCACTATGGAATAAATCGCATTGCTATTTATTTATAATAAAATAAAAATACATCAACAATAGCGGCGTATCGTGCTCTTGAATGACTAACAAAATGTTTCTGCCGCGTGTTTTTGTTAGATCATCAGCACAGTTGTGTTTATGCTATAATTACAATATGCTTTATGTACAACATTGAGGAGCAGTATCGCCATTTATTTTAAACTAACAGCATCGTTAATACGAGTACTCACGATGCCAGTTTGGTTTATTTCCGTTGCTCTTTTTTCAAACTAGGCCCTCATCAGGTACCATCGTTTTTCCAAAACTTTTAATTTATTGGTAATGGTTACATCTCCTCCAAATTGCTTTATATTGTGATATTTCCATGAAACGACAAGTCAAAAAGCTATCGGAATCATCAGAACTATGTAGTTCGAAGTTGCGTTTATTATTCTTCACAGCCTTTGTGGCTTATCACAATTATGATTATCCCGTTGAACCTTCCTACTATACCAGTTGACAGTGAATAAAGGTTTCTAAAGGTCTAAAATCTGCTAAGCCAATTATTGAAATTAACTGTAGCTTTTGTCGTTGTCTTCTAATTTGATGTAGGATACACCTCTGTTCACTAGCTGAAATTATTCTTGACTAACAGCACTAACAGCTTCTTGAATGTCAGGATCCGGAAATACTCCTGTTACACTTATTGCCACGCGACTTACTATTGCTTGGCATTTAAATATTCCATGAAGGTTAAGTTACCGTCATACATCTACACTTTGACCAGTTACTAAATAATATTTTTTCAGAATTACAGCAATTTGACACTTTAGCAACTCTACAGAGGTATACCAACGGTTACTTGACCTTACCACTCGTGATTTCTCAAACTCGTTTTAAGCACTAATGCCTACATACAATGGATGCATTTAGGTTCCCTAACTGTTGGCGACATGTTGAGAGCTGAACGCAAGTGATTCAAAAAAAATGTGAACATAGTTGGCTTAAATGCCATTTTTGCCATCATAGCGCCATTTTAACCATCATAGCACAGTAGATTTGGTCGCTTTGAAAAATCAGTAGTATTCTATGTGTATAGTTCCTTATCTTATCCCTTCCAATTGGTAATCATTACACAGGAGATGGTCGTTGCCCCCCTACAATGATCATGCAACATGTGGCCTACCTTTATACATGTCATTTGTTCTTTCAGGATGTACAACTAATAAAATCGGACAAGTATCGAATTCAAAATTGCTGGTTATGCGATAAAAAGAACTCTAACCCTCAGGTTCTCAAGTAACAATTGGATGTAGTGGTATTGATTATTTAAATAACTTAAATTTTGTTTAGATACACATCTAAACAGGTAGTACCTAACATATAACTTTTGAGTCCACTTCCATTAGGATTCGAACCCGATCGTCAGTTGCTCGGCAGAACCTGTTATGTTTATTTTGTGAATAATTTTTAATATTTAGTTTGTCATATTTAAGGCTTGCTTATACATAAACATAAATTAATGTTTAATTTATGTATTTTAAAGAGAGAGTTTAAGTGTTATTGTTCAAGGTTTTTTTTATTAATGTTCATAGCACTTAGGAAAATGTATATCCAATATGAATGTTCTAGCAATAAACATACAGCACTACTGCAAAAGGTAAAGGGAGGATTAGGACGGATTATGAAAAGGAGGGATTAGGAATAAGTTAAGAGAGGCATAAAATAAAGATTTTCAGTCTTTTAGTTGTTTACTTTTGATGTTAAGTTTGTTTTTTTGTAAATTGTGTTCCAAGGGGAACGTCTGATCGTTCAGTTCATTCCACATTCACGTACTCTTCACAAAAAATGAGTTTTTAAATTTATTGGTCCTCGCGAATTTGATTTCCAGATTGTACCGGGATGCACATGGCGTCTCAAATTTCGCTCGGGCCTTAACAAACCGGGTATAAAAATAAAATAATTAGGGTATTAAATAAAAATAATCAGGGTATTAATTATAATTAGGGTATTTTGTCTGTTTAACACACACTGAACTTTAATAGATGCACATCGTGTTTCTCGAGTTATATATTCATGCCTCAAGGAAAATATAGCGTTGAAATAATAAATAATTCAATTGTATTATAATTCTAAATTTAATGATAGATTTTGCAAATATGTTATTGTTTTAATTGATTATTAATTTTATTTGTTTTAAACGCAAAGTTTATCAATTATAGTTTATCAATTTTATTTGCATAATTAATGAATTTAATTGGTTTTTTGTTCAATTCAACAGATTTTTGAATAGTTCAAAATTGTGTGCTCAGATTTTAAAGATTGCTGAGTTGGTTACCAAGTCATACCAACCACATGTATGGTGCACTCCAACCCCTGTTGTGCAGTTCATTACTAAGGTCAGATCCAAATTACTCAGGTATTAGATGGAATTTACTGTTTCTTTAGCGACGATTAAGACACTTGCTTACCACAAGTGGTAATTTGTGGTACTCGTTGAGAAACCATACATCCTCAACTGACATTTAAGCGTAAAAAAAAATTTAGGTATACTCGTAAAATTTGGTTTATGACTATACCTATCAATAATGTTAACAGCCTAAGAGGATATCCATATATATATACCTATATAAAAATGAATTATGTGTGGATGTATGTTTCGGATCATAGGCTATTCCGATAGTCATGAACATTTTACCATGCATTTGCACGCCAAGGATAAATCTAAGAGATCATTATTTTTTAATTTTCGATTCCTTTGGATTTCCCAAACAAAAGTTCTCTTATTTTTTTTAAAAGAACTAGGGCAAATTTTACCCGATTAATATCATATTTGGTCCAGGTCAGTTTAATAATATGACCAAAAATTTTGGATATAATATGAAATTAACATAAATCATCGACAGCCTTCCGCTTTAAATTATGGCCCAGTTTAATTTATTAATCGATAGCAATAATATTGAAAATAATTAACATCATTAATTTTGAAATGCCTTTCTGGGGTTTTCTCCCAATTTTCGGTGTTTTATAATAACTTTGGACAAAATAACTTTTGCGCTTTCCGCGCGGCCAAGCTGAAAAAAAAGTCCGACGATAATATAGTAAAATTTACACACAACACAATTACAATTTTTATTAGGTATAATTTTATCAAAAAATTCAAAGTTAAATTCGACATTAATTTCTTTAATGCATCTCTGGACAAATTAAAATCGAAAGCCGACCGAACATTGTTCAAGGAAAGGGAAGATTAAAAACCCGGCTCACATTTACAGTAGTTTTGCCTACAGAATGGCAACTTGATTTAAAAAATTTTACCACGCATGGTACGAGAATAAACATGTATCAAACAAACTATCGTAAATCACGAACAAATATTGGGCCAATCCCATTCCTACGTATATAAAGGGGCTCAAAATTTATTAATTTACATCTTCCTCGATATGCCAAAAGTTTAAAATGAGTCAAATTTGCATCTCTAGGAAGCCTTCGTTGCGCATAGGTTAAACGACTTTTTTGTACACTTTCTATGCGATCTGAACAATTATCACAAAACGGGTTCCAAATAACAGCACCACATTCCAAAGCTATCCGAACAAATAATACATAAAGTTTCTTAATAACATAAGTCATAAGATGAAAACCCTTTGAAACCCTTTTTAAATAATACAATCATTAAAAAAGTAATCGTAGCTTAGTGCACGGGAAAAACTCAGTTAGAAGTTAGTTTTGCATTTAGAAATATTTAACGTCAAATTCTGAACACCAAGTAGAGAAGCTATTTAGTTTTGTAAAATTGTATGTCGTCAGCATAAGTTAGAATATTGGAGTAACTTAATCAATTGACAACATCATATGTGAAAAAGTGAAAAATATGGGTCCCAAATGGCTACCTTGAGGAATTCTCGAAGTAAGTTTGATCACTCTCGATGAAAAATTACCAATCCTGACAATCTAAGATCTGGATTTCAAATAAGATCTAATCCAATTAAGTGGCAAATATTTAATAGGAAATCCAATGGTTATCCTTCAACGATGTATTGAAATTCTTGAAGTCTTGTATTTTATTTGCCGATTTCTTTAAAAGCGTATATAGATCCAATTCTAATGGTTGTGAATAATGTCGCCAGAAAATGAATTAAAGTTTTTTTTGTGTGGAACTCTGCAATCTGTTATGGGGCCGAAGCTCTCCCAACTCTTTCGCGGTTAATTTTTAACGTCCTACCTTACGCCGTCACCAGTCAAATCAAGGTCGCACGAATACAGGTTTGATTTTAAATCCATCTGCACATTGCATTGCTCCAGCCAGCCTGCATTGACATGGACGATGGTTCTGCCCATAAATTCTGCATTCCAACAAGGGGTTATAGTTGTGTTCATCGTTATCACCGATCGTAATCAGGTGATGAAAAATCCCTTTTACAACCCTCCCTCGTTGGGATTCGAACTCGGTACCTCCCTTCCCAAACACCGCAGCTTTAACCACTGCGCCAATTGCTCGATTAAATTAACGTTTTCTTCAACTAATTCACGATGCTCATATAAAATTAAAATATTCAGTGAAGAATGGAAAATACTTGATGAGTGCCAAGTAGTCACACGTTGAGATGGTCACCTCATGATTCATTGATATAAACGACAAATCCAACACATTATCGAAATTATTCCTGACATTAATACATTGTTTTAACCCCAATGCAAATATTTTTTAGAGAAACAATTTTCAACCTCATCGTTCATGTTAATATGAATCAAATTACCATCCACAAAATCCCATAAAATATTAGACAAGTTGAAATTACCAAAGATAAATAAGCGAGCCTCTGTTTGAAGAAGCGTTATAATGTTTGATTTAACAGTTTCAATAAAATTGTTGTAGACTGCCATGCTCGAATAACACGGAATGTATTTGATACAGATTATAAGTGATAATTATTGTAAACGTATGTGAATAGCAACGATTTCCGCATTGCAATCAACCAACTTTACACATCGGTACACATTTATATTTATTTAAGACAGGAATTATAATTTATAATGCCCGCAGTCCCCCACCTTGGTTATAAGTATCCTGAATATATCTATCTCTCCGATAAACTGCATAAATATTCTTTCGTTTTAAAATGGATTGTTAGCCATGTTTCAACAATGCAAATAACATCAAAGTCTTATTATGATAGTAATGAGGAATACGAATGGAGAATCGCTTCACTGCTAAACGGTTTATAAGATGATGAGCTAATTGTTTGTTGCATTGCTAACAGTTAGGTGGCCCCATACAATTCATATCGTTTCCTAAAATAAAGCAGACATATCAACATTGAATTGTGCGGCACAGTAAAGAGTGTGAAATAATGTTTACCTGTAACAAGGCCAAACCCTGGAAGCCCTTTGAAGAATTACTCGTTTCCAAATGCATGGTTAAAGTCATACCAAATATCAACTGCTATAGTTTATTTGCAGGAAATGACTTCAAGAGACCCAACATCTACTGTTAGCGGGCACAACGAGCTTGTCTATTTATATACAACTAATTAAGGATTAGTGACAGCGACCCGAATAAATTGTACAGTCATTGCAAATAATTTGTTTCATTGTCACAGTAATTTTGTAGTTGTCTGTTAAATCAAATAAACGTCAGATATACGCGGTACACTTTACAGTCTTAGCATCGTTTGTGTGATTTTATAAACGCATTTAGCCACCTTCTAATATACTAAACGTAAAGCACATCCTGTAAAAATCGTAATTAAAATAACGACCATATTACACTTTCCTCTTATATATATTCTCGTATACGTATTCAGAATTATGCATTCTTGGATTCTCCTTTTGTATTTGTAAACGTATACATACTTTGAATTTTTTATACAAAGGAAAATTATTGTATTTTTCAAAAAGGCTTGGGCATATTTGCATATGAATAAGAAATAAACAATTCCAAAGAATTTTTACATTTTCTTCCTAAAAATAAAATGTGAAGTAATTTATGTATCACAAACCAAAAACAAAAAAGTTTTAAACTACATATTTTAGATACATAATCCAAGAATCTGTTAAACCAGCTGCTATATGGCTAAAATCAATGATATTTTAATGCTTTCGTACCTTATAAACTTTTTCACATGGTACAGTCATGACAGTAATTCTATATATATTTTAGTTTTTTTTTCTTTAAACTAAGTTTTAATGAGTCTTGCTTTATTATACGAGAATGTTATCCTGCTGTTAATCTCATACTACTAAGCTTTATAATAATCAATGAAACTTTGGAAGATAAAATGTGGATGGTGTTTTAACACATTTAATATTTAGGGAAAGATAATTTAGTGGAAACCAAATAGGATGGCTTTTGATAATCGAAAGGATATTCAAATTTTCGATAATCTATGAAATATGCATACAATTTTATTTCCGCGATTAGATCATTTTTTACTATCCAGAATTTTTCAAACTTTACGTTCAAAGCCTTCATGTTTGATAAAACACGTTGCTGCATTCACATAACCTTTAATTGTGCTTAATAGAGTTATTTCAATAAATTTGTTTTTGTTATTTGAAACTTAGTCTAATTCCTATTAACAGTACTGTACGGTACATATATATGGTAAATTCAAACTCGAATTAACTGAAGGTATGGCGGAAAAATACATAACTACCTGTTTAAAAGAAAAAGTTTCAGAACTATTCATGCTTAATCAATACGGCAACGTTAAGCGTTGTTTCACAAAACTTAAACCAAACTTATACTAAAAACATAGCATTACTTCAATAAACTGCAAATAGACAAAGATTGTATTTTGCTGGGATGATGTTTTGTTTGATCTAAAATGAATTTGTGCTGCAGTTAAATCTTTATATAGATTACCGTTAAAAGACGTTTGTGAAATAATAATGAATGAATAATAAACGAGAAACGTAACTTTAACGAGAGATCATCAACTGATTCAGTTGATTCTGATGATGAATGCAACGAACGTTATGAAACGGAGCGTCTAAATAATGCGAAAACTCTCAAATGCCCCAAGAATCTTTGTACCGTTAAAAACATTCTAACAAATCTTGGAAAGTAAACTTTACAAAAAACGACCGTTCGAAACGTTTACCGTATCTAAGTAAGTCTGGGTTAATAACTCAACAGCCAAAATGATTTAATTATGAAATGTGTCACTGTTTCTATACAATAAAACGAAAAAGTATTGAGAAATGCAAGAAATCTCGAAACCAACCAAAAGCATAATTTCTTTACATCGGTAAATGACAATTTAGGATAGTATATGCAAAATTATTCGGAAAAAACATTATGCATTTGGATCTATCAATATAGCTTTTCTGTAACGAATCCCAATTTCACTTTTTAAAACTAGTGACCATTCACAAGTAAAAGACAGTATACTGGTTTTTCGCTGGTTGTTTCGGCAGATTCAACAAGAAAATAAGAGCTCAGAGCGAAATTTGATTTGCATATTAACCGTTAAGATAATTGTAATAACGGACAAGGAAAACTCACATAAAGTGAAAAATTCCCAAACTGCAACTTACAATGTATTTTGCGATACTATCACAGAGAGAACAGTCGCAAAATCAATCATTGAAATCTAACTGTGTATAAAGGCGGTCAAGATACAAAACATAACGATATGCTTGGAATAAAATGAATGATAAGTGAGGAAGCTCTGAAATTTCGATTAGATTGGTCGGCACCAAAAATCTACATCATTCAAATATTTCCATTCATTACAAAATGCATAGTTTAGAACTTTAATTAGAAATTTCCTTCATCCAAACTTAAAAGCTAGAATCACTAAGAGTTTTTATCTCGGGCCGATTGGACTGGTCGGTTAAATTACCAATTTAATTTAATTATGTTAAGTGTCTTCCAGCACATATTGCATAAGTTTCTCTTTTCCCTGACACTTGTGGAGGACAAAAAAGAAACCAACATGTTGCTCCAATCCTACTCTATGCTGTTCAAACAATCAAACAGAAATTTTTGAAATCCTCTCATAAAAAATAAATAATACGAGATAAAAAAGATACAAGAATAAAAACAAGGAAAATTTCAGATTTTTTCAAACTTCATGCATTATCAACGGCTTTAATCAAAAAAGATATGTTGACGAAGATGAAAAAAGTGTCCTGGTTGCATGTTAAATGCTTCGGCTATAAAAAAAAACGCACTAAGAAACGTTTCAGAGAAAGGCCATGCAAGGTAATCTAACATCTTAATATAAGCAACTATTTTATTTCTTGAATGTTAGATATTTAATTATAAAAATAATACGAAGATCTTTAATACGAAGATCCGACTCGGTTCCACGAAATTGATAAATAGTGAGTTCTTTTTTATTTCACTCTGTGGTACGATTCTGGTAATTCCCGGGGAATTGGAAATACTAGGTTTTTTAGCAGTAATTCCTCAGAATAATATTTCCATATTTTTTTATTTGAAAATGTATTCTGGTAAATAGGGAATAATTTTGTGAAAATAATTTTGTTTTTAATTAAATGAGTTATAATATTTGCTACGATGTCGTAATTAGTAATTTTAATTTATAAATTCATTTTAATTGGCACTTTAATGAAATGTAACGAATTAGCCGTATATTGACGATTGCGATGCACAATTGATCCTTTCGATTTATATGACGATGAATTCATAAAACTTTACAGAATGCTTCAAGAACTATCATTACTTGTAACAAATTAACGGACGACGGTGATGGTGGCGTTGAGCTTTTCAATTGAAGGTTATGAACAGCTTTAGTATCGCTCATCAAATTTTTGGGCATTAATCTTGCGGGCACACGGGATGTCACAACGTTCCCTTCAACTTAGCCTTCCAAAGGGCTTATGATTTAATTACATGTCGGGAATTTAGATACAATTTTAGTTAAATGTATTTCTTAAATTTTCTCAACACTTCACTAGGTATAAGAATAAATAATAATTGGGAATTTTTTTCTCCCAATATAAATTTTTCCCAAACTTAAAATACTAAATAACATAATGGACAGTGTTAAATTTAATTTAAAATTGCAGAAAAACTGTCTCACGAACAAAATTTGAAATAAACCCGGTAGCAATGTTAGAATAAATGGCAGGGCTTAAAACGCCAATACAAAAATAAGGTTTACAAAAATATTCTTTTCTGAAAAAGTTTGTTTAAAAGGAAATATACAAAATATCAAATAAATGCCACGAGTGCACATTGTGTAGTGTATATGAATGTAGTTCACACTGTAACCGCATGTTTAGGAAGAATTTTCTTTGCCTAAAATTATATTACGTAGTGAACACTAATGAATTCCATCTGAAATGACACCTTCGCAGTAAGAAAAAATATTAAAAAATATTTTTTCTTACTGCGAAGGTGGCACGAAACCTTGTAAAATTTTTTAAAAGTTTTAAATTGTTTACAGAGTGTTAAGATTGTAGGGGTTTAAGAAAAATAAACAATTGAAAATATTATTCTAACTTTTTTTAAGTTTGCTTTTCTGGAACCAACCAAGAACTATTAGAGTAAAATGGTTTTTTATTATCCAACAATTAACTATGTATTTGATCAACTTTAAATGCTTTCAAATGTAACAAAAACCATTAAACTGGATTTTGAAATATGAGTTACTTATATATACATATATATCCAAATGGAACTTATATATACATATATGTCCAAATGGAAAGAGCTAAAACAAAAGATGATCTTATTTTAAAGAAACCTTCACAAGAAATACATGCGGACGACATCTGTCCGGACACTCTGTGAAAATCCCTCATTTAAGAGTTTTATAAGTGAGAACTAATCGTATGAATTTTAGTACCGGTAATTATATCGATAATTACCGGTAAAACAATTATTATAAAACCCAAGAAACTATATGTTACGAAACTATACCGAGAAACTAAATACGATTCGAAAAATTGCTAATGAATATGCAGAGAAGAAATCTTAGCTCAACTAAATACTCGAACTAATCGGTTTAGCGATTAAAAATCGTCGATATATGAACGTAAATGTACATGTATTTGATAAATTTTGGAATCTTGGGCTTCCTAGAGTTGACGGATCGATGCCAGCTAATAAATGAATTACTCTTTCTGGAGAAAAAATTAAAACATTCGGTATTTCGTTGGACAATGTCGTTTCAATTGTGACAGATGGAGCATCGGTAATGAAGAAAGTGGGAACGTTAATTAGTGTAAATTAGTAAATCATCAATTGTGTTTAGTGCACGGCATTCAATTGATTCAATCATCAAAGTTCTTTATGATAAAAATTATTATTATTATTCACGAAAATGCAGGTGAACAGGAAAAATTAACTAGTCCAGAACCAGAATATTTTTCGGACGAAGAGAAAGATAATGATGTTGGTGGTTTAGAGCTAGTATCTGAAACAAACGTTGATCCGCCGATTATTATACAAGCAAATATAGGTCCGCTGATAGAAAATATTCGAAAAATAAGTGTTAAAATATTTCGCCTATCACCGACGAAAAATGATAAAATACTCCAAAAAAATATAGAAGGGGAATTGTGTAAGGAGCTTTCATTAATTATAGACTCTCAAACCCGTTGAAGTAACCTATTAGCAGTGTTGGAGCGTTTTTATAAAGTTACGAAAAAATCTAATAGATATAGTGACTACTATTAAATTCAACGATATTCGCTTGAAATATTTAGCTTGTTATCAAACATAATATCAGCCTTGCAGCCTAAGATGTTAATCTTGATACAGCTGATATAACTTTAGAATTAAACGAACTATAACACAGCAAACACCTTAATAAGTAACGAACTAGAATATATTTAGAACATGTGCAAGATTACCGGTAAATTATCATTTTTTCACTACCGACTTACCGGTAATGAAAAAATTCAGTAAATTTGCAATCCCTAGTATGAACATCGTATATACAGGAAATAATAAATAAAACTGAGTCAAATTTAATGGAGCAAACCCGTAATTAAATTTAAGAAAATTAAAGCTTAAGAAAAATCAAATGTTTACTTTATTTTTCAATTATTAATGTTTTACCAACCATTATAAATAATTATATGTAGCTATCTTATTAATTTGGTATCGACCAAAAGTAAAATTTTAATCTTATCTCGAAATTAGAATTTTATTTAAATATAAAATAGCCGATACTATATAATATCTTAATCTTAAATTTCAAAGGTATTTTATACGCGTATCTTCTATATACACACGAGATAACGACACAAAATATTTTGTTACGATATTATATTTTATAAACAATTGTTTAAATAAATTACTAAATTTTTTGTTTAAATATTAGAATTAGATGATGATCATTAGTATACTCACATATACTAATTAGGTGTACTAGAATATTTGCCAATAAAATATTATGAACTTTGTACGATGTACGTTACCAAAATATTACTATGATAGGTATGATATCATATTTATCATATTCATACTCAAATCGAGAATTGTTCACATGACATCAGTTATCATCATTATACTATAACTTTAAGACAAGTGGGTATGACGTGCAGTTTAAAAATTAAAATAAAAAAATTACACATTTATGCAATTGATATGAAAAAATAGAAAACAGACGAGAAAATAATAGTAAATCTGTCGCCATTCTGACAAATAAAAATGTAAACAGTTGTGTATTTTGCGATGAAAGCAAGCGGAAAGATTACTTCGATTTTTTTTTATCAACATTAAGCGCCTTTAATTATTTAAAGTAAAATGCTAAGTTTTTATAACTGTTTAATGTTAATTGGTAGTTGTTTAACATTTTCATAATTTGTCGCGCATCTTAATAGATTGTCCTATATAAATTTTGATACAATTGAAATATTTGTTAGCTATACAATTTTATAAAATAATTAGTGGATATAGTTTTCATATACATAATCGCTATTGTTACCGCAACAAAAAAAATCATTTTCAGGAAAATAGTTTTTTATGATCAAAGATGTCCGTAGAAGCATACTCAACTTCAGAATTTTGAGATGCCTACACAGGAACTCTTCCTGATTGCGGAACAGATGAAAATTGGGTAGTGCAATGTATACAAGTTTGCTAGAATAAAATACAACTTAGATTAAAGCCACAGAGAAAATTTTTTTCCGTTTACTGCTAGTTAGGTATAGTTTACGTCAGTATTTATTGTCATTCTGCCAGGTAGCATTTCCCAATGATTTTGCGTTTTGATACTTGTATTTTATTGTTGTAAAAAATTATGTTAAAAATTATTGATATGAAAAGAGATAAATTGTGGATTAAATTATGCGGATACTGCACTGATAAAGTGCAGAATTAATTTCGATTCACATAATTTCGAGGTGTGTATGATTGATATAATTATTGCTTTAAATAATCAGTTTGATGGGAATAGAGACAGAATCTCTGTAAGTATTTCAAGTTGTAAGTCTTCCGCATTTCAGGTCATTTTCATTATTTGTCGTTTTTTTAACGTAAAAAATGTCAAACAGACTGACCCTATATAGACCAGATTAAACCTGTTTACATCCCAGCCGCATTGTTAATATGGACATGCTTAGACGCTTAACCCAGCGTCAGTTTTTTTCTTGGTAAATGTAGCAACTTAACCTGTTATGAATTTGATGGAATATAGAAATATTCGATTTGTGGCTTAAAAT
This sequence comes from Tipula confusa, assembly GCA_963556175.1. Taxonomy (NCBI): domain Eukaryota; kingdom Metazoa; phylum Arthropoda; class Insecta; order Diptera; family Tipulidae; genus Tipula; species Tipula confusa. The sequence goes on from OY744476.1 coordinate 71,640,008, forward strand.
GCGCAGTTTTCGTGGGCTATAACCATCACGAAATTTATAGTCTGCCAGGTAGCAGTTCTTAATATACCATACGACACCACCTACAACATAAATTTTTTGGTGTGTACTTTTTGGGTTTTTCATTCTGAGTTCTACCAGGGAATCAGCCAATGGTAACCATCTTTTCAGTTGTCATAATAGTTTTGTTCTTGCCGTCGTGTATTGTATGATCGTTTGAATTTGTAAACCAATTAGTTGCGGATTCGGTTACGACCGGATAATGTCACACCCTGTAATACAATTTTATTTATTCAATATTTAACATAAATACTGTCGTTAGTCGGGTTAAGAAAATATCGTGATAAAAGATGGGTTTGAGGCTCGTGATGTTTTGAACCATGATCGATTACTTCTAGTGCAGTTTTTCAATTTTTTAAATGGTTTTAAATGAAAACACTTCGAAGCCGTTCACTACGGCACATTTTAAAATCGAATGCAACGAAACAGTACATCACAAAACTATACAGAGTTAATTTTTAAATAGATTAACTTCAGTGGAATTGAGGTTTTAAAATATTGTAGGGTTAAGTCTGAGAATTTTTGTTTTACAGAATATGTTACATACATATTTCGGTTACTTTATTATAACGTTTAGTAATTAGAATTACCAAGTAGATAATTACCTGCACTTAAAGTAATTTTAAACATTTTGTTGAAGATTACCTTTGAGATAAGTTAGATTTTCCTTCACTTAACAGACGAAGATAAGAATTTAACATAAATCTCGACCGGTACTATAAATATCTAGAAAAGAAGCTTGATATTTAAAAAAATTATTGAAAATGGCATAATTCGGATTTCGAATTTTAATGAAGTATTTTATAAGTAAAAGTACTATGTACTTTTTTGTGCCATGTACTCGGTGCAGTTCCGTACTATGTGCTTTACTGTACTATCTCCTATTTTATGTCTTAAATGGGACCCAGCAAACAGATGACAACAACATTCAAAATGTCGTTTAAAGGAAATTAGAATATGACTATATAGTTAAATATTACCGAGCTTTAATAATGAATATTCGTAATATGATTAGACAACAAAATTTGAAAAGTTTTGTCAATAAATTCCAGATTTAAAACCAATGTTTGGAATAGTTATCGAACACTTTATGGACAGAAATAGGTTTGCAATTGTTAGTTGCATCGATTTAAATAATTTAAAATGTTCCCTAAAATCAAAAAGTAAGTATTAATTTCAGGATTCTGTAAACTTGCAGCATTTTGAATAAAAACATTTGTTCAAACATTTGAATAAAAAAACATTTGAATAAAAACATTCACAATCTACGGACAGTTAGACAGCTAATCCGACCTAACTTTTTAGATTTATCAGAAATATTATAAATAAATTAAACAAAACGTTCATTGTCTTAGGAACCTTGTTCCCTCCAAAAAGGTGTTTAAAACTATCTTTGATAAACTAAGCTGACGCGGATAACATCTGTAACGAAATCCTATTACATTTCGTTATCAACCCATTTCGATATGTTGATTTTTTTTAATAATAAAGTAATGCCAAACATGACCTAGAAGATATCATCTTCACCATAACCCATTAATACATTAGTCATCTTGATGTTACAATTTTTTTTATATATGATCCGCTGCAACCTTGACTTTGTACATAAAATTATATGAATGACAAAAATTCTTATATTTTTATGAATAAACATTTTTTTTTCTACAATCATTGTACTACGCTCATCTTTCATCGGTGCATACGAGCAAGTGCAGTTGCTATACATAAGGCATGTGTATGAAATTTAAAACGTAGCACGCGTGGTTACAGTAATACATAATTGGACGGGATTTAACATTTTGCTGATACTACGAAAACTAAATTTGTTGGTTGAGAGATTTTCAATTGTTGTTCTAAAAATGTGATTTTCCCTCTCAAACAATTGATTAATTTTTGTATAAATACCGTGCCAATTATTTTGGGAAGTTAGTTAAGTTTTGGAGTTTTTTAGTGAAGTGTTTTTGGTGAATCTTTGTGTGTACGACCGCGGCATAGCCTAAAGCTTGCCTGACCTAATACTTGATGGGTCATACACACTTAGAGAAGCCAATTTGAAGTTCAGTTTGGAGTTGAGAGTTAAGTTTTTTTTGGTGATTCTTTGTGTGTACGACCGCGGCATAGTCTGACCTAATACTTGGTGGGTCAAACACATTTAGAAAAGCCAGTTTTTTTTAAAAGTCAATTTAAAGATAAAAAAAAAAAAATAAATTAGATAAAATTAATTTAGTTATTTTATTTTTTTTTCAACACGAGGTGCTGAGATAAAAAGGGGTGAGTATATCGTTAGTGACTAACAAAACGGGCAAACTAATATTGGCTAAGTGAGGTCAGTTGCTTCAATTTTTGTTGAAGCGAGAGTCAAAATAGGGTTCTGCCCTGGGCTCTCTTTCTGCCGGCACATTTGGCCGATATAATATCTTTACTAACAAATGTTAGGGCTTAGGGGACTTAGAATGTCTTGCTAAGTTAACCAATGTAAGGCAACTATGAGATATTCATCCTAGAGATGAAAGATGTATCACAAGCGTTAGGTCCGAAATCCCCATAACCTTTTCCACTCAACTATTGATGAGCAATGCCATCACCTTCCCCATTCCAATCTCTGTGCGGTAAACTAGGTTTATACTCACATACCAATAATCATACGACCAACTCCTCTACCGACTCGAGCTGCAGGAATCGAGGCCGCACTCTGGTATACCAGTGAGTGTAGATAATTCTATGAAACCAGGATTGCCTTTCGGATGGTTAGGCAGCCGGTTTCACAAAAACCAATTTCAATGGCATAAAAATGGATTTTAAATGGTCAAGAATTCATATCATAATATTCTTTTTCTATTTGTAAATAAAACACACATGTTGGGATGAAAAGTCAAAATTTTCATTGAAAATGAAAGATGAATCTATGCCGTTTATGTATGAAAAACAATATCGTTCATATACCCACGGCTTCGTCTAAAGGTTTGCATCCCAACATAAAATTTTTTGATGACTTTTACAATAAAAGCGGACCAATGACCTCAAGTTCAGCTCGAATGTTGTTTTTAAGTTGTTGAATTATTGTGGATGATTAGCATAAACCTTACCTTTCAAATAACCGCACAAAAAATAATCAAGTTGTGTTAAATCCGGGCTTCTTGGTGACCACGGCACTTTACAATTTCTTGAAATCATTGGGCCACAAAAAACCAGTTAACATGTTACAATAACATTCCCTATTCACTGTAAGGCCATTTTTCTGTTCGTTTTCAAATAGAAACGGACCAATGATGCCACGAACCCATAAACCACACCAAACAGTAAATCTTGGTGAGGATGAAGTTCTGCTTCGAGAATAACATTAGGATTCTCCGCACGTTAATTCCAAAATTCAACAATTTTGCTTATTAACGTACCCATTAAGATAAAAATGAACTTCATCGCTAAATATGATTTTTGATGAAAAAGCTTAATTTTGTTCAAGCATCCAATTAACAAAACAACGACGATTTAAATGGTCTATAGTGACCTCAATTTTTGAGTTAGTTGAATTTTGTATGGATACAAATGAAGATCAACATGCAAAATGCATCGTAATGTGGTTCGTGAAATGTTTAGTTCTTGTGAACGATGTCTGGTTGATGTGCTTGGTTCATTACGAGTACTTTCACTAACAGCTGCCACTGCATCAGGAGTACGAACTAGATGAATATGTTGATAAGGTTTACGAATTTCAACTAAACCAGTTTCTTGAAAACGGTCAATAATTCATCAATAATTTTGTAAATTGCACGCGTAGTCGGACGTCCATGTCGACCAAAACTCTCACGTAATTTACGAAATGTTGGTTTTTTGAAATGGCATATTTTTGTCATTTCTTATGTCAAAGAGATTTTTAAAACAGATAACATTAAGTACTAAAATTTATTGCTTAAAAAGGACCAACAGGGGCCCACCCTGTAGAAGTTAATATTCACAGTAGGCATGAAGAACACAGTTTACACTTGTATTATTCTATTAATTACTCTCTCCAATGAAAGCTATTTGGTAGTAGCTACTTTTAAAATTTTGTGAGAACATTAAAATATTCTTGAAACGAACAAAATCATTTTTCCTTTTAAAACTATATGCTCAAAAAAGAAGTAAATATTATTTTTCACCCCATCATAATGCTTGCATTATCGGCTCCAAATCCTAAGCAGTTTTCGATCAGAATTTGATATAACTCGAAAAAAAATATTATTTGGTCATAACCGACTTTGCATCACTATTTTCAAGTTTCAAGCGGCTTTCATAGAAAAATTCTGCAAGAAGATGCAGTGATATTTCTTCAGCAAAACATGACGGAAGTAACTAATGTTTATCTTTTTTAGAAGACACAAGAACTATCGATGGTTTTGTTAAATTTTAAGTCAAAATACTGAACATTTCTCGATCATATAGAAATTTCAACGTTTCAACAATAGTATTTGTTTTCATCGCTTAATATCTTGCAAATGGTTTTAGTAGCTTTTGTCCTTGCAAATTAATTTATTATTAATACAAAAAATTAACCCCAATTTATAATTTGAAGAGCTCCATTGGGCTTAACGGCTCTAAACACACTTCTAAGCTCCATTTTGGAGCCAAAGCGCCAAATTCGACAGCGCTAAACCCAGATCAAACCAAAGTGAGCAAACTATTGCAAAAGCCTTAAAAAAGAAATTAAAATACTTACTGGCCGGTAATGGGACAATTCTGTAGGACTACTAATCTTTGAAGGATGTCGTAAGGATAAAATTAAAAATATGTATAACAAGTATTTTGATACGAAAGAGAAAACTCGTTTCACAAATTTTAAATTCAAATTAAAAATCGAGGATTAGAAAAAGGATTCTAATTTAACCTTCCAAGTAGCATAATATAAACTATCAAGAGATATGCAAAAACGAAAAAGAATTAGACTAGAAAATGATGTTATGGTGGAGAGTGCCGCCCAACCACACACAGGAGTATTTATATACTTAAGAAAAAAACATCTTTTAAAATTAATATTTTATCTTGATTAGTTAGTACTAACTTAATCTTTTATTTTTCCAAATCAAACCAATTAAAAATTATTAACTACTTATATACTCGTATATACTCGATTTGACTAAGATTAGATAAATATGTGTATCACATATAATTAAATTTTGATACGAATATCGAGCTATTTACAGAAAGATCAATAAACGATTCGAAGGCAAAATCAATAAACTTTAATTTTTTAATACATAATAGTATATAGAATTAGACCGGGAAAATTAAATTTTATAAATTAAAAATTCTATAATAAACATTCTAAAATGTTGCCAGATCATGCTATCAATTACTAAATTTTATTGTGTATATGCTAGATTTCTATCTCATTTTTTTAACGTATATTAACAATTTCAATTAATTAGTAATATCCATTATAGTATCATAGTACAATATTTACTATTTTTGTCTATTAACTATATACTATGTACTATCTTATCGGCAAATCGATCTAATTGAAAAAAATTTAAATAAAAAATGACATTTTATTTCATGTGTCGGTTGGTGAAATATTTTTGTTGTTGTTGTGATATTACTGATGTGTGAAATGGTATATCTCACAAATTTATGATAATAAACAAAATGTGCGTGTAACCACATGACAATCAATAAATTTAGTATATATAGTTATGTTACTATTTTACACAACATAATTGGTGACCCATTTCTCGAATTTCATATTTTTAACAAAAGGTATAAGTAAACAAATACGATGACGGTTTTTTTTTGCAATTTTACATAATGTACCTAGATTAGGTGTATGTTACAAATAAAAATCAATTTTATGGTTTCTCGACAATTCATCCATAAATATATAATAATTAAATAGTTTTAATTTGGTTATAATTATACTCGAAATAAACATACGTGCATAATTACATATCGACAAACAATAAATTTGTTAATAATCGCGCAATTTTATAATGTTATGAATCAAACTTTACTTTTTTATAGTAGTAGTAGGTACGCTCTGGCATTTCAAATAGTTGTCGAATTTACTGATTAAATATTTTAATCTGTGATAATATAGTGTTATATAGTGTAACACATTATTCCCCGCTTTTTTGCCTAAGCATCATAGAGAAACTAGTATACCTTTTTGCATTATCTATACATCTGGATCGAATTGTAGAATAGTAATCGAAAGAACAGTATCTGATCCCTTGGAGATAACATCAGGTGTTAGTCAAGTAGAACCTGCCTTATTAAATCTAGCGCTTACGTGATAAGGAAAACTCGTATTTAAACACAAAACTGAGTTTTAAATTAATCTATCGTTGAATTGTTCTGCTATGCAAGCAACTACCCAGCTTATACGATCAATACCTCTATCGAGGTTATGCAAACTCGCACTTGTAAAGCACTAATACGACCGTAACCTATACGCTCCAACGACTGTAAAATTCTAACTGAGTTTAATGGATTGGTCACGTTGAAAGAGCCCACTATCGAACCATTATACAAGTGTCAAAAGTCATGTTTAAAAGTCATGTCCAAAAGTTATGTTTAATTTCGCGGTATAAGTCTCCTTTGCACTGTGTTTACTGTCTTTTTCAGTGCACCTGCAAGAGTGCAACATTTTTACAAAAATTGACTTAATCAGAGCATATCATGCAATACCAGCAGCAATCGAAGACTTACCGAAAACGGCAATCACTACTCCATTCGGGTTATAGTCTTCGGAATACGGCACAAACCTTTCAACGCTTAATGAATGGAGTGTTAAAACATCTTGACTTTGTTATCGTCTACATTAACGACATATATGGTGGTAAGCAAATCAGAGGAAGAACACATCAGTCATTTAAGATAAGTATTTAAGAGACTTGCGGAATACGATGTCAAAACAAAACCATCTAAATGCGCTTTTGGTGTTCCAACACTTGAATTCCTCAAACAATACGTTGACCCACAGACTGCCTCAATCGGCAACATATGTTACTTACAAAAAATATGAGACTTACAACGTACGATGAACTGAAAACTCTGATAAATTTATCAAAACGTATAGGTATAAACTTGAACTTGTGAATATCGCTGGTTGCGAACTATACTGCGAAACTTCGACGACAAATCATCGAGTATACATTCCACAACCATTAAGACGTGTGGTTTTCGAATCACTACACGATATTTCGCACTCTGAAATACACGTATCACGAAAACTTCTATCCACGCATTATTTCTAGCCAAAATGAATCTGGACGTGAGGGATTGGACAACAAATTGTTTATCACGCCAAAATGAGAAAATTCACAAGTATACAAAAATTCAACCTGGACAATTTTCTCTGCCAACATCACGGTTTCAAGACATCAATATGGATCTGGCCCACTATCTCCACCAGAAGAAAACCAATATATCCTCACAATTGTTTATCGTTTCACACGCTGGCATGTGGAATATCTCATCCCAGGTATGACCATTGCTTCAGTTGCTTGCTAAGACATTTTTCGAGCAATACATTGAAAACTCACTTAGAGCTAGGAGTAATAGCAAGCAATGGGGCTCAGAGTTACCAATAATTCTGCAGGGTATCAGAGTATGCTTTATGAATAAAGACCTTAACTGCAGCCCAGCCTACCTCGTATATGGCCAGAGCCTCGTCCTTCCTAGCGAAATATTTTCAAGTCCGAATCTTCAACTCCATCAATTAACTGACGACTTCATACAGAAACTTCGCACGTATATGTAAGCATTAATTCTAGTCGATACTCGCAAATCGACACAGTCCAACTTTTTTTACTCCCTAAATTTAGACAATTGCGACTTTGTATTTGTTCGTGTGGACAGAACACGAGTAAGCCTCTCTTCACGTTACCAAGGGCCTTATAAAGTTTTTCGTAAGCGACGAACATTTTTCGTTTTTTCGTATTAGACATGAACCAGCATTACTATACTCACACTGCATTATTAGTCACAGTGCTGTGTCAAAGTTAAGAACAAGCACAAAATTGATACATGTGCATGTGCTGTGTCAATGTTAAGAACAAGCACAATGAGTCTAAAATAAAATACTTGATCACAGGTTTTTAAGAACAAGACGCTATTGATTTTAGTAGTGGTGACCACACATTTAAAGCAGTGACGGGCTCCCGAAGTTCTGATACCTCGGATCCATTGTCGCTCATGATAATTGTGTAAGAACAAATAGAAAAGCACGTGTTGCCAGTGCGGCAACCGTGTTTTGTATGCCCTATGTTCTCTGAAAGTCACAATACTTTGCTAATTCCAACCAAAGCTGAAGTTGTAAAGGGTGTTGATCAGACTCGTTGTCACCTATGGGTGTGAGACTTGAAACCTGATGGATGAGTATGAAAGATGGCTGATAACATTTGAAAGAAGAGTCATGCGCTTAATGTATGGCCCCAAACGCGACAATAACGAATTTTATGAAAATCCCTGATGTCGTTCATGAAGTAAAATCACAAGGAAGTATATGCTGGCTAGGTCACGTTCGCTCAGAAGTGCGGCCTGTACAAACCAGAGATACCTATCCTATAGAAAATGCAATATGTATTGTAAAATCATGAAACAGGAAGTGGAGTTATGTTCTAGGACAGCTGTAGATAAGCTTCACAATTCGTTTTTGGGCAATAAAGAAGTCTTCAATGAGAAATAAGTTCCACACCAACCTGAAATACGAAAGACGACGATGGATTTCACAAGTGCATGGTATAATTGTCTTAGACTGAGGGTAGGACAAAGATTCCGCAGATTGTAGAATGTATGCACTCCAATAATGACACCTTATATTGTTGAGATGGGCATTCCAATTTAGATGCCAATCAAATGTAATACTTAAATATTAAAATTCATTAAAAATCTCTATTCCGAAACATTGCGACCAACATTGGTGAATATATCATATAGATATTTAGGATAAATTAAGTAGAATGGGCCTCTATGCACATCTCCGTAGTTTGTATCTGACAACTTTTATCAACAGTATTTGACAAATGTTAAACATTGGGTAAATCAGAGAAATTCTCCAGCCATACAAGTCAAGAAATGCATCGATCTTTAAGCACAAAGTTTTTCCTCCATCTTCCGAATGGCAATAGACCTACTGATTTTAGGTGACTTTTTTTAAACAAGTTATGTTAATTGTGCTCATTGTTGAGTTGCTGTATATACTCTTAAGATTTCAACCTTCCATCATTCGCGGTTTTCCATCTACAAATTCGCTAAGCTGCTATTTTAACAAGGACCAATTACCCAGTGTTCACCTATTTTTAATTTACTTACAACAAACGTACCTAGAAAAATTCTTCGTTTTTTAATAATTTATAACTTTGGTGCGTTCGATTAAAAATAATAAAAAAAACAATCTGACCACTCGAAAGCCAAAACACATGTTAAGTTTTTATTATCTAATATTTATGTTGATAGGCAATTTATAAATATTTATAATTTTGATTTAATTTTATAGTTCACATGTACTAATCGATAATATAGTAATCAGTCGATAAATGTTGCGTAGTATAAGTTTTATGTAGTAGGTAAAATGTCCTTCGTTTAATTTTTGTTTAGTTCAATGTTTCAAAAAAAAAAAATGTATTGGGGGCAATCGACTACGTTTTTTTAATCATTTCATGCTACCACAATTCTATATTGATTTCAGCCCAAAACCCAAATAGTTTTGGCATTACTATATAATACAAACACGATTAAATTTATTACTTTACTCAACATAAATTTATTTCATCATAAATATGTTGTATAGCTGCTGCCTTTTTTATTACTCTAAGCGAACCGAAAAAATAATAGTTATACCAACCCGAAAGCTGATGAAGATCATATATTATATTTTAACCGAAATGGTAATGATTTTTACGTTGGTGCTTTATTGATTGTTTTCACTTTTGACGAAAATTTTTTACATTTTCCTTTTATGTATGTACTCAAACAAATTGCACATAACATAATGTAATTAACCTTGCTAATTTTTTTTCTATATATATATAGCACGTTCATAGCTTGAAGTTTAGAAACTTATAAATTTTCCAGTGCATATAGCTATTTTCTTTCGTCCAATTATCAAAGAATAAACAAAAAAAATTTTTTGTGGACTAGCGACGTCATTATATTGTAATAAATAGGTATACATATAAATAGGTATACATATATGTACAACAACTAAAAAGATAAAGAAATGCTTAAGTTTTGCAAAAAGAGCATATTTTATGTAGTATACATTATTTTATGATAAAAGCGCAATATAACAATGTATTACATTCTTATATTATTGAACTTATGCCAATTAAAAAAATAAATGTATCGATTTTTATTATTGGAGAGTAAATAAAAAATGTGTGCCAGGCATGATGATGCTGTATAAAATTAAAAACGTTGTCTAAATTTTTAAATCCAAAATATAATAGAATTACTGTCTATATATTATGTTACGTAAAATATATTAAAATTAATTAAATAATAAATTATATTAAATTATTTCTACTACAAAATAATAGTATATTAAGAAACTGTCCATATGTGAAGCGGATATATACTTAGCAGAAAACTATTTAAACTAGTTTAACTATATATAATAGATTAGGGGCTAGACAAACTAAAGAATTTAAAAAGATTTTTGTTTATTTCGTTAACTAGTTTTAGTTAATAGTTTTTTTTATTAACTTAAATTTAGTTTAACAAAAAGAAACTAAAGAATACAAATCATTGGTGGGCAAACTATTTTAGTGGTTCCTAAATCATAACTGTATAGGGTTGCAAGTTATTTATGTTTAAGTAGGCAATGACCATCGTTGTATAGCAGCTTATCTTTGAATCTTAGCAACAAAAAAAATTACGGGACTATAAGGTAGATAAACCATTATTTAGTGCTCAAATTGTATTTGCTGTGATGCAGAATGATTTTACGTTTTGCTTGCGGGGGTTTCTTTATTCCATTAAAGACTTTAAGTAACTTAATTTTTGCATATCAATTAGGAATCTTTATGCTACACCTTAAAGAAGCATACCATACTATTACCTGAAGTTACCCTAAGCTTACAATATGTCACGATCGACTTTCTCCTAAAAGACTTTAAATGACTCGTCTTGTGTTTGTGTTTGACAGTGCTTAGTCGGAAACTTATTAAACAAAATGTTTAATTTTTTGATTTACTTAAAGATTTGTATCGCAAACACTTTGAGAATCTGATTGTAAAATTATATTAGCAACTTTTGGAAAGGTCAAATTCGATAACCAATCAAATTAAGTGTACACTCAAAGAGCGCCGTAAGTCATTTAGGATCAATTAGGCGGCATTATTGTACTCACGAGGGGTAACCGAAAAAGGAGCATATTAAAAAAAAAAAAATACAGGATTGTTTATCTAAATTTTTAAGGAGGTGCAAGCCAATTTTTCCGAAAAAATTATCACATTTTCCAGGAAATTTTTCAATTTTCCTATTTTTTTATTTCGACGAAATGCACAAAAATGCGTTACAAAAATTTTTACATTTCCCATTTTATTTATCGTAATACCTATACTAAAATTGAGAGCTCCTCAAAGGGGCTTAGTATTGTACTCCTCCGAGCAAAATTGTAATACGGAAATAAAATCTTTTTGTATACCTTAGAGGATGCATAAAACAATTCAAAAAAGTAGAAAAACATATTTTGGACCTGTTTTATTGAAAATAATAATTTGTTTAAAGTTTTTTTTTAATTCGCTTTATACCTTAGAGGATGGAGGCTGCCGCATCTAGACCCCGTATTTAGAGCATTTTAGAATCGAAATCTCGATAGAAAATTTACGTTTTTAAGTATATTAAATAAAATTGAAAAATAATTCATTTCGTGAAAATTTTCCCGGAAAATGTGAAAAAATTTTCCGGAAAAATTGGTTTGCACTTTCTAAACACATCAGAGACAAAATAGTACATTAAACATTATCAAAAAATACATTCTTGGCTATATTAACAACCATTAAAAAAAACGATTAATGTTAAAAATTTTCCTCAAAATGCGATAGTTTTTCCGGAAAAATTGGTTTGCATCTCCTAAAAATACTAGATACACAATCCTGTAAACAAAAAATGTCTAAAATATACACGCCTTACTTGATTTTCTCGTTACCCCCATAAGTAAAGTTTAACCAATGCCACAACTGCGTATAATTTACGGGCTAAGGCCCCGTCCGATTTCTGTTAACATTTTTTTATAATTTAATTTAAAATAATTTATAGTAAGCAATACGCCATGTGCATAAGTTTTTTTTATGATACTTTTATTTTGATTATTAGACGATAATTATTTGTACCGCATAAGTGCTGTGATAATTTAAAAAAATATAAGGACCGACCATTGCCTATACATCTATAAAGTCAAATAATTTGTGAACGATGTCACATATAGTGAATCTCAAAATGTTTGTTGATGCTACTACTAAATCCTGTAACTTATGTCATTTGCCAACCACATCATGTTGCAATATTAATATTGTTGGTGCGGCAGGCGTGGTATACATTGTGGGACTCCTAATTGCAATCAAGATAAATCCATAACATTAAAGTAACAGTGTAAAGCACAATACAATTTAGAGTATGGGGAAGAATACCTTATTTACATTGAATCATATATCCAGATGGGGTACCGGTCGAAACTGGATATTTTACAACTGGATTTGTCGAAATAGGATAATTCAAAACTGGATATTTTAAAACGAGATAAGGTACAAAACGAGATATGGTACAAAACTGGATATTTCAAAACATGATATTTCGACATGTGATTTAAAATTAAAATGATTTTTAGAAAAGTTTTGGAATATGGCCAATTAGGGAGGAACTCGGCGAGTTCTTAACCGATTATGATGAAATTCGATATGTAGGATGAAAATGTGGTTTTAAAATGATTTTTTGGATAAGTTCTGGAATATGGCCAATCAGGAAGGAACTTGGTGAGTTCTTAACCGATTATGATGAACCGATTAAGTGAAGGAAAACACCTAAAATTTTTCAAGTATGAAACCTTACTGGCAATATTCCAGAGGTTCTCCCAAAAAAGGTTTTAAAATCAAATTTAATTATACAATTAAAGAAAAAAAAACATTAAGTGAAGGTAAATCCTATTTCTCTCCTTAGAAATATTCAAGTATGGAACCTTACTGGCCTTATTCCAGAACTTTCCCAACAAATCATTTTTAAATCTACTTTTCATCCTACATATCGAATTTTATCATAATGGGATAAGAACTCGCCGAGTACTTTCCTAACTGGCCATATTCCAGAACTTTCCCAAGAAATAATTTTAAAATTCCATTTTCTTCCTACGCATCGAATTTCATTAAAATCGGTTAAGAACTCGCCGAGTTCCTCCCTAATTGGCCATATTCCAGAACATTCCTAAAAAAATCATTTTAAGTTTAAATCACATGTCGAAATATCTTGTTTTGAAATATCCAGTGTTGTACCATATCTCGTTTTGTACCTTATCTCGTATTGAAATATCCAATTTTAAAATATCCAGTTTTGCACCTTATCTGATTTTGTCAAATCATATTTTGAAATATCCAGTTTGTATATCCAGTCTGAGCGGTTCCCATCCAGATATGATCATAAATAAATTGATAGTTGAATTAAATCATAGTTTTAATGTTAGCTATTTATCTCGAAACGTCACAAATACAACAGTTAAAATTATTACAGAATTCGAACATCAAACGAGCTCATTACAAAATGTGGAAGAGACAATTATTTCACTTACGTCAAAATTATTATAAGATCATAGTTATTGTGGAAATCGAACGGGGCCCTAGAAAGATCATTGTTCGAATTACAGTTAAATTCATAATCGGCTTTTTTATGATATTTATCATGTATTGCCTAGCAATATCGAAATTGAGAAAATTAGCATCAGGGCAAAATAGTGCCTCAATAATTTTTTAATATCTAGTCAATGATTATAGAGCTCTTAGTCATTTATAAGCGAAATTTCCGTCCCAAATTCTCCACGTACATATTTCTGCAGCATGTCATCGTTCTTCGTACGTTATCGTCTAAATAGACTTCCGATTTAATATTATAGATACCTCCTATGGCTATCCGGCGGTGTTATTCATCTGCACACGAATCGCTATATCGCTTTTTGACAGATATTCTTCGTCAACGTCTTGGTAGGGTTCAAGGAGCTCTTCAATTTCAACATTTCTGTACAAAACGTTAATTACAGCAAGGTAAAAACCACGATACAAATATAGTTATTGATTCACTTGTAATAATTTTAAAATTTTCATCATTACACTGACGCCATCCGTCATAAGAGTAACTACTTATATCAGTGTGGAGATTTAATGAATGCAAAAATAATTGTTGCTTCGAAATTTCTGCTATACTATATTGCAAAACCATTTTATAAATTGAATTGGGCGAACTTGGCATATAGATAAATTCCATTACAGAAATCACTGCTCGAAGATCTGAAAAATAATACTGTACACCAAATGATAATTCATCAGGAACAATTAAACATGCTAGAAGCAGGCAAAGAAACAAGAAAGCAGAGAAATAAACAAAAAATCCTGCACGGCAACGGAAAATGTTTTCCATAAGTATTTTCCTTTTATTTGAACTTTTTTTAGCTTTTAAAAATTCTTAAAGTTTCACCGTATTTCACCTGATGGATTATTCTTTCGTTATTGTACCAAATATTCTACATTCGTTTTTAGTAATTATTTTTTTATTTTACTTAAATGGCATGTTTTGCCAGATTTTACAACAAAAAATGTTTATCAGTGCACAAATGTGGAAAATACTTTTAGCAACTTGTTTTAAAAACTAATTCAAAACATGGAAAACTAGAAATTTTCTTTTATTTATATAGTTTTATACTAGAATACTGCTTAAATCATTCGGTGGTAACATGATTTGAACCGATAACAGACACAAACAATTATTCTAATTTAATTACTTTCATCAGTTATATGGTCACTAATTTTAGACACAATCGTTTGAAGATCAAATTATCTAAAACATTGGCTCTTAACATTTTTTCAAAACATCTATAATCAACTATAAAATCAATCATTTTTAAGGCAAGTTTGCCGATGTTACGTAAAGTAAAGGGTGGTCCATCTATTGGTTTGTTTTTAAATCTTTGATTATGGCAACACTTTTACTATGGCAACACTTGAAATTTTGAAAGCTCTCCAGTCTGATAAATGTTTTTGCTTGAACAACGTTTCGAAATATTGAAAACTTATTTTCAAAGTAATTGTTATATAGCCAAAATTATGCGAATTTTGAAAAGAAATAAGGGTCTTAAAAGAGCACCAATCGGAACCACTATAGTGAAATTGGTGAAGAACCAATGCGATGGACGCCGATCGCAGCAATTGGACATTACTCATACCAGCCTGAATAGAATACTGCACAAAGACCTTGGATTATTCGCCTACAAGATCCTGCTGACTCAGATGTTGAAAGCATATAACCAACCGCTTCGATACTGGTTGGCCAGCTTGATAATGACGTCGATTTTAATCGAACAATCTTGTCAAACGAAGCGCATTTGCATATCGAGGGCTATGTAAATAAGTAGAGAAGCCAATGCATCCACCAAGAGTAATAGTTTGGTGTGAATTTTGGAGTGGTAGCATAATTGGCCTACTTAGCTTCAAAAACGCTGATGAAAACGTCGTTACCGTCAATGGCAACCTTTAAAAAGGCAGGCTTACCAACTTTTTATGGCCTCAAAACGACGCTATTAATATGAACGACTTTTGGTTTCGACAACATGCATAATCCCACGTGCATGCATCCAAGTTGACAGACAATCGATCTCTTGCGCAATAAACTTGGCAACCGTATAATCAGCCGTTTTGGAGACGTCATTTGGCCTGCACAGCGCTGAGCTTTTACGCCGTTGGACTTTTTTCTATGGATTTTCGTTAGGGATAGATGTTATGCGGATAACCTAGAGACCTGAAATTATCGAATAAGTTTTTCATTCGTAAATCGGAGACTCAAACCTTCACAGTAAAAATTAAATTCCAAAATTATTTACCCTTTAGCTGGTTTAACCTCTAATTTTCTTCGCGGCTATAGTAAGATCCTAAATCAATCGAGTAAGATTCGATTTATCGATCCAAATTGATTCGGTGTTTGGATCGTGTGTAAACAAGCGTTTGTCGAACTAGCACTATCTACAACGTGCACACATAATTAGTTTCAAGTGGTTTAATAAAGGTCTATATAGCAATAAAAAGGCCGAACTAATTTCCAGATCATCGAAGTTTCATTTTCTGGATGTCGATTCTCGCTATTGGTTCGAAAAAATATAAAACATATAATAGAGGTACTGGTATATGGCTAATATCGCTAGTATCTTCCATAAATTCGTAAGAGATGAACATGTATGGCGATGGCTTTAAGATAGGGTTTTCAAGATTATTTAAAGTTGAGAATGAATGCCCTTAAGTGGTATTCAATTTCAAAGCAATAAATTAAGCAAAATTACATATGTTATTGCTGAATATAGGTATTTACTTCTTAATTCTAAGAAAAAAAGAAAAAAATTAGTTTATATAAGTATTTGCACTGTTCACTTGTAAGAGATTGTGAATGCAAGTGAAGTAATGGCAAAGTGTGAATGAGCTAAGTTCGAAAGTGCCAGCAGGGTAAGTTTTTTCAAAAACACAAATGTCAAAAATAATTTTGGAAAATGTTAACTCAAATTAAAGTATAGAGGATCTGAATGTTCCTTTCGGTAATCTTAATATAATATGTATCAATTTTGCCCCAGATTACAAAAGACGTATTAATTTTATCAGTTTAACGATTATTTCATTTAATTTTTGTGCTAAATTTTAGAATGTATTTTGCATTGCGAGTATTAGTACATCATTTTACTGTTATTTTTTGATTAATTCATCAAATGTATATCAATTAGTTTTTCTTTTAAAATTACAATGACGTATTTCATCAGTTTAATGGTTGTTTCATGTAATTTTCGTGTAAAATAAATATCTGTTAATCTGTGATTTATATACATTTTTAGAATTTTATGTGTATTGGTTTTCGGAGATAGTGCATTTTATGAAGGGGTCGGGCTTGTTTTGTTCGATCTCTCTAATTTAATTTTTATTAATTTTTTAATTCCTAAAACTATTAAGTTACCGTTCAACTTTCAAGTGATGACTAAATTTAATTTATTGCCGCTTACGGCTTGGAGAAATTAATGACATACAGTTTTAATATCTTTAATTTATAGAAAATGTGTAGATAACGACTTACATTAGAAGTTTAATTGGCCGAATTATTATTTTACTCAGATCTATATTGTACTCGTATATGTATAATTTTTAGATAGTTATAAGAAGTGTTAATTAAGCAATTTAATAAATGATTTCAGATTAGGTTTTAATTTTAAATTTTTTCAGAACAATATCCCTCTGAAGTTTAAAATGGGAAAGTTGAATGTTATTTCAACTCTTCAGGATGATCATCAATTAATAAACAAACTAAATAATAAGACTGTATATGTAGAACAAAAAAAATCGATGTCATTACATACAAAAAGGAAAATTTTAGTACAGTTGCCCAATCAAACGTTTTTTTTGTTCTATATGATCAGTCTTACTATTTAGTTTGTTTATGGTTTAATATAATAATAATTAGTTACATTATTAATTGATAATTGAAATTTTCGGATATATCCTGATACTCTTGGAAAGAGACAGTTCCAGCTAGTTTAGAATTGTGGTGCATTACTACTATACATACATATGTGTGGGTTTGCAGACATGTACATATACAAATATACATATGCATGCATTTTTTGTATGCGTGCGTATGTGAGTGCTCGGGTGACTACACTTATGGGTGTAATCAAATAATACTTTTTTCTTCCTTACCTATAGTTTTATGTAAAACTGCTGTTGGAATAGGGCTGGATTTATCCAGGAAATGGAGCCAAAAGCTGGGTCCTAAAGTTCACTGAATAAATATAACAAAAACGGTAATGAATGGGTTATCGGTAAAGAGAAATGTTCAACAACTAAAGAAATAAAATAACCTCATGCTGAAGAGTGTTATCAGACAGTATAGTGTAAATGAAAATAAAGGGAATGCAGGAACATTAAAAAATATTAAGACATTATGGTTACAAGTGTATAATGAAAGAAGACTTAATTTGGAATTTTATAGTTAGCGAAGTTGGCAGTGCATGAAGGGAGAATAAAGTAGTAATTACCATCGCTCGTACAATTGAAGGTAATTAAATAGCCGATATACTCGCGGGAAAAAGAGCTGAGTGCCTAAGGAAATAACAAATTGTCAACTTATAGATTCAGGATATTACTTTGCATGTTTCAGGTAAATCTATGTAGATACAAGTTTTAAATAGAGCTTAGTGTAAGGAATCAAATGAAACTAAAGAATTATTTTAGTTGTGTAATGTTCTTTTGAGGAAAATTTATTTTAGGAAACTGAAAAGAGAAACTATCATGATACAAACGAAGAAACTCATGGTATACTCGCATAAGCTTCTCCGTTTGTTTAATTGTAGTTTTGTAAGAGAACCAACTAAAATATAAAATTAGTACAAAAAAAATGTTTAGAATCATCTGAATAAATGAAATACATAATAAAATATAGAAATGGATCACACATAAAAAAAAAGTTATTTAGAACCAACAAAATTGTAAAAAAAATGTGCAATCCGTTGCCAACATTTGGATGCACACAGTGTTACTCCGACACAAGTTTAAAATTTAAATGACGAAAAAAGACCGTACACATTGATTGAAAAAAATGCCTAAGAAGTTAAGTTTTGGAGTCAAATATGTAGGATGTAGTAAAGAACTGCCTGCCGTTGGCAAAATCTAGATAACCAGTTATTTATCGATTAACAAATCGATTAAGTTGAATTAGACATTTTTGTTGTTAAATTGCTATTCATATTTTAAGAATATGTATGTATGTATTTAACTTACTTTAAAAATAACTTTGAATAAGTTTTTAAAAAATATGAAAAATATTCCGTATCACAAATATAGGAATGGAAACATAAATGCAGTAAAAATTCAATTATTTTTTCTTTTCCTATATATTTTGAAGGAAAATCAAAATTGTTACTAAAATGTCGGGCAGAAAGTATTTTCCAGCAAATTTGTTGAGACGCCTTTGAAGAAAGACTTATAAAAACCTACACATCTTTGGCATGGTTCAGAACAAAAACTTAATTTCTTTTATGCTGTCCGTTGAATTGTTGAATTTTAACATTTAAGTTGATTGATTCTCTTTATACATAATACATACATATAGAATACATAATTTACCCTCATCTGAACGAAAATAATAATACGATAAAATGAAAACACTTTTCAACTCATTCTAATGGACTATGTGTGGTTTCTTTTAATTTTAGGTTTTCTTGTTGAAATAATGCTTCTGTCATTTACATTATGAAAACAAACCATTTGATTATTTAAACCAATCTTAATTTATTAATTTGGACAAAAAGGCATACATGTACTCAAATATAAATTAATCTTTTTTAGACTTTGGAGTATACAGACCTCAAATTTTTACGTCACTGATAATTTGCCTGACCTTGTCATTGCATCGTAATAAATTTTTTTTATTGTTTTGTCGTTTTGATCAAATTAAATATTTATGTTATCAGTAGAATACTTATAGAAAGATGGACAATTTGATGTATTCGAGTTTATACAAACAATTCTTATTTGATAAAGTAAAATTTTTTTGTATATAAGATAAGGTTGAAGTTAGATTATTTTCCAAATACCTTTTTACAATTTTTCATGTCACAAAATTTACCATTAAAGGATACCAATTTTGTGTTTTTCTGATTTTAGTAGAGCTATAGTTTCGTAATATTTTAAAAATGTCATCCAATTTTAATCCAAATTTTTAACGACATTTTGATTTAAAATTCATAAGTTAACATCTGGAAAATAAATGTTATGTAGTTGATGGATTACAAGAATCAGATAATGAAAAGGGTAAATTCTAAGTTCAACAGTTTTGACAGTGAAATTCAAATCTTTTTTTAATTCAGTTTTCTATACCTTCTTTTAACTTTGGGCCAACTAATTAAATATATTTACCTGAACTTTTTTAAACAATCCCTGTTTTGGTTTAAAATGACTGAATCTTGCATATTATATGTTTTAATCTATTCTAACTTCACTCAAAATGACGAGAATTAGCGGGTTCGAACCCCAACGGAGGATGGATACAAAACGTTATTTTATCAATTAATTTCGATTGCTGGTGTCGATGAACACAACTATGACCCCTTTTTAATACCGTTATCTATAGATCTAACGGATAATTAAAGCAAATCAAAAGACCTATTGCTGAATACGTACAATAAAATAAAGGCGACTTCAGTGATGTCTTCGTTCCTTTGGTAGTTTTTTTTAATCAATAGAATTCGTTAAAAATGATTTTTTCATAAATCAACAACATTACAGGCCAAAGTTGATCCTTTACTGAGATCTTTTCCAAGATCTTTCAGGCCATATTTTTACAATTGCTGATATTTGTAAATCTAGGCAGAAATAGATCTACTGTAAATGGTCATTGTCGGTTACATTTTCATAATCATAACATTTTTTTAATAAGGATTTGTCTCATAACTATTCCATTTTATCTAACGTTTCTCAATCACTATCTTTATTGGTTGTTGCCGCCTTCTCATATAGCTGTCATTTATTTATACCTTAGAACGTGTTATTTCCAGAATAAATTCACATGGTATAACTTAACTTTATGACTCTTGTTTTTATCACTCTATATGATAATACTATGTATATGAGGACGTTGATGGTAAATATAATATATGACGGCGCAATCGCAATTTTCATACAAAATTTGGAAAGTATGTACATACTTCCTTTAGCCATAGAAAAAATATCACTCAGATATGTAAGATAGTTAAATTTTTCAACATTTGAAAGCATACAGCCTCGTTAAAAAGAGAATTTCGTTTGTTTTTGCAAAAAAAAACAGGTAACGCTAACCCAAAAATTAGTTAACAAAAATTATTAAGACTTTTCACCGTGTTTTGAAATGATTCTAGTTTACTGAATTTCATTGTGGCCGTGCAAGTTTTAATGATGTAGAACGTTCCGATCGATTGAAGTCAACATCCCAAAAAAGATCGATAAAATCCTTGAATAAACGATCGCAGAGTGCGTGAAATTGCTGCTTACAAATTTCAACAAACGTAATTAAATGACAGCTTAAAAGGAATGTTTGGCGATGTTTAATCATAACCCGAAGTACTGAGATCTAGCGTCGATTCGTAACTATGGATGAAACATGGGTTCATTACCATAATACGGAAACCAATGATCTTTCAAAACAGTGTTTCTCCAGGTAAAATTGTGCCGAAGAAGAAAGACAAAGGTGAGTTTGACAGCCAACAAGCAAACATCAGGAGATGCTACGCAACTAATGGATTCTTGTTTAGGTTGCCGGAATAAGAACAGAACCAAAATGTGTAGTCAAAGTAACTAAGACTAATTATTCATTAGACAAATAAACACGTGATGTTTGGCAGTCACAAAGTAAGACGCCATTTTTTTTACTATGGGATCATTATTCGTTACATTATTTCTACTTAGTAAAATATTTTAGCCCAATTATTTCTTAATAAATGAATTTTTTTAAAGACAAAAGAAGAATATTTTCACTTTTTCATTTAATTCAATGGCAGATAGATACTTATGCGTAAACAACTGTTGAACATCTGTTAATATACTATAACAATTCAATATATTCCCATTTGTCAAAGTGAAAATAATGAAGTTGATCATGCCTGGTTTTAAACCAAAGAAATAACATTTCCTGGAAGGTTTATGTATTTTTTTAACCAGTTGCTGACCGGAGAGCCTGAAGAAAGTATAGTTTAAATAATTCAGAAGTGGTGATGTGGATTTTGATGTGGGTGACGAACTGGTTAAATCATTAATCGTCGGCTGAACAAATGTTGCTAAGCATTTTAAATTTAAGAAAAAGATAACCAAAATTATAAACCTTAAAAATTCAGACAGAATTATGAACCTTAGATCTCTGAAATGCTTTAAGTTTTGACTTTAAGATAAAAGTCCTCTCGAAAAAATAAAACGCGACCAAAATCAAAATTTAATCAGTCTATAGATATAATCCTAACCGAGAAAGAGTTACAAATAAATAAGACATCATTCTCTCTGGACTACTTGTTCTTTTAAGAAGTTTTTACAAGATTTTGTGTTGAATAAATTTAAATTGGGAGGTCAGATTTCAATGCAGTCAATAATCGTATGGGTAAGCTATATTTACCGATGTAACTAGACAACTTAGTCGTGCGCTATTTCTATGAGGATAGAACGTGTGTTCTCATAAAAATATCTACTTGTAAACATGGACACATCCACATAAGATGTCCCGAGGTCAAACTAACGTTGTAGTAATAAGTAAGCAACTCTCTCTGTTCTTCTAAGGTATGAGGTCGTATTGGTCGTTTACCTTGCGTTTCAATTATGGAAAATAGTCCAACAATTTTGAGATTTTATTTTGGAACCAGTCAGAGCTCCTGAAAATTTGAGAGGAACCTTTGTAAAACTATCATTTCGAGCTTATTCAATTAGTTTGGCAAAGCGATATTATGCCCGATAAATGGGAAGTGACCGCGTTATCTTAAATGTCAGAAATGAGATCGGGCACAATGCAAAAATTGTCGCGGTACAGCTCTACTTTGCTCAGTATACCAAATAAACTCTTACATAATATTAGAGAGAATTACTACTTTAGCGGAAATTGTAGGTGATTACGAAGGAAAATTTCGTCCGAATCGGTTAGAAACTAATCAAAATGTTTCGCTGAGGATGATGCTATCTAAATATTATATTTGGAAACATCTCGTAACAGTGACAGCGGATTTGCAGAAAGCACACGATTAAATTAATCGAATGAGCTTATGCGTTAATGTAAAATGGCAGTAATGCAGTCACAATATTGTGTTAAAGTTGCCGTTGATATCTTAAACTGAATATAAACGGTGTCAAATAATATCTGGATGTATTTGGAGGATTCGCAGCTTCTGTTGGCCTAAAACAAATTGGAAGGGTATTGATTAGCCCTGTCGTCATGTATAGATGTAAGAGCTATGAGTAAACGACGGTTGATTATATTTGAGGAAGAGACGAAGTTCTTTTCTCTTCCTATCCAATCCCTGCACGTACTACTGTTACTTTATCAATGCCCAACATTTGAATTTGATCTCAAATGGCCTATAATAAAAGGCATGAGCTTTTGTCAGATATTCAATATGGGTTTTGTAAGAATCACTCTTCAGACGATCTTATTGCCTATTTAACCTATACTGTTAGTAAAAATTATATCTAAATATTTCTAAAGCATTTGAAAGAGTATGGGATCAATGTCTGATCAAAAAAGGGGAAAAGCAATTTTTATAGTTAAATGGGTTGTCAGCATGAGGAAAATCGGATGTCCGTAACGAAAACATTTTTATTAATAGTGTCGCATTATTAATAAAGAACTGAAACGAAGTAATTTATTTAAATTGATTAATTTATTTAAGTTAAAATTTCGGGCATTTTTTTTAATATCCGCAAGAAAAAACTTAGTTCATAAAGGTTCGAAACAGGTTTATAACAGGATTGCTAATGAAGAAAAGGATTGTCTTACTGTTTTGGTTATAGTTGTGTGCTGATGAGGAATTAATTTACCACCTATGATAGTTTACACATATCAAAGAATTCCAGTAAACATAGTAACAAAAATTCTAGTCGATTGGGGTATTGGGAGGTGGAAAATTATATTTAAATTTGCAGTAAATATTTTTGCGTACTTTAACCGAATTCTGCAGAGATTACAAAATTATTTTATTAGCAATGCTCCAAACGCCACACATTTATTGCAACCTCGCGGGATGGAGCATGTTTCAATCTAGTTAAAACCGCATGGTAAAGTATATTACTATCCTGTAAAATTAGGAGCAAAAATTTAAAATTAAAGAAACTGCACTAGTGCTTAAAACTTGCTTCGATCGTGCACTTACAAAACCTATTAAAATGAACTTTGAAAGTCCGGGACCATTAAGTTCTGATTTTGAAGCTTGAAAAATTATCTTAATTGAATATGTAGTACTAGTATCTTATAATGTCGGTAGTTAGTATTGCCTAATTTAGTATCCTAATTGCCTTGTGGTTAGCTAACCAAATATTTTCTTTGGACTTAAATATCCTTAATGTTATTTTTACTCGTTTACATCATAAGTAATTTAATTAAACCAAAATCTTATCAAATTCTCTCTCTAAAAAGGCCAACTACGGGCATACTAATGCTATAAAATAATCTGTGTACATAGACAAGGATGACGGCTTGTTACAATAGACGTTAGACAATAGACAATTATTCTTACAATAGACAATTATCCTTAGATTACTAAGTTCCCTTCAATTACGAGACCAGGAAGTTAATGAAAATTCTTGAAGTGTTGAAAGTAGTAAAAGACAAGTGAGTACGCTGCATTGGTCACGTTCTACGTCGATCTTAAACGGATGGTTTAGCCATCTCGGAAAGGAGAGACCCTACTTGGTAAACATAGAGATCACTTTAGGCAACGATGGCTCGCGAGGTAGATAACAAATTGACACCAGATTGTTGATAGGATGCGGTTCAGCATGTAAATATGATTTTAGAATTACAACCCAAAAGTTAATGTTACAATTTTATGTTACAATAATTTTAATTTTCTCAATTCAATGAACGCTAACCGACCCTTGAAAGGCAATGGAAGGTCCATTTCTCTAGTTTACTTAATGTTCAACATGTTTCAAAAGGTGTAGATACAAATAATCAAATTTAGACTGCAGCTTAACCTACGAGGAATTCAACCTGACCATTCAAAGTCTGAAAAGAACCCGGACTCCTAAGGTTCATAATATTAATTCAAAACTACGGATATTTGGACTATATCTTTTCGAGCTTATTCAATTGGTATGACAAGAAAAGTTATAATCGGATAAATAGAAAAGGGCCGCGTTATGCCTTACCTTTAAAAAATGAGATCGTGATCTGCTTTGCACCGCAAATCGATTACTGATTTACATAATATTAGAGAGAAATACAATTAAAAAATTTCGTATGCAACGGTTTTCTCGGTTAGGATGACTCATTCTACATTTGGGGATTCAAAGCTAAGGAATATTTTTGGAACTAACGCTGGAGTTAAAACAAAGAGACCAGTCGGAGATACTCTTTAATCTAATGTCAAAATGTGTATTTCGTAAAAACGTAACACCTATGATATTATCAGTCTCACAAGGTCTTGGCATATGCAGCAGATTGAACTGAATAGCAACGGTGGAAAATAATTGCTAGATGTACTTGTACGATTCGTAGCTTCGGTTGGTTCTCAAATAAGCTGAAGTTAAACAAGATATTTATCGGACGTGTCGTCCTGTATGGACGTGTTGGTCCCTGACGACTAATATGTGGTCCCAAACAGATGATGGTAATTAACAAGTTCCCTTCAATCATATTAATGAGATCAGGAATTTCATAAAATCTCGTTAACGAAGTAAAAGAACAACGAATACGATTTCGAAGAGGAAAGCCGCCATTTCCATAGGGCGCTTTCCATAGGGCATTTCCATAGGGGGCCATTTCCATAGTCAGCAACTATGGCTTTCGAGGTAGAGAACAACTAGGCTTTTTCTGGTTGCCTCGAACAATACGAAGAAGGCTCGGGAACAAATCCGAAGGACTCGAACTGTTGATACAATTTGGGTCAGTAATTGCCTAATTAGGGGACGAGATTTACGCGTACTTTGGACACTAAACCGTTAAATGAACGGTTGTGGTACCCAACCCCTTCGCAGTAGTAAATCAGTATAGCTAATTAGTCAATCCTAACTACAAAATGGTTTCCAACAAAAGGAGTAGATACTTCAGGTGGTACATCAATATCAACATTGGTAAAGTCACTCTCTATGGAGACACCTCAAAAAGAAAGAAGAAACAACTCTGTAATTGATCAAGCTGATTCTAGTAGCGTTATAATCGTCAACATAACTTAAAAAGAAAATCAAGAACTAAAAAGTTACTAAAAATTCTCCAAATTACGTTCTGGAAGCCATATTTTCGGCAATTGAACAAAAACGTATGGAAAATAAACACATTCAACTCGAATGCGTACAGAAATTTATTAATGAAACTGAATTGTGGGAAATATGTTATGTGAAGAATAAAAATATTCGTCCTATCAAAGGTATGTCTAGAGAACTATACTTAACCTGTCCAAGTAAAGACATAACCTTCAAAATAAATAAATGACCTTCAAAATAAAGGATTTAAAATGTTGGATGCTGTGAGTATTAGTAAAAAAGAGAAAGGCCAAAGAAATGATAGCCTATAGAAACTATGGCAAAAAGGGGACTTCCCTCTTTATGCTGAATTTTGGTAACTTCCGAAACATTCAAAATTAATTCAAACGACATTAATAAGCGACATACTCAACATAACAGTAAAAATAGAAGCAATTAAAAGAGTTTCGACGAAAATTCCGCAGTGCAAAAAATGTCAAGATTTTAATCATGCGCCAAAATACTGTAGTAGACGAGAGACAAGGTGTGTCAAATGTGCTGGGAGGTGTGTCAAATGTGCACCCAAATGAAATGTGCCAACTAAAAGGGATGCACCACGAAAATTCGTGAATTGAAAATTCGTGAGATGTAAAGTAGTCAAACAGCTACAGACAATAAGGAACCAAGCACGCAAAATGCCAAAACCCAAATGGTCCGGGCAAACAAGAATAGCGCAATAAATGAACCTTCCCAACAGACGCAAAAGGAAGGAAGAATATGTGCTGAATTACTGCAAAGTTCAAACTTAGGAAATGATACTAATACCGCAGAAAACATGATAATTAATACGCAAACACTTCTAAAAAGTAACAAAGAGCAAATATGGCAACCTACTTAGACCTAAAACTACAGAAAATAAATGAATGTAAATGGATTAATACAACATTTAGCAGAACTTGAAATATTTTTAAATGCTGAAAAAAATAGAAGTACGTTTAATATTAGAATCTCCCTTTACCAGGACCTCAAATTATGCAAAAACCCAAAAATATATCGGCTACTACGCGCTACATCCAGCAGAGCAAGCAAGAAAAGGACCAACGATATTTATTAGGGAGATTATTAAACTCCATGAAGGTTTAAAGATAGAAGAAGATAGCAAGTTACTGCAATAAAAGTACAACTGGATTACCACAAGACTTGTAAAATGTTAGAATACACTCATTTGTTTAAGAAAATGGGAGATAACTTCATTAAAGGAGGCGACATCAATGTAAAAAATAATTTTTGAGACCCAATACTTACTTCTCCAAAGGGTAAAGAAATATTTGCAGCGGCTCAAGAAATAATATGTGATTTTGACTCAGGTACTAAGCCTCCGTATTTACCAACTGCGATATCAATAAAATACCAGATCTCCAGACGGTACTATAAAGAAGTGGTTTTCTTCAACAACTCACTACTGTTAAAACAATTTGATTACTGTTTAAGTAAATAGTGGCAGAAAATGTTAAACTACAGGTGCCAATCAAAAGCAAAAATGAAATAGAAGTTGAAGTGGATAGACTTCCAGATTTATTTAAATGGCAGCTTGGTGAAGCACCCAAGAATAGTATCCATAAAAAATCACTAATATTCTTAATAGAAGTAAGGGATCTAGAGCAGGAAAAAAGAAAAACACGGAACAAAACTATCCTAAACGGATTGTGTAACTCATTAAGGAAATAAAAAACGAAACAATTCTTTAGTACTCTAACGGAATGGAAAAAAGGATACAGAATACTCGCTTTGGAAGGCAGCAAAGGGAATAAAACGACCAAAAATGCAAATTCCTCAATCAAAACAAACGAAGGGAGATGGGCTAGAAGTGCAAAGGAAATAATTGTATATGATCATAAAGTCCTATAATCTTTCGACACTTTTGACTGAAATATGAAGAGGAATACTCTGAGCTCAAGAAAAGCTCAGCAAGTGTCTCACGAGGTAGTGTCTTATGGCCGATACTCTACCTTCATTTTTCTGACGATACTGCGTTAGCTTGGGAAACTACAAAAAGTTTGTGATAAAATAAGTATATAGACCGAAATGTGGCGTATCGGGCTTAATGAAACCAAATCCACACATGTAAACTTCAAGAATTTAAAAAATTGTAGGAGTTCTGAAGTTATTAACGACCAGCAAATTTTTTACACAAATACAGCTAAGTACTTGCGAATGACATTAGATGCCAGGCTCAGATAGAAATAACAAGTTACAAAGAAGAGCTTAGTATTCAATTAAGAAAAATGTGTTGGCTGCTGTGGGTAAACTCTGGATTGTTAGTACAAAACAAATTGTTACTGTACCAAAAGGTGCTAAAGCCCATATGAACTTACGGAATACAGTTGTGGGGCTATATTATGAAAACTAGCTCAAAAATTATTCAAACGTTTCAAAACAAAGTGTTACGTTGTATAGTTATTGCTCCGTGGTACATAAGTGGGAAGGTGCGCAGTATGTTGAACACCATAGACGCAGTGAAGTGCTTGAAAAGATGAAAGCCAACTGACCTAATGATGATATTCAAATATGCGATTTAGGATTGGCACATGGAACATATAGTTGCTGAGAAAACCAGGCGCGGTTGATGGCACTATATCAGCCATGAAAGAGTATCGCTTTGAATTACTTGCTTCAAAAACGAACTAGTGACCGATAATGGGAAAAGGATGATGTACAATGCGATCGCACAAGAGCTCTGCCTCACTTAAATTACTACTGTACGGTTAGCTAAGATGTTAAAAAAAACATGACTGTCTTGTAACCAAAAGGAAGTACTTAGCCTAAATTTATGTTATCAAAATTCAAATGTTTCACTTCCAATGAATATTCCAATTGGATAAATGCAAATTCGCCTGAATGTAGAGTTTTAATATTAAGATTTTTAAAAGTCAAAACAAAAAAATTGAAAATTTTCCGCATATTTACATAAATTTAAGGAAAATATTTTCGAGAGCTGTCAACATAAAAAATCAATAGTATTTTTTTATACATAATTTCCTTTTTTCTCTAGGGTAATATATTCAATTTCTACTAATTTTTGAACGTCATAAATTCGAAATATGTATTACTTGCAGGGGAGGAAACGCACAAAGAGTTCAAGTCAACAAATTTAAGTTTATAATAAAATTTTGCAGATGATTATCTAGACATATTTTCTTAATATAAATACGCACACATACACACACACAGACAATTTTTCATCTTATAAATAAAAATTTTAAACAGGAAAAACTACGTATATGGTGTATAATATATAAATAATGAAAATATGTTGGGGTCGGCACTTACATTAAATTTCGCACATCGAACGGGTAGCATAGCATATACGGGATGAACATCACAGAATTAAACATCACAACTATTCCGTACATGAAAAATTTGAACATATACCGAAATCTGTGGCTCATCTCGTACATAAATGGTAAAACTAGTAAAATGCATAATGCTAGATATGTATTTGTAACCATTTTTATCAAACAATTTTCTACTTAATTTAATTTAAAAAAAGCAAAACACTGCACACAAAAATCAAAAAATGCACACAAATTAAAATTTTCGTTCGTTTATTTTTTTTTTTATTCCTTTTTATTTTTATGTAAGAAATCGACCGGCGCGCCGACAAAATCAATGCAATTTCTGTTGGTACATACACAACACACAACGCGAGTAACTTCTATGCTTACATGTCCAACGTTCAATAAAAACAGCAAAATACTAAAAGCAAAATGTAAACAATCGGGGTTTTTATGGTATAAAAAAATCTAGTACACTTTTTATTGAAAATATTTTACTGAAAATATTTCGTTGAATGTATTTTGTTGATCTACATATTGAATGACTTTACAACAGCCTTTCAATACGTAAGGAAAAAATTTGGTCGAGTGTGAATCAACCACATCAATATACCAATCGTACCAACCTA
This sequence comes from Tipula confusa, assembly GCA_963556175.1. NCBI lineage: Eukaryota > Metazoa > Arthropoda > Insecta > Diptera > Tipulidae > Tipula > Tipula confusa. Next base: position 71,670,140 of record OY744476.1, read on the forward strand.
CCGAAATTAAAATTTCTATCTGTCATTTTCAGTGCAGAAAAATAGGAAATCGTGAAAATGGCTGCTGTCATAAGAAAAATTAATTTTATCACTGCTCTAGCTAAAAATCCAGCATTCGCAGCCAATTTCGTGCGTAGTGCATCACGTAAGTAAATATTTCATTATGCTGTTCTTATATAAATTTACTCGGTTTTGTATGTCATGTCACCGTTGAATTCTACACATGATTTACGTAACCCGCTGGAATTTGTTATGATTGTTAAATCGATTTTCCCGATTTTAGACTGGAACAAAGATTGGAAGCCTAGTAAATATCCCGAAACGGAAGCAGAACGGGTAGCAGCAGCCAAAAAATATAATTTATTACCCGAAGAATATAAACCATATGCAAACGATGGAACAGGCCATGGTGACTATCCACAGCTTCCCAATATCTCAACCGAAGCGAAAGATCCGTACTATCCATATGATTTTCCTGAACTTAAAAGAAATTTAAACGAACCTGTAAATATATATAATTGTGTATCATTGATAAAATACGTTAATTCCCTTTTATATTGATAGCTCCACGTCGATGCCGATTTGTACGGCGAGGATCGTTATGGTTCGGCCGAACCACTTAGATTTTCAATGCAATACTATTGGTTAACATTTTTAGGCGTAATAACCGGGTGTTTTGCCCTATACTATTGGTTGGATGACAAAAAATTGTTTAGACCAGTGCTACCCAAACAATATGCCCGGGATGGAAAACCTCATTACACATTTGACACCAAATAGAATTAGGCCACGTGTAAATTTGATGTTGTTGTAGGGATAATTTAAAGGAAAAGTAAATTACAATTTGGTTGCCCATTTAAATAAAAAATTGGTTCTATATTCTGAAAAAATTGTCTTTAAATTTAAAAAAGAAAATTCAATATTGAATGATAAACTGTTCAACATTTAAAATCATCAATAAGTGTATGGTTCAATTTTTGTACATATACATAATGAATAGGGCAGCCACTACATAAAAAATAAATTCAAGCATTTGCGACTTCATTTTTTTTGTAGTAAAAACAAAATAATGCCGTGTGTTGATTAAAAAGTTAAATTTGTAACAAAATAAACCAAGTTTTATTAATTTCATATACGTTTCTAAAGATTAAAGTGAAATATAAAGTTTAATTAATACGTACGTTTTAAATCGGGTTAATTATAACTATCGATCGGAATATTATAAAACGTATCGTGCAAAAAGTGAGGTTACATTTTTATTTTTTGAGCGGGTGTTTTTAGTTGTAAAAATTTATTTAGGTAAAATGGTACCAATGGGGCCACCAGTTCATGGTGGGCCACAACAAATGCAAAATACTCCGTCGGGTCCGAACACGCTATCGACCAATTCATCACTTAAAGCTTCCGCCTCTTCAGTCGTAAGTACATCATTTTCTTTATACATAGTTCAAAGTGTTCAAGAGTAATAAGGACAATTTTTCTTTTAGAAACCAAATTATACATTGAAATTTACGTTAGCTGGGCACACAAAAGCGGTTTCCGCCGTCAAATTTAGTCCAAACGGTGAATGGCTCGCAAGTTCATCGGCCGATAAATTAATTAAAATTTGGGGTGCATACGATGGAAAATTTGAGAAAACCATTGCCGGACATAAATTGGGTATAAGTGATGTAGCTTGGTCAAGTGATAGTCGTTTATTGGTGTCGGCGAGTGACGACAAAACGCTTAAAATTTGGGAACTAAGTTCTGGCAAATGTCTAAAAACATTAAAAGGACACAGTAATTATGTATTCTGCTGTAATTTTAATCCACAAAGTAATTTAATTGTATCGGGAAGTTTTGATGAATCGGTACGAATTTGGGACGTACGAACGGGTAAATGTTTAAAAACACTTCCAGCCCATTCGGATCCAGTGTCGGCCGTACATTTTAATCGTGATGGAAGTTTAATTGTATCCTCGAGTTATGATGGTTTATGTCGAATATGGGATACAGCAAGTGGACAATGTTTAAAAACTTTGATTGATGATGATAATCCACCGGTTTCGTTTGTTAAATTTTCACCAAATGGAAAATATATATTGGCCGCCACACTCGATAATACACTGAAATTATGGGATTATTCGAAAGGAAAATGTCTGAAAACGTATACGGGACACAAAAATGAAAAGTATTGTATATTTGGAAATTTTTCAGTTACCGGTGGAAAAGTAAGTAGAATTTATTATTTATTCATAGGATTAGAGTTTAGAGTTTTAGGCAGATTGAATGTGGTTGTATTTTTCTACAATTTTGCTCTTGATCGAGTATTTCGCTAACGATTTATAAACGTGGCTATTATATTTTAAAGTCGAAAATGAACAATCAGAAAATAGTGATTGATAAATATCGATTACAGACGTTCAGTAACGACCGCTGTCGAAACCAATTGTACCATTTTGACAAAATGAACGCCTAACGAAGACGATCAATTTCAATAGTAGGGGGCTAGGGGCCTTCGAAAGCACCGAAACCAGCATTATAGATCAAAAATGAGTTGAACTGATTGCTACGTCGGCACTGCTCTTGATGTGTTTGAATATCAATATTAGCCAGGAGACCAGAGAAATTATTTTTTTATTCCTTGCCATCTGTTTCGGGGGCAGAAACTCCCTCAAATTTTTCGCGGTTAACTTAACGTCCTACTTGCACTGGCATGGACGATGGTTTAGCCCATTGATTCTGCACTCTACAGGGGATCCTAGTTGTATTCATCGTCAGCACTGGTCGTAATCAAGTGATGAAAAATCTTTTTTCATCCTCCCTCGTTGGGATTCGAATTCCGTACCTTCTGACCCAAACACCGCAGCTTTAACTGCTGCGCCAATTGCTTAGTCAATTTCGTTAAAGGATTCAACTGGGCTAGTGGTAACTAGATAACCAGCAGATAAATGGATGTAAAGAATAATTCGATGACAATTGCCTAGATACCGATCAAAATGACAAGCTTTTAGATATTATAAATTATCAACTCAACTATCCGTCAACGAAGGGGAAAGTACGAAATGCCATTAAAGCTTAATGACAACAAAGCCGTTAGAATTTGATAACATACTAGCTGAACTATTTCTATGGTAACGCAGCTATAGCTGCAGAAATCTTAACACAACTAATAACAATTATTGAATACCATTATAATTACAAAGAAATGGCACTCTTCCCATCAAGCTTAACAATTCCGGAGTTAGGTCGCATAAGTGACATAAAAAATGGTGAGGCGCCCATCCTCAACAGTGAAAATAATTGCCGTGATCGTACCTAAACAAATTTTAATTCAACATAAAGGGAAGCCGCCATTATTTTAGCCGTATATGTTATAAATTGATTGAGCCCCTAAACCCCGCTGAAATACGTGAATTTCTCTACTCGCAGCTCCACCGTATATGCTGCTTGGGTTAATGAAGAATTTCCCTTATCTCAGATAGGTTCTCACTCTTGATGGTGTGGATAAAAACATGTTCTGTATCGCCTAGGTTCTTTACTAAACCTTAAAACCGTTCCAATGCCGCCAAAACTTGTCATGTATATGTGTGAAGAGTAGGTTGGTATAAATAACTAGTAGCGCCGTCTGAAAAAAAATTTGGACCATTGGTAGTTGATACTTTGATAATATTCGTCCTCAGGAAACTAACTTCGATAGTCAAAAAATACGAGTCCTAAAAATTAAATATTTCATTTAGTCGATACTGGGATTAAAGAACCGTTTATCTAAGGCTGATTCAATTTCTGTTCGGAGCTCTTGAGACACCGAGAAATAATCATGTTTATGCAGCAGTCTTAATCCTGAGTAATATTCTCGAGTAATTAAGTAAACTTGAAAAACTGTATTTGTAACTTACACTCCCAAATTTTAGGAACATGTACACCAACATGGTGAAAAAATTTGGCCTTGACTCTCGTTGATTGTGATTGCAAATGTCAACAGCAATAGGAATTGGCTTCATTCTTAAAGGCAAAATACTCTCGTTCGGCTCCAAATTGATTCTATGAATTCAAATTTCTTCTTTATTACCACTGTACTGTGATATTTTCCGCTTTTATGAAGTTTCTATTAAGACTTAGTCTGTGTGCAAAACGAAATAAAAACGCGTAAAAAGTTAAAATTTTAACTTTTTATTCACCACAAAATTTTTAACTGGTCGCGGTGCAGTTAGTAATTTTAATCATATTTTCCTTTGACGTTTGAGCATCATATAACCATAGATAAAAAAATTTACTAGTCATTTTCTTTACCTATTTTTATCGATTTTTATTTCTACCACAGTTAAAATATTTAATTTTTTAACCGATTCGCACACAGCCTTAAACGTAAGAAAAATCTATTGCTGAATTATATGAGCGAATACTTTCATGAAAATTTGAATACTGATGTGTGCTGAAACTTAAAAGCGCCTGAAGATATGAGGGAAAAATACATCCTTGCTGCAGTATCTGCAGAATTTAAATCATTAGGCTCACATCTTAAGAAGTATCCTGTATCACCCATTGATTTATTATTGTAAAAGGCATTATAAGTAGTTTAGTAAAAAATCAGTTCGATGAATCGAAGGATAACTTTTAGTTTCCTTTCAAACATCGTTGTAAGGTTGGGGTAAGACTAGGTAGCGCTTAGAGCAGTTTTCACTCAAATGTTAACGATTCATGGCAAAATAGTACTAAACAAAATTCCAAATAAGCGAAACAAGAAATGTTGAATGTGGTTACATTAATTAGACCATGGACAACACGGTGTTAGCAGATTATTATGCTGTGATGTTAAACTTAATAGGGATCGTGTAAAGCACGATCGTGCTTTACACGATAATAGGGTTCGTGGTGAGTTTCGTTTGTACCATTTAAATGCCGACTAAATTGTTGTTGCTTCTGTATCAAAGTTGAACTCTAACAAATTAGTACTGATTATGGTTGATAGCGAAAAAAGAGTCATGTAAGATTAAATCCATCGTTTGAAAGTTATTAAGTCGGTGTTGGTGAAGAATGAATTTTTTTTCGACAGCTTAAGAGTATGTATTGCTTATTTGGTATCGATACAAATTCATTTAGCATTTTTATATCCAGCAAACATTTTTACGATTTTAATCCAAAATAAATTAAATCTTAATCATTATGATTTTTTATATAATTCTAGTGGATAGTATCTGGTAGTGAAGATAACCTCGTCTACATTTGGAATCTACAAACAAAAGAAGTTGTACAAAAACTTCATGGACATACCGACACAGTTTTATGTACAGCATGCCATCCGACAGAAAATATAATTGCGTCAGCCGCACTTGAGAATGATAAAACAATAAAACTATGGAAAAGTGATACCTAAACATTAATTTAAAAAAATAAAATTTAAAAATCTTAATAATTATATTATTATTTGAAAAACTTTTAATTTAATTTTTTTTTATTTTAATTCTTTATAAATAGAAATACACGATTAAGATTCATTAAAAGTAAAAAACAATATGAGTTTACGATTTTAATTAATTTTAATTAAATTACCAGATATATTTTTACGAATAGAATGAATAAAAATTAAAAAAAAAAAACGAAATAATGTAAATTTTACAATACATACTTTTGTTTAATTTAATTTTAAAAATATGTTTTCTATCCAAGATTTCTATGCGTGTGTATCGAAATAAATTGTAATACCGATTCTATATATGCATAAATAAATAAAGATAATTATTTTTTTATGAAATATAAATATAATACATACATTTATATATAATATATATATTTTTGAATTAATTAAGTTTTTATAGAATATAATTTAAAAAGGTATTTTATTTATTTTTCTAACACGATATGTATTTAAATTCGCTGAATTTGGACGATGGTGTCAAGGTTCGAATTTTTTTTTTCATTCGTTTTGTTTACATAAAATCCTCGTGTTAACAATGTCTTTGAATAATTATTATTACTGTTGAATAAAATAATTTAAAATTGTATATAATATATTATTATATTTAGTATTTAAGCAATAGATTACTTATAATAGTTATACTAGTGATGTCCGTTGTTTTGTTTATTGGATCGCAGGAAAGTGGAATAACGTAAATATGGGAAAAGTGTTTGATGATAAAATTGAAATTATAAAATTTAAAATATGTATATACATGTTCATTCCATTCGATACTAATCAAGATATTTTTTAAATGCTCGTTTCTTGCCAATATTTTCGATTTATTTTTTGTCTAATTAGGAAGAAATATAGAAATATCTTGGGGTAAACATTTGATAATCAACACTTCACCGGTTAAATAGTTACGCGAACATTCAGTAATTAGATTTCAATTTGAACTAAGTTTTTGCAAATTATATTTTGGTGTAAGATTTTGGAAATGTTATAAAACCGCAAGTCAAAGGACGAATCATCTACGAGGGCTGGGGAGCTATGCTTGACGTATACCGTAAATAAATTGAGAACTATAACCACACGTGTCCGGTTTGATTGATCACACTGTACAATTAATAGACAGTAAAAGAGATGAATGGTCTTCGATCAAATAAAAAATGTGTATTTCCTTTTAAATTTTTGCTTCAATAACTTATGCATAAATATTAGTATTGGGTTCAGAAGATATAATTGAGAAAACGATTATAGTTTAAGGTTATTAGTCATAAAGCTGGTAATTTTAAAACGAGTGGGCATCACCGTCATAAACAATAAGATTAACAATCAATTAGGCTTATGAAGTTGTGTTTTTAATAGAAAAACCTATAAAGAATTTTAGCCCGTTAATTATTTGCATTTGATCTTTATATACAAACATACAAATTATAGTAACATTATCAATAAAATATTTTTTTTTTTAAATAAAAATGATCATAAAATAGAACTATTATAAAACTAATAAACACAAATTTTTTCCAAACAACAAAATAAAGTTTGTACTTATCAAAATAAACGATTGAAAAGGCCATTACAGGGTGTGTCAATCAGAAAAATCAAGAAACTTCAAATTCCTGGTTGGAGAGATCACTCCTATTATTGTACTACTCGTATTATTATAAATCAACATGCGCACGACTCTTCTCTCGAATGTCATCAGCCATCTTTATAGTCATACTTTGATGGTTCAAGTCTCACAATCATATCTATGGAAAATGCTCGTAATCAACACATTGCACAGCTTCAGCTTGCCAGTACTAAAATATTTTGTCTTGGTCTCTAAATCCTGTGATTATATTATATTTGGTTTTAAAGTAATCGATTTGTAACCAACCAAATCTGATAATCGCAGAAGCGGATCAGAACTTTGATCAATAACTGAGTTAATTTTGAGGAAATTTGATCAGTAACTAAGCGATTAGAACGTAATGTTCCTTGGTGTTATCATTAATATCTAGCTAGAGAGGCGGCTTTTTCATTACTACATAACACAATAATTTATAAACATTGAAAAATAGAACTACGTTTTTTGATAAATTGAACATAACTACGCCCTGATATACCAATAAAGTTAACAAGTTAAGTTCAGAAAGTTTCTAGTACCCCTGGTTATTAAGCTGGATCTTGGCTCACTTATAAGAAAAAGTATGATTGGTGCTTGGGTCGTGCAGTCATTTTAAAACGTAGGCGCGTTTGACTTAATTTTATTTAATAATAATATTCGGTTTTAATAATAATAATTTCGATGGTCCGTACCGAAGCTTGTTTTTCGTATTGTTCTAGACAACCCGAAAAAGGCCAGTTTTTTTGTACCTCGAGGAGCCATCTTCGCTGACAGCAGCCTCTGCGCCTAACAAACGGCAGCTCTCCTGAAAGATCGCTAGACCATCCGTTTAGGATCGGAGCCAGTGTACTCGCTATCCTTTTATTTAATGAACGAGATCAGGAATTTTCATTAAATTCCAGTTCTCGGGGTTGAATAAAACTCGGTTGTGTCGTCATCGTCGCGTTTGGGGCCAGATAGCAGCGCATGATTCTTCTCTCGAATGTCATTAACCATCTTTTTTACTCATTCGTCAGGTATCAACTTTCACACCCATACATGACAACGGGTCTGGATAACACATTGTACAACTTCAGCTTGTCGGCATTTGCAAGGTATTTTTACTTTAACTGTTGCCGTAAAGCACACAAAGCACGGCTATCAGCGATAGTTTCATAAAGTGTCCCATTCGAATATTAAGCTCGAAATTAATGCAGTCAAACCCCAGAGTTGGTTTATTTTTAGCCTCAGCATGGCCATTCCTCGTGGGATGAGTCCTCCATGCACATCTCCACAGTCTGTATGTGATAACCTTCAAACAGCATTTTATACTTGTTGAACATTGAGTAAATTAGAGAAATGCTCCTGCTAAGTGTCGACCACTTCATCGAAGTTAACACGGAGGTTTCGACCCTGGTCCCGAATAGCGAAAGACCTAGGTCGTATGGTGCAGTCCGGTGACCTCTTTAAAAAAGCTACGAGAATTGCGCTAATTGCTGAGTGGTTAACTCTTAAGATCTCCATCAATCACGCTTTTTCCGTCTACAAATTCGCTTGGCAGTTCTCCTAGCAAGGGCCTGTTTCTTCTTTCGTCCGATTGTAAATAATGTATTCGCGCTTCTTTATAGGCTACATTCTGTTGCTCAACAGCAAAAGAACACTCATCATCAAGCCAATAACCTCATCATCGATAACCAAAGTTTTCAATACCATAGGTTTTATTTATTCTATAAAATAGTATCGGGCATAACATGTTACTCTTGAGAAATGCTTTCCTTTCTCCTGTGAATGGGCTCTGTGGTCGAGAAGGCATATACATACTTCGTTATGAACTTATGAACGCTTATTATATTCTTAGAAATTCATCTATTATCCTTTGCTTGTCGTAGGAGGCGACTAAATGAAAATGGGTAACGTGCATGGATATGCAAGTAGACGTTGAAGCCTTTATGAAAATCCAGCTCATTGAATCTATTCAGCCATGAAAGGATATCGGTTGAGACTCAATAATCTCTAAGAAACTCGATGGTTATAAAGGCTAAACGATGCTTTACAGTGGAGATATACTGTTTTATTTCTTCTATTCCTCACATTAAAATGCCTGTTTTGTGAAAGGTGCTACTTTCAACAAAATAAAATATGAATACAGCCAAAATTTAATCCGACCTCCACTTTTGTTAACAGACACGCGGGTTAATATTGGTACGTGGAACGTGCAGTCGCTAAGAAAACCAGACGCGTTTGACGACACTATATCAGTATTTCAAAGCAGTTGATAATCTTATTTTCGCATGCGACTAGCCAACCTGTCAATAATTTATATTCATGCATCCACTGATGTAAGCCAATCAAACGGTAAACACTCATTTTACAATAATTTCGATGATCTGATGGGATCCATACCGCTATCAGGAATTTTTGCAATTAGCCAAGGGACAACAAAACAAAGTATATGATCACTGGTTGTAGAGCACAAGACGCAATGGACTGAAGTAGTGGTGACCACACATTTGCAGGAGTGACAAGTTTTCGATATCTCGGAACCTTTGATGGATGGTGCAATGATTTCTGAGAGGAAAGTTACTATTAAGTAGGCACATAAGTCACTGACTATGGTTTCTCGGGGTATAGCGACCGACTTAACTTATTCTAGTTGTTTTGAATAATACCGTGATAGAATTCTATTGAAGATGGCAATTTTGGCGACTGTTTGTTGATAATCAAATATATAAATGTTACATTAACAGCTCGGATCGTCGTCCGACCTTTAAAAAACAGGAGAGGTCTCCTGTTTTTTTAATTACTGCAATGAGTTGATCGTAACGGTGACTTTCCCATGTCTGTTTTTGCAATCAGTTATCTCTCCAGCGATCTAACCTTTTAAGCCAGGCAAACAATAATACTGTTGTGGATCCGATGCTCCTTTAAATGTTTTTTACGAGTTATGTAAATGCCCCCATGCCACAAGTTGGTTAATTGTTCGTACTTATTAAGTTATTTGTTTTTACCATTATTGTGTTGAGTGCAATTTGCCGCGCACCATGTTCTCATTAAAATAATAACAATAACTTATGATTTTTTTTTTAGTTTTGGATAAACAGAAAAAATATGTTACAAACTTAAAGCTGTGAATTATGTAAACGTCGATTATTTAAGCGTCACGTTTTTTGATTGGTTTTTGTCTATAGTTTATTGACACGATTTGGATGGATGACGATAGTTGCAATATAATTGTTAGCTAAACGGTGAATTTTTATGTTTTTTAAATAATTTATCATAATTATCTATATATAGCTTGTGTTTTATAATCATAGAATGTTGAAATTACTCGACAAAGATTATCTAGCATGGTTAATTGTCGAATTGAGATAAATCAAAGTAAATCGAATAAAGTACTTGATCATAGCTTTGATTAATTTCATAAGAGCTTACAAATTTCTTACATATTTGGTTTGATTACAAATCACCTAGACACGGAAATTGTATACAATCGAAAACTATATGGTATTGGGCCGAGTTTTGATTCAATCGTTTTTATTTTTTTTCCACCAATTTATCAACCAATTAATATGGGATTTCCCTAAATGTTACAATTTTTTATGAGTTTTTTGCTGTGCAACTTAATTATAAAAATTGCCCAATTAACTGTGCAAAAGCCATTACCAATAACACAACGGAGTTAATGGATCAATCAAACTAACTTTTATATTGTGCGTTTTACAATTTGATGATAGCAGACTACTATAGGACGGCTATACTCAACGCTTTAGTTAGCAAAAGCGACACCAAAGAACCACGTGCTAAACTGGTGAAATTTGCAAGTACCCTTACAAATAAATTTTCATCCATCACAATGTGTTGATCACTTTTCATAGTAGAAGCAATCTTAAGATGGAAATAGTAGAAGCAATCATTGCAAAAAAGAGGGGTTTTAATATGAGTGAAGAGTGATAAAACTCCAGCCAAAAATACCAGTGAGATTAAGGAACGTAGTCACCGCATCCACAAACGTCATAAAAGGGACAGTGATTAGTAAGGGAGGTCAACTATATCCCAAAGTATCAATCAAATGAGCAGAATAAAAAATCAGTGCCTCCCGGCAGCAAAATCTGGAGCAGCAGTGAACAGTGAGCAGTGGCTCGAATTGGTGGTAACACTCTGGATACATTATCAGGAATAAAATATTCAGTACATTGGGCTAAAAAGTGGATACTTGCAAATAGCGATTCATCCGAAGCACATAGAGAAAACGGCGCAATCACGACCGGCAATGAATAGTACCAATTTTTAGTCATGCCTTTTGGGTTATTCAATGCTCCTGCTACAAATGTTCGAACGGTGAATGGAACATGTTCTGCTGAGTCTCATTTGGAAAACCTCTTTGGTTTATTAAGACGACATTATCGTATTGGGACTTACATTTCAAGAGCATTTACACAATTTTCGGCAAGCCCTACAAATCATTAATGCTGCCGAATTTAAGTTAAATCCGACGAAATGCAGGCTTTTCAAACGCGAAGTAAATTATCTGGGTATCCAGTGCAGGAGTGCGAACTGACCCACAGAAGTTAGCGGCAGTATAGAAGAGTGGCTGTCTCTAAGAAACATATATGAAGTGAGGAGATTTTTGGGACTGTGCTCGTATTTTTGACGATTTGTTCCTAACTTCGCTGATGTTGCTCGAATTCTACATTATCTTACTGTGAAGAATCAAAACTTCAACTGGAGAAAATAACATCAGAAATCATTCAAGCAGCTAAAGAAGGGATTAAGCAGATCACCAATTGTGGCATATCCAAAGGCGGGTGAGCTCTTTGTTAAGGCTAAAAGAAGGGTTGTTCATACGACTCGGAACACAATGGTAGATCTGAAGCATACTTGGGTGTCAATAAGACTTTAGAAAAAGTCCGGAGCCGGTTTTATTGAAAACCTGAACAAGAGGAAGAATGCTGCAGTTCATCGTCGGAGTACCATTTGCCATGTTAATATATTTGTCAACAACTGGGTATACAGATTCGGTGCGCCAGTAGTTTGAAACAGCCGTGTTTCAAGAGCTGTGTGAAATACTCCAAATCATAAAGACGAGTGCTACGCCATTACACCAACAATCTGATGGAATGGTAGAATGATTCAATAGAACCTTGGAGCAACATCTGCGAAGGAAATTAATACTAATCAGGACAATTGGGACAGGTGTATATCTAATGGGGTAATCTAATGGGTTTTCGCTTAGCAGTGCACAATGGAACTAGAGCTGCAGCAATGGTTATATTTGGTAGAAAACTTCGTCTCCCCTATGTTCCAAGTTCAAAGCAGCCTATCTGATTATGTATCATTACAACACATTTGTTATTGCTTTATGATTAGGAATATCTACACAGTTATTTATTGAAATAATCTGTCATTGCAAGTAATATTAAATAATTGCGACGTTTGACTTCCACGTCGCAATGCTTTATTGAAGATTAAATATTACAGGCGATCTTATTTACTGCCACACCTTAAAATGTACCTTAAAATGTACCCGACAAGATAAATTACTAACTTGATTTTGATCAGATTTTACGAATTTCAACTTCAATGGAGTCTATATATTATGGTAATAATATATGTTGTAACCTAAACGCTTAATTTTTAACAACGCCCTTCTCCCTCAAAAGACATAGCGTCCGAGTTTGATATAATATTATTTAAAAATAAGTTAAAATTACCTTTAAAATCATGTTTAAGTCACTATACCTTTACAACTTCAAATTGGGAATAAACAATTTCAAATTGGGACTTAACAATTTCAAAATGGGAAAAAATAAATAATTTTTATTACAGTTAATTAGTTTACATTTTAATATTACAATTTACATTTTATTAATGCAGTTATGAATTAAAACGTCATATCATTCATATTTATCGCGTCCGGTATAAATTTTTGAATATGAGCGATGTGCCGGTTACAATTAGGAACAGTAATCTTCGTAGTTATGTTTTCGCGAATTATATGTTCTAGCTGTAGTAGACGGAACTCTGTTTGTGTTAAATTTGATCTACCTTCATCAGCTAGGATTCGCGGTAATTGGATAGTTAAATCACTTTTGACTCCAGATTTTAAGTTTGACCAATCATATTCAATTGGATTAGTAGGTGATTATTAAGAAATTCTTCTTCTAGGAATACTTCCTCAATGGCAGCATGACATGGTACATTATCAATCACCATTACAATTGAGTTCTATATATATTTTGAGTATTCCGAAGACAACGACGCATGAATTCTTTGGCTTCTGGTTTCTTAAATGCTCCTCTTCTAATTTCATGATGGATCAAACCCATATTACCTATACATCCAATTACATGTATATTGGATCCTCGACTGCCTGCTGTAATGTGAGTGCAACGAGTTCCTTTTTTGGAACGACCTTTCGTTTTCGATATAAATAAATTGAAATTAGTTTCATCCATGTAGAGTATGGCTGTATTGTTTGATTGATGTTCTAAAAGTTTGTGAACGTAATCACATCGTTTTATTTTATTGCTTTCAACGTTTGCTCTTTCTGGCTCTCTTCGAATGTCTTTCAACGTATACAGTAATCCATCTAAGTGTTTTCTCAAACATTCCGTAGAAACAACAATTTGATGATTATTTTGGAATTTATCTCTCAGTTGTTTTAAAGTTATTCTAGGATTTTCCTCAATATAACTTTCAATAAATACTCGATGTTCATTAGTTATTTTTATTTTCCGCTTACCACCACGTTGCTCTCGGGATATTTGTTGGTTGTTCACCCATCGATAGGCAATTGATTTCTTTACGCCTAAAGTTTTTGCAACCATTCTCCAATCCTCGTTTTTATTGTACAATGCACATATTTGCTTCCTTATATTATCTGCTTCAACTTTCTTGACATGTTTAGGGATGAAGACATGTTTAGGGATGAATTTATTACGAATGACACTATTAATAAAAAATGCTGTGTTTTATTATGTGTCTTTTATAATATGTAACTATATCCTGTCTTTTATTTTTCTAAAGCCTGCTCAAATTTAAAATTGTTATAATACTTGTTGTATAAAGTATTTATTCCCATTTTGAAATTGTTAAGTCTCATTTTGAAATTGGTTAGTCCCAATTTGAAGTTGTAAAGGTATAGATTGTAACAAGAGTACGAACCTATGTTTATATAAGTAGACATGATATATGTTTCCACTAAAATGGTTACATAAGTTACAACTCACCAATTTGGCATCGTGCTCTGTTATGGAATCCAGAACAATATCAACATTTTTGTAAAATGAGTTCTAGTTTTTAGATTAGCTTTAATTTCGATCAACAGCTAAATTTTGATTAACAAACTTTTTCGAAATGTGAAGAATTCGAAGGGAAGGTTGGCTACTTTTTTTGTCACAGGCATTTGGCAAAATTATTATGAAAAAAAAAAATTCAATGAACCGACGTTACGTTATAGACGTAAAAATATTTTACCTATATTAATCAGCAATTAGTGTGTCGACTAGAAAGCTACGTGAAATTTTCCACTGTATAGTAAATAAACTCAAGTCTGGAAAACAACGTACGAGAAGATCAGGTAAAACTTTGCTGATATACTAGAAATTATTCAATACAATCAAACAACTTCAAATCGCCGATGCGCTCTCTTCGATTTAAGATAACAACTTTCTGGGACCATTACCAATATAGATTTGCATTTGTCAAGATTGAGTCAAGAGTTTCTTCCCCGAGATTATTTACGACGCTATAACTATGCAAATAAGATATTACAGGGTGGCTGAGACCAAATGTTACTGACTTTACTCTGTTGTTATTTGTGTAGTTGTCATTTTCGCGCGACAATTTTTTGACAGATTGAAGTTTGGTTAGTTGTTTACATGTGGTCAACAAATAGTTGTTCTAAATTAATGTCTTAATAAAAAAAATCGTAATGGAATTCAAACGTAATAGTGTAATTGCACTGTATTTGGGTGGAGATTCACAAACAGCAATAGTTCGTCATCTCCAGCATTTGAATGTGAATAAAATGTTTGTGTATCGAACCATAACTCGATACAACGAAACTGGTAGCATCCCTAAACGCAACAGAGGCGGTCCTAAAAAGACAGCAACATCAAAAGAAATGATACGAAAGGTGAAGAAACGAATCCAACGAAATCCTCGTCAAAGTGCCAATCAATTAGCCGCACGTCTACATGTATTGAAAAATGAACTACACTTGAAGCCCTACAAGATACAAAAAGTTCAAGATGTTACGGAGGCACAAAAAAAAGTTAGGCTTGAAAGAACACGAGCATTGAAAGCCTTGGCCGAACGTGATGAGATTCCAAAAATTGTCTTTTCTGATGAGAAAATTTTCACCATTCAACAGTTTGTGAATAAACAAAATGATCGTGTTTGGTTAGAGCACAAATCCAACGATAATTTGGACCCAAGAGTTGCCATGCGCAAGCAATCACCAGCTTATGTTATGGTCTAAGCTGCAGTTACTGCAGATGGACGCACTCCTCTTGTTTTCATCAAACATGGGGTCAAGGTAAACCAAGAGGTGTACCGCTAAAATATCCTAAACGATGATTTGCTACCTTGGGCACGTAAACACTTTGGCACGAATCGTTGGACATTCCAACAGGACTCGGCACCGTCACACGAAGCTTGAGCGACACTGCAATTTTTACAAAATTGCGTTCCGCGGCTGATTTCGTCGAAAGAATGGCCACCATATTCACCAGACTTGAATCCCATGGATTTCTCCATATGGTCCATTTTGGAGAGTAAGGTGTCCACTAAAAATTATGAAATTGTTGATGCATTGAAGTCAGCTCTTGTTCGAGAATGGAATAAAATTCCGCAAGCCCACGTTCGGTCAGCATGCAATGCTTTCTATGGAAGACTGAATCAAATAATCAGAGCCAAAGGAGGTCATATCGAGCAGAAACATGTTTTTCATAAAATGTAATATGTTTTCAACATATTCCACGAAATTTCAATAAAAAATAATCAAAATTAAAAAAATTACAGCGTTTTCATTTGGTAACACTTGGTCTCAGCCACCCTGTATATAGGCCCATTTCCATTTAATTTGTGGATTTTAAAAATTCTATTTTTAGCAATAGAAAATCTTTATTCATTTGTCATCTTTGCATCCATTAAAAATGACAGTATGGTGGCCTATGTTGGTTGGATGCATTATCATCCTTTACTTTTTTGAAGATGAACGTATCGTTGCGGCAACTTACTAGAGAACATCATCGTAACATGATTGATACATTTTTGATAAAAGGTATAGTCAACCGTCCTGGCAAATACTTTATGTTACTTGGCACCAAGATAGTTAATTATAAGGATGACAAAATAATTACATTTTGTTCAAAAATGCTTGTTTTATATTAAACACTACCTAATCTACACTCGAATTAAAAGAGGAAGAATGTGTGGTGCTCGATGAATTGTAAAATGATAATTTTATTGACTTCATAGATGCTGTTGAAGTATTATGAGACTGAAAAGTCTAATACGGACCATTTTTATCAAAAAGTAACAAAAATAGAAGCAAATTCACTGAGGTTACTGCGGCCGAAGAATCCGATTAAGACAGTTAGGAGGTGATTAAAGATGAAAATGTGAAATTTATTTAGCAAAAGATATCGAAGTTATGTTGCAATTAAAAACGTCTTTAGCCTTTAAATTTTCAAATTCGATATAAATCAGTTTTTTCCCCCTTAAATCAACCACATAGAGTGACCAACATTTGTGGGTCCCTCGTGTGAGGTCACTTTACAGAAGTTTCATTGTATATAAGTAGTAAGGAAAAAGATGCAACAATTTTTCAAGTAATCCAAATTTTATACTCACCGGTTAAGTTTAATCGTACGAACTAATCGTATAATTAACTATAACAACGAAAAAAAAAATAAAAAATTAAAAATTTAACTCAGGTGTAACTAATTGAACTGTATATGTAATTGATTAATTTCGTATGCTTTATGTAAATGTAAACAGTGATTATGAATTATAAGAAATTGTGTGCAAAATAGATGCAATTTTATGAATATGATTATCTATATACAGATATGTTTCATATTTCTGACAACAACTTTTACCTTACCATTTCTATTTTCTTCATCTTGTTAAAAAAAAATTACAGTACAAATATATGCTGTATGAAAACTGGATATGCATGAAACGAAAGTTTTATTTTTTTTTTGTTTTTAAAGACAACTATACCAGATATTGGTACAACGATGACATTACCTTACTTGTTATCGTTGGATTTAAAAAGAAAAATCGCGGTAAAACGGAAAAATTTAGTATCGTTTTTATTACTTGATCGAGAGTTTCACTAAAGAGGTAGAATTAAGGTGATTTTGAATTAATCGAATGTGAAAATATTTTATTAATTAAAATCGTGTTTTGCACAATTAAACGGAAATAAATACACATTATGATCCGTAGAGCATTTGAAAAGTGATTATATATTAGCAGCGGATGAAATATTTTTATTCGGTAAAAATAAGCAGTTTCTATCTCTTCCAAACAGAGTCGGCACTCCGTCTCTGTGGATAGGTTCATTTTGTTAAAATGATATCTCAGGTTGCAGTGACCTGAAAGAAAACTCACTAGCTTCCTAATATTTCCTTTACTTAAATTGACCGCCAAGTCTTTATGATGAAATGGTCTGATTAAAAAAATTAATAAAAATTATTAAAGATTTGGCTTGTCTAAGGCCGGGAATACAGTTCCAATAGGTTAAGCACTGCATTTTTCCCATTTACTAATTGTGTAGGCTACTTAGGCCCACCGTATGCCACAGAACGGCTCAGAGCCAAATAGTGTCGCTGACGAGCCTGCCCGCGCGAACTCGTCGGCTATCTCATTTCCAGTGTTACCCCTGTGACCAGGTAACCACCACAACTGTACTTTGTTATGACAGAAGAGAAATTGTAGCAAAGTATAACAGCTTTTAACCGACTTAGAATCCAGAGGCGCCTTTAACACCTTTAGTCATAATAGTTGAGAAGCAGGTTTCGATGGCGTGAATTTCGGCTAGAAAAACACTGGGATAACTTCATTGGAGTATCTGATAGTAATATCATTTAGACTAACTGAACCAAAGTTCAATTTACGCCTTTTGGTAAATAGTACCAGGACTGTCTTGTTAGGATTTATCGAAAGACCCTCTTAGTGCACCAATTCAAGCAAGGCCTGTTGCATGCTGGCAGACATCGTACATTCATGCCCACTAGAGACTATGATAACCAGATCGTCCGTATAACCAATGACGTCATAATCGAGTAGATGTAGCTCATCAAGTAACTCGTCGATTACGAGTGACCACAGCAAAGGTGACAGGACACAGTGCAATTTTTTCGAGCGGTAAGCCGCTTCAACCTTGGTAACAACTAGATGCAGCGCCGCCTCTGTGGATTTGCCTTTTCTGTAGCCAAATTGATTAGAATTCAGGGGTCTGGTTACAGTTAACCACTCTCTGATATTAAGATCTACCAGTCGTTCCATAGTTTTTAGAACAAATGATGTAAGACTGATAGGTCGATAGGACTTAGGGAGTTCACTTGGCTGATTTCCAAGCTTTGGGATAAAAACCACATTGACTTGGCTCCAAGCCTGTGGTATGTGACTCAAATTGAAGCTAGTTCCAAATAAGGCTACCAGAGCAGGGGTAATCAAATTCAAGCTCCTTTGGAGAAGGGCTGGGAGTATTCCATCTCCACCTGGAGACTTGAACGACTGAAAGGAGTTAATGGTTCATTTGATTTTTTCCGGAGTAAAAAGCTTACCGGATAAGCTAATAACCCCACCCACATTTGCACCGATATGTGTACCAACTATAGGTTTAGTAATTGTATTTGTATCGCAAACAGTGCAACCCCTGAAAGTGCACTTGAACCAAGGTTCCGAGTGACCCTTTGCGACCCGATGTATAGTTACCATCAGATTTCAGAAGAAGCCCAATCTCGTTGGACTGATCCTTAGTTAGAAATTTATGGAGTCGAGCTGCTATAGGTATATCCTCGATATTACCACAATTTTTCCTCTTCGTAAGGCATTTGGAACGCCTTAGTTCAGTATTGTAATTTGTTAAGGCTCGCCTATATTTATTCCACTCATTGGAATGCTTTGTGGTATTAAATACTTTCCTAACCCTCTTACGGAGTTTAACCATCTGCTCGTTCCGTCATGGAACTTTATGATTAACCGCAACGTTACGCGTCACACGGCTACTTCCGAAAGAAGATAGGACACATCATTTAGCAAACAAGCTACAGTTTCTAGGTCACTAATTGAACTCAAAGATGTTGGCAGCATGTCCGTTTTGATGAATAAAATTTATCTGTAGTTATTCCAGTCCGTAAACCAAGAGATACGACGCTCTGCCGCCTGTATGATCACTCCCGGTATATCGAACCTTATGTGCATGTGGTCCGCCAAAGAAGCTTCATTTGATACATGCCAGTATGCGACAGAGTTGGAAATGTACTGACTCGACCGAGTGAGGTCCAAAACCTCTTGCCAAATCATGTTAATGAAAGTAGGGCTAGACCCTTTATTTCAAATGTCTATGTGTCTGCTCACAAGATAATTTAAAAACGACTCACCTCTGCTATTTGTGTTGTTGCTACCCCAAATGATATGACGCGCGTTTGCATCGCAGCCTATGATAAATTGTTTGTTTTTAGGTTGCAGTAATCTACCAAATCCTGTACAACTATAGGTGGAACACTTACCGAGTCACCAGGGAAGTACGCAGAGGCACACACTATCTTCTGCACTCCCCTACCAGTCGGTACTTCAAGGATTACTGCAACCAAACCCTTAGTGATGAACTCTGGAATTGGAAGAACGTTAATATTAGAAGAAACAAATATTGCTGTTCGAGGAACTGATTCTCTGCGATCATAAACTAACTTACATGACTTAAGATGGAGGCCCCTGATTTTTACTGATACTTACTTATTAGGGTACGGGGCTCTTCGCTCCTGGCTGCTTAACCGCTGACTGCTTACCAACCGACTGTTTTGCGGGGTGAGGCGTGTTATTGCTACGTTTCTTAGTAACCCTTCGAGTGCCTCTAGGCTTGATTCTTGAGGTTGGTGCCGTTGACTTGGCGTGTCTACTCTGGACAGCCATTTGTATAATCACCCTATTGGTTTTTACCGGTGCCAAATTTGAAATCACGGAGAGATCCAATTATCAGTCTTGCGACGAAGAGGCAGCGGCAAAATAATGCTCTACAGCGCTACTGCTCTGAGCTGCCCCTCGTCGTTTGTAACTCCTTCTGAGGCTGGTAAAGAACTCTCCTTGCTCAATTCCTTGAACCAAGGAATTGAGCCTGATGGATTGGACCTTGCATCTTAATAATAATGTCAATGACACACTCTTGTATGTTTGCCATTTGCTCCATATTAAGAGGGTTGCCACTGAAAACATCTTTTAGGTAGTAGTGCCGGTGGGCAGGAGATTAGAAACAAAATGGCGACACTTACCGAGTTATCTTCAACCAGGAAATGTCATTCATAAGTTAAAAGGGCAGCGAGTACAGTATGATTTCACAGTTTGATTCACATCAGTACAAGTTTGTTTACGGGGCAACTTAACAGTTTCTACTTTTCCAGGATTATTTCTACTTTTTGTATACTCCTTTGCATTGTATTTCCCTGCCCATTTTGCGCTTCTATATAGGCTCTCGTTTGCTATATTTCTATGTGTAGTTGAAACCTTGGCATTTTTTGCATTGTGTTATTAACCTTATGTTCTTTTTAGTGGTTTTATTCTTTTTTTTATTAAATGTAAGCACGAAGAATGGGGGCCTTTTTCTGACTGGATTGTTCTTAATTTTTTTCTAGTTTTAGGATATTTATAGCATCTTCTAATTAATCGACAAAACTAACTAAACTAAATTATAACGAGTTAGTTCATTCTATTTCTAGATAGATGTAACTACACAAAAGTAGACTACAGTGCCTCAAGTAAGTTGCTAACAGTGCCTCAACTTGAAACTAAACTAAACCAAAAAGTATTATAGTTTATTTATTGTTTAAAATTATTATATTTATTTTATACTTTTTGTGAAAAGTCACTGAAAAGTTAAATAACCTGTTAATCAGGTGAGACAACTTCTTTAAAATAAGTAACGTTCTTGTCCAATTTCTTAACTGTTGCCCACCAATTGGGCATATTCCATTCAGCAGCATAACCTCACGACCTTGACGAAAAATAAAACCACTGCTTTTGTCAACTATACCTTGTCATTAAACTTTTAGGCAGCAACTATATCTGATTTTATATTCAGTTATCGCCAGTTTTGATAATCTTAAATCACAGTAGAACAGTAAGTTCCACTGCGGTTCAAAATAGTAGTTTTATATCACGTTTGATCGTAAAAACGACCATTAAAGGTAACATCTAAATTGATTGTATATCATTCCACTTATCTTTTAAATTATTTAAATTTTTTATTTTTTTTTGAGGTCAAACGAAAACAAAACCAAAATACCAGAAAAATCACACTGCTAACACACAATAGGAAGTATTACCATAAAGTACACCACAAAAAATGAGAAATGGCTTTTTGCGTTTAATGGGCAATTTTATGTTTAAATAAATTAATAATTTATAGGTGAAATTTTTCATCTCTTCGTATTGTTGTTATACACAGATATTTTCTTTCTTCACATAACAATGATCTTAAAACGAGATGAATGTAAGAAAATAATATAAAATCAACACCAAACGAATACTATGTGTGTAGTGTGCCAATGCGAGATTTTATGTTTACTTTACTTACTTACTTATGCTCGGATTAAAGAAGAAGAGGCAACATATTAATAAAGACGATAAATTGTAAACCAAAAAGTGAAAGATAGAAAAGCAATTACCTTGGCTTGGTATATACATAAGAAAACATACATTTTTAAAGCGATCCACACGCCATGTATTTATATATAGGAGATCAGCTGCGAATTAATTTTATAGTGTTTTCGATTTAAGATGAGTTAATTATTGGAGATGTCATGTAACGTGCGAAAAAAAGTGAAAAGCATATTTTACGGTTTTATGTGTTTTGAATAAATTTATTTGTATGTGATGGATTTATAATAGACTCATTCGAATTACACCTGGACTGTTACACTTTGATATTTTGGCGCCATACTGTGTATGCGATTGAAACCGTTTTAAAAAAATGCTTGTTTATTGTCCAAATATTGAATTTTATCTAGCGGAGACTAGCTGTCATTACTGCGTTGTGTGTCAGATATCATGAACAAGACTCTTCCATCGAATGTCGTCAGGTATCTTTCTATAACTCGTCCGTTAGGGTTTATCTCTTACTTCAGTATACATGAAATGCGGGTCTAATGCTAATCAATAACTTCAGCAAGCCGTAATTGGCTAGTTATCTTGTCCTTAGAACGTAGAGTTACCTTTGTATGTTATGATGTAATATCTCCTCCCACATAATTATCATGAAAGATAAGGGTGTCAGAATATGACCATTTGACAGAAGATAAGACTAAATGTAAACAAGGCCTCTGCAGTTGAAATCGATAACGCAGAATTATGCAAGCTCGCTTTAACAATCCATTACCATATCGTATTGCTCCAGTCATCCTGTACTTGCATCAAAATGTTTTGGCACACATATTTTGCTCTACATCATCAGGAAACCTAGGTGTGACTTTTTTCATCACTCCTTCAAAGTTTACCGTTCTTTTCATTGTTTACAATGTTTTCGTAAAACGTAGCCGTAAACCTTTTGAATTTGCAATTTTTCGCTTATATTTGTTTTTGTTCTTTTTTGGAAAAAATGTCTACATTATTTCATAAACTAAGCAGCATATTGCTTCTGGTTGTGTGTTTGTTGTTTCTTGCTGCGTTGACAGAAATATACCAATGTTTCTGCATTTGGTAAAGCTATAATTTATCGATTTTTTGTTGGGAAGTACTTTTATCAAGATCTATATTAAAAGTCATGCCAATTGCCTGTTGATCTGCCCAGGTAAGGTTTCCTTTATTTGTTTCTTATTAAAATATCGCCATAAAATGGTGCTTTTTATAGCTAACTTGTCAAGTGGGCTAAAGGATCTTTTTGTGCCATAATCTGATATGCTAATCGAATGTTTTGTTGATGCCTATAGATGAACGGTAATTCTATAATACAGTAAATTAACCACTTTAATGCAGGTTTAATTTTCGAATCGAGCTTTATTTGTGATCAGACGTACATAAATTGTTTCCTGAATTTTCAATTAGTTTTTAATTTTACATAATATTATATATACATTATATATTAATAAATTTCTAATACATATACATATTAATTAATGAAGTTA
Source organism: Tipula confusa (assembly GCA_963556175.1). Classification (NCBI taxonomy): domain Eukaryota; kingdom Metazoa; phylum Arthropoda; class Insecta; order Diptera; family Tipulidae; genus Tipula; species Tipula confusa. The sequence continues at coordinate 71,693,466 of OY744476.1, forward strand.
GTTACGATCGATAACATTACGTGTTCGGGTTTCTGTAACGGAACTTTCACTACAGTTGTGCCAATATTGATCGCGTTCCCCAGCCAGTGTGAAATGTCCAAACATGTTGTGGGTTTGTAATGCGTGTCAAGAACTTTTATTACATAAATCGTTTCTTGAATTATTTACTAATGGTAATTCTAGTGGTTACATTTGTCTTCAAACAGTGCTTGACAAAATTAACGATGAGTTAATTTGTAACAGAATGCTAATGGAAAAGTTAATGGTAAAGTTATCTGCTACAGATAATAAAGCTGCGGATTCAGCTATTATGCCCACTGCTGTTTTATTGTCAGCTGATGAAATAACTTCTTGCACTGGATTAAAGCATTTATCATACGCTGCTGTGGCTGCATCTCCTTTACCTGTGAATACTTTACCGCCATCCAGTATTTCTAGTGAAATTTCATCAAAAAAGATGGTTTGTAATAGTAAAACTGCTCTCTTGGTGACTTTGCCTTCAACTCCTCGTATTATGAGAGCTTTATCATCTGACAATGAGGATACTGAAGCTAATAATGCTGTGTCTATTAATATTCCAAAGTTGGCGAAATTATTTCATCGAAAATACCTTACAATCGTGACAAAAATATACTCAAGTACCGTAAATCGTTTTGTAGAACTAACAGTATACCTACTTGTCTAGGTATTAAAACTATTGATCCAAAGTTTTGGATTTATCTATCCAGATTTGAGCCTGAAACTTTGAGAAAGGATGTCTTATCAATGGCGAATACTTGTTTGGGTTACGAGAAATGCAAAATTGGCAAGCTCATCCCTAAAAATTGTGAACAACGAAATTTAGAATGTATATTTGTTTTAAATTGGGTGTTAATGCTGAATTACGGGAAAAAGCGCTTAATCCTAATACCTGGCCAATTGGTATATTCATTCGAGATTTGATTTAAATTTTCGGACATAAGGACCCTCACGAGCCAAAATTCGGAAACCTATTCAAAATTTCAACTTTGCAATAGTTTGCGGAGTAATATTTTAGATAGTAAAACCCTTCCAAATGGCAATTTTCAGGTTTTTGATAATTTTTCATTAAAATGTGGTCATTTAAATGTTCATTAAAAAGTTTAGTGAAACATTACGACGAGATTTATATTATATTACATGTTCGACAATTTGATGTTTTTGCTTTGTCTGAGACTTGGCTAAGTAATAAAAATACAAACAAGTTTCTTTCCATAATTAATTACAAGTTGTTATGTTGTGATCGTCTTTATAGATCAGGTGGTAAGGAAATTTTTGTAAAGAGGAATTTTTGGCTTCTGAGCTTATAGGTTATTTTGATAACATTATTTTGTTGATAATTTATAATCCACCCCCTGTAGCAAGTGATGATATCACGAATATAAATGCTATTTTTGAAGATTTTTTGCCTCGGTATGATAAAATAATTTGCTTTGGTGATTTTAATTACAATATGGTAGCCAATAATCCTCTAACTATTTGTTTAAATATAAATAATTTATATTTTTTGCCTTTTAAACCTATACCAGGATAACAGTCTTCTAGATTTAATTATTGTGTTTGATCAGGATAAACATAATATTATATCTTATGAACAATGCGCTGTTCCTTGTATTTCGGATCATAACTTGATGGAGTTCCGCAGGATTCTATACATGGTCCTTTGCGAGTAATTAATTCGAAATTACTTTTGTATTTGTATAAAAAATTAAATTTTTCAATGCCTTAACGTCTTAGTTTTAAACTGAAAAAGTTTTACTAATTCGGCTCAAATTATTTTAATAACTTTTGGTTAAAAGTGCAATGAAGAGAAACCGGGTTGAAAGTGCATATCTCTATAAGCTTTTTTAAGCTAACAAACACTCATATATAAAAGTGTGTCATAAAATAAACATATAAAATCCTTAATATGTGCTTTTATTTGATGCAAATTTCTAAGGTCGTTTTTGAAGTAAAACCCTTTTGATTCTTCAGAACAATACAAATATCTAGTTATAGATCTAAACCGATGGTGTTTATTTTTCAATATGGACATTGAAGTTTTAAAACCGGTTATTATTAATTATTTTTGTACACTAAGTATATAACTAGCCCTAATTCACGGTCCTATGGTAAATATGAATTTCTTCATTTAGTTCTAAAAAGTAATCTTTATTTCTTAACTTATTAATTTAGCGTTAGGTTAATGACAAACTATGACAACATTCTGCATTTAAAAATATTATTGAAGTTACTCTTCACGATTATTAAAATTAAAATGTTTACCTACGGTTTCTGAAGATCTTCACCATAAAGTGTTACGTCCCTTACTAGGTCTTCTTAAAAAGGATTGCCGAATAAGTAAGAAACCACAGAAAATTTTACCGAACATTTTTAATTTTAGGGTATTTTACCCTACTTATCTGACTGCATTTAGGAAAGCTGGTAGAAATTCGATTTTCTGCTTAAGTGTTCCGAAAACCTTTGAATTTTTTTGTTTTGTGCTTTTCAAAGTGAATAATTAGTACTTGTGTCAATAGCTACTGTTCTTAAATTGTTACGAATTGAATCATTTTTTACTTTTTAGATTACTTTTCTTTACTGTTGAATTGCGTACAACAAATAGTTGAATAGTGGAGTGCTTTTTTTGGTGCCAGATTTTTCTCTCCTCTGTTCTTCTTATAATTTTGTTTTAATTTTTAAATTTTTAATGAAATAATCTTTTTGGAATGTGATTGCTGTAATACTGTGTAACAGGGCTGTCTAAATTCAAATATTCGCATTTAGAGTGTGAAACGAGAATGATCGGAGTTGAGGTCCCAACTCCCGACTGTTAGTACATAATTTACTAGGTCATTAATTTAATACCATATTTCTTGATTCCTTAAAGAGTTTATTAGGCATGTTTGTATAGGGTAATTGGCCTGGAACGCTGAAATGATCTAGAAATTGGAAAAACGTTGGAATACCTGGATTAAGATAAATAGTCTGTATTATACTCTGTGGTTGGAGCCACTCCCATGCCTCGTAAAAGACTTTTAAATGAACATGTTATCTTTAGAATTTAACCATGGCATCCTTGGTTTATCGTAGACGGCGATTAAACAAAGCCTGGATACCTGGGCTGATAACCCGCATCCTTAAAAAAGATTAGAGTTAAAAAGATAAACAAAAGAAAATATTGATATACCCCAACTCCTCCTTATGTTAATGGACATCCGGTTAAGGGTTACTACGTGGAACGAGTATCGCTTGGAACTCTTTGGTCTTCAAGAAACTCGATGGCCAAAAATTGAAGACCATGTGTTCCAACACTTTACTTTGCTTTACAGTGGAGATGATCATCCATCTTGACGTTACCATCTTGAGCTCCAGATGAAAAAGGCAGTTTTGGATTTTAAAACAGTTGATAATCGTATGTGTGACGTATCATTCTAGGCATTGATCATTAACCACTGGAAACCAAACACCGTTCTGATTATGCTCTATGGGAGATATTTAAAACTTCGATTGTTACTGCTGTTAAAACGAGTCTAGGTATGGTAAAAATTAAACCAAAAAAATGATTGGTTTCATAAGGAGTTTCGTCATGTGGTCAAGCAACAGAACAAAATAATATATCCGATTAATAGCCGATAAGTGAATTTGTATTGACGAAAAAAAGGTGAATGCTCATCAATGAGCACATTTCACGTAACTTCTTTAAAGGAGTTACCGGACTGCACCATACTTTCAGACCTAGGTCTATTGCCATTCGGGACCGGGATGGAAACTTTCGTGTTAATGATACAGTGCTCGACACTTGGAAAGAAAATATCTCTGATTTACACAATTTTCAACAAAGATCTTGTAAAATATCTCAATATCTAAAGGGTCAATGCGGTTAATTATTACAACTCAATAGACTAAACAAATATTTGTACCATAGAAAATTACCATAAAATAGCCATCGAATCGAATTCCACTTGTTTTATTTTCATCATCATATCGATATTATAATTAATTCATCTCATTAAATAGTTTGTAAAAAAAAACTTCTTGATAAATTAAACAATTATTATTTATGCGTTATCTTCTTCTTATTCAATTTTGAACAAAAAAACATTGAGTTGGTCTCAAATGAAAGTTATGACCATATTAAAATACCAATGAAATGGAATTAGAAAATTAACATTTTATCGGACAAAACTATTGTCCGAAATATTATGCGTAAATGGACTGTTATTAAACCTAATTAAAGTAATTAAAAGTCAGCTAACCCAGAAGATACGCTAAAGCTGAAACATCTTGATTTCGAAGGTGAACATCAATTAAAAGAAAAAACAAAAAAATTGAATGGGATCAAAGGCACAACTGTTTAAAAAAAACAAATAGAGCTTTTACGTGCATAATAAAATAAGGGAAATAAGGGAAGCACAGCTAGCGGTTTGGCAACAAAAAATTAGTGCAACTTAGCGTAATTGTAACTGTTAATAGAGAACGTTATCATAACTGACACCAGTCTTGAATGCTTTCGGCTTGGCAAGCATGTGGTTTCAACAAAAAATACTTGCAACTTATGGGTCAACCAGCGACTCAGTAACAACTTTAAGTAAGAATACGATAGATCGAGAGGGGAGATGGGGGTATTTAGCTGGTGAATCAGGTGACATTGGAAAAGATGCATCAAATTTCAACTTAACAAGTTCTGGAAAACATCGGTGTTGCTGATGCATAATCGAACAATTAAAGTTAAAGTGTTTGCTATCTGAAATCACAGATGTCTTTGGCCTGTTTAATTTAATTTTTTATTTTATGTATAGTAGCCGAGTTATAGTAGCTTGTAATAAAAAATAATTGCTTGGACATTCTAAAGCGAATTGTCGAAAAAATAAGAAGTACTTATAAAATTATTTAAAAAAAAAAACCAACGAAGTTGAGGTTTTGTTTTTCATAAAAGGATATTACGAGTATTGGCTTACAAATTTGGACGAGAGCAACTATCATAAATAATCTTGCTTCACCTGCAACGGGAATTCAAAATAGCGATATAGGTTATTGCTATTATTACCACAGTGACGTAGCAATAAGACAAGAATTTGCTGGCTGGTGTAGTAAAATTTCAGCTTGAACTATATCCTTCGAGCCGGATAAAGTTCAGCAGAAATTTAATTTCTGTAAAATTATTGAAAATTATAAACACAAAGGGTACTGTGAAACTAAGCAATGGCGGAAGCCCGATCACTAAGGCGAATGCTGAAGAGTTTAGATAGTTTAGAAACTCAAATTGCTAAATTTACGGCTGACACACATGTGAGTGAGATTAAAGCCTTTATTGCGATTTTCGCTGACGAGTGGAAAGAATTTCAATCTCTTGAGCGGTTAATGCAGGGTAACTTTGATGAAACGAACATATCCAAAATTTGATGAAATTTTGATGTTCCCCAATACGTTGATGGAGACAAAAGTATTAGGTCTTCAATGGAATGCTTTTGAAGATGGATTTACGTTCAAGTTAAGTTTAGAGGGCAACGTTGAACCAACAAAGCGAAGAGTGATATCTGTGTACTCCAGGGTTTTTGATCAACTTGGATGGTTATCTCCATCTATCATATTGATGAAAATAGTGTTTCAAGCCTTATGGTTAATGAAACAGGGCTGGGATGATTTATTGCCTGACAACGTAGCAAGCGCATACAATAAAATTCGAAATGAGCAGAAGCTTTTAGAATTGCAAAAAATAAAGCGTTACATTCCACAGGACGGCAGGATAGAGTTGCCATTTCAGCCAGTAAAATGTTATGGGTGGATGGATTCTACGATTGTGCTGATGTGGCTTTCATCCATGAAGATGGAAAACTTTCGTGGCTAATTAATCTCACTTCCGAGATTTTAAGTCAGCTGCCAAGAAAGTGTTGGAACCATGCAAGATCTGAAAACAATCCAGCAGATTTCGCTTCGAGAGGAGTACTTCCATCCCAGCTTGTTAAATTAGATCAATGGTGGAATGGCCCAGAATGCTTGAGGTATCCAAACTGTGATTTTCCTTCTCAAAATCCAATTTCTGATGGCGTAGGATATCTGACTGAAGAGAGAAAGAATGCAGAGCTCTTTGTTTTCAATGCGCAAAAAGAAGAGCACACTATTGACTCATTGCTTGGCAGAATTTCGTCCTATAATAAACTGTTGAGAGTATTCGCGTATATTTTAAGGTTCTATGCAAATATGCGATTGCCCGTGAGTAACAGAAATTTAAATTTCCTAGCCATAAAGAAAATTCAAGCTGCCAGTGACATTATCCTTAAGCATACGCAGAGAGAATCATTTGCTGACGAACTCAATCGCCTAAAGAGCGGAAAACCTATTAAAAACGATAGTGACCCCCTTTCTTTAACGCCATTCGTAGATGCCAATGATATTTTGAGAGTTGGTGGCAGGCTAAAAAATCTCGATTGCCAATATGATTACAAACATCCGATAATAATGCCTAAAGGTCATGCGCTAAGCCGAATGGTGATAAAACACATCCATGAAAGAAATTTAAAATTCGTGGAACAATATCTGGTTACTGTTGCTGATTGTCATAAGCAATATGGTGCAAAGTTCTAATTGCCATAAATGATGAGCTGGCTAACCCAAAAGTGACAGTATTTAGCTTATAATATCTAAGCTCATCAGTTACTATTTTGTGGTTGCGGAATCTCATCAAAAGTGTCCTTAAAGTTAGCTGTATGGTAGAACTCACCTGCATTGTTTTATTTAGTGAAAATCCACTGGAACACTTTGCCGAGCCATCAAACACCACTCGCAGCTTGGTTGTTTCGCTAGATTTCTTGAGTACAGAATGATGTGGCAAATAAAAACATCTCGAATCATTTACATATAGAGTGATCTGCTGATCTTAGAGGTACTAAAATGCTTAAATTTATATAGTCATTTATAAACTTTGATTTCTCTTTAAGCGATGGATTAACTTGCAGCTTCCGTTCCAATGCCTAAAATGTTTGTTTGGCAGCATGTACCGAATTCCCCAGTTGCACAGCATTTTTTTAATGGGATTGGTACCATATATCGCCCATTAATATTTCGCCGGTGTGTGTCTTTGTAATGCTTTTCGCACTCAGTCGCCTTTGGATCTTCAATACGTGAGCTGGGTAACTCTTCTTGCTCAAAAAACGTTTCAGTGTGCTGTCGATCTCAACGCCTAAGTGTAAATTTAATGTACAGCTGTTTATTTGCAAGTCCTCGCTTATCCCGAAACTGTCTTTGTTATGCCAGATATAATCCAACCGAACATAGTCCATTGTGTAACTAAAGTATTGCTCGCGTTATTGAGCCGACCATTTCTCAATATGTGAAAAAATCGATCAGCACCTATTAAAATGTCCACTGGCCCAACTTGATTAATCGGTCCTTCCAAAAAACACTAGAGTTCAATGCATTTGTGAACTAAATGCTACTTTATGGAAATAAAACTTTATACACTAAATATTAACAAATGTCTGAGGCAAATGATCCTGGCCGAATATCATCACGAATAAGGGTCTTCTGGACCAAACACATCAAGTCAAGATAGATTGGGAACGCACTGAAAAATGCATCTAGTAACATCTAGTATGTCATAAGAGTGGAAACCAAAGAGTAAACGAAAAATGCTAAGACTTGCAGTAACTTAGAAGAGAGCACTGCTAATTGATATTAACATGTCATAATTTCTGTATCTTGTCAAGAAACTTCTTGCCCATATTGTGATAAGCCGTTGGTATTCCAGATTAATATTTAAAGAATTGTTGACATGTTTGGAGTGTTGTGACTGATTTGTAGACAACGACTGCTCTGAATTCTCTGTAGAAACACTTTTGGCAATGATTTACGCACTTTCAAACTAATACGTATTTTTACCATCTTACATACACCGTCATTTCTTTACATTTCACAATCAACATTTTTATCGATCAACAACAATATTACAAACAGGTTGTTGTAAATTGTATGTCGGATATTTATTAAATTGCAATTAATGTTTCTTGTATTAAAAATTTGTAGTTCGTTAAAATAATAACAAAATTTCTCCTTCGTTTTAAATCAATGAGGTCACAAAGATAATAAAAAATAAAAATGAAAATGAAAAACATTTTCAAGATCATAAATCGCAGCAGCATCGTTTGTGTTTTGTATAAATATGTATCGTTTATATGTATATGTGATATGTATATAAAACAATACAACATAAATTACATAAAGTCATGTAAATATAACAAATTACTACACATGGTGTAAAAGTAATACGGCATGATGATGGATGAGGTTGAGAACTAAAAAAACACAATGGATTCATAAATAATTTTCTTAAATTTCCACTTTACTTTCAAAGATTTCATGATATGCGAGATAACCGAACGTATACACGGTTATTTTTGGGTAATTTAAATATCATTTTGGTTTTGACACAGATATAAATAAGAAAATTCACTTAGTGAAAAGAAAATTTGTCTAAGAAAATTACCATTTAATGATATGTTTGTAATACATGGCGTAGCGCGAAAGGTGTATTTTCCAATGATCGATGAAAACGAGGTTAATTTCTTTATTTAATTCAGACGTGATATTTACTACTTTTTATAACCATTGATTTTCTTTTGCATCTTAGAATCTTGTTATTCAAGTTCATGTGTATAATTGGAAAACTAAATCATATCACTTTTCCATAGTGGGAAATTGTATCCGGATTTGAAATTATTTTGCATTTCTAAGAAGTTTTATTAAAGTGTTTGTGTGCAGTGTAGCTGGAATTATAATTTTGAAAACTAAATAAGTTGTCTTCAGGAACTTTGAAAATAAATTCGCTTAATCCCGTAGATTTGTGTTCATTCGTTCATACGTTTTGTTATTTTTTGTATATTTTTAGCGTCACAACCGCATGCCAACCAAATAAAAAGTATGAATCAACCGTCTTTGTGTATTTGATCTCATAGTAAACGTAGGTGGTTAAAGCTCCTTGTCTAATTGTAGTACGATTGTCTTTTACGAAGCTGTTAAACATTTTTAGCCTATCAAAATTGTTAAATATCTAAGAAAATTCGAAAGTTCCCAAAATTCTTAAAAATACAAGATGCGGTAGCCTACATGAAGAATATAGGAAAATTTATAAAAAATTCAATATTTTCAAAACGCATGATGAAAAGTTCCCTATTAAAATTGTCAAATATTTTGGAAATTTAAACAATTTCCAAAATTCTCAAAAACGCATGAGCCTCTAAAAGATGTGAAATTTATTAGAAAATTCATAGGTTTCTAAAATTCTCCCAACATTACGAGCCAAACATTACGGGCCTGCTAAAATTGTGAAATTTTGGCAAGTTAAAAAGTTCCCAAAATTATCAAAAACGCATAATGGATAGCCTATCAAAGATGTCGAATTTTGGAAAGTTGAAAAGTTTCCAAAACCACATGATAGTTAGTTAGCCTATCAAAATTGGGCAATTTTTTTTGAAAATTTAAAAGTTCCCAAAATTCATGATGGTTACAGCCTATCAAAATTAGGAAATATTTAAGAAAATTCAAAAGTTACCAAAATTCTTAAAAACACAAGATGCGGTAACCTACATGATGGATATAGGAAAATTAAAAAATTCCCAAGAAACACATGATTGCATTAGCCTACCTAAATTGAAAATTGAAAAGTTCCCTTTCAAAATTGTCATATATTTTGGAAATTAAAACAATTTTCAAAAACGAATAATGGTACTGGTAAGCTATCAAAACTGTGAAATATTTAAAAAAATTCCTAAAATTAGGCTGCTAAACTTTGGAAATCAAAACTGCTAAACTTTGGAAAGTTGAAAAGTTTCCAAAATTCTGGTCAGCCTATCAAATTGTGAAATATTTTAGAAAATTCCTTAGTTCTCAAAACCTTATGACGGGCCTATTAAACTTGACAAATTTTAGTAAGTAAAAAGTTTCCAAAATTCTGAAAAACACGATGGGCCTATCAAAATTGTGAAATTGTGGAAATTTAAAATGTTTCCAAAATTCTTAAAACACATGTTGGGCAGCCAAAGATGTGAAATTTTGTAAAGCCATAAAGTCTCCAAGATTTTTAAAGATGTGAAATACTTAAAATACTGAAAACTTATAAGTTCTCAAAATTCTCATCATCCAATTATTGAAGATAAAAAATTTTTTAAATTTAAAAAGTTCCAGCCAAAAAGTTATTAGCCTATCAAAATTGTTAAATATTCAAGAAAATTCATGAGTTTCCAAAATTTTCTAAAACACATGATGTTATCAAAAATGTTCGCCTATGAAAGCTGTGCAATTTTGTAAAGTTTGAAAGTTTCCAATAATATCAAAGATTTAAAATATTTAAGAAAATACAAAAGTTCCCGAAATTCTCAAAATTCGCTTGATGTTTAGCCTATCGAAGGTGTAGAAATGTGAAAATTTAAAAAGTTCCTAAAATTCGCTACATTTATTGATGGTTAGCCGATCAAAATTGTAAAATATTAAAGAAAATTCGAAAGTTTCAAAAATTCTTAAAAACGTATAATGGACGCCGAAATTTGAACACGACTTCTTGACAAAATGGGACGGGAAGGATGCAAACGAACAATTACTGGAGAAACTAATCGCCGAAGCTCAACGCATTTTAAGTCTCAAGTGTGACAGAGCGATCATCGGTAGAAGTTCCAAAGCTCAACCAGTCATCAACGCCTCTGAAAAACTGAAGCCCTTTATCTGAAGCAGATGAAGGGCTTCAGTTCCATCGAAACAACTTAACAAAAAACTGAGACAGCCAGCTTCGTGCCGAAACTCAAACCATTTTTAGCAATACACCGAAGAACTGTTTAAAGGTTAAAGCGACTATCCATATAAAGCCGAACGCCCGTATTATATACCGACCACAGCCGGTGTCATTCACTGCATTGGAAGGAGTTGAATGCGAACTGGATCGTCTTTAAAAACTCGATATCATCTCATCGATTGAGTATTCTGAGTGAGCAGCACCCATCGTAGCGGTCAAACGCCCCAAAGGTCGCAATCATTTGCCAAATTCAAGCAAATCTTAACTTCCGAATTGCTTCGCACACATTATGATCAAACACTTCCTGTCAAAATCTATACTGATGCTACTGACACGAGAGTCGGCGCGACGATATTACACGTCTATTCAGATGGAATAGAGAAGATGATTTAGCATGTATCGCGAAAGCTAACAAAGGCTGAGAAAAACTACAGCCAAGTAGAAAAAGAAGGTCTTGCCCTAGTTTACGCAGTAAAAAAATTCCATAGGTACATCTATGGAAGAAGATTCACATTATAGTAACGGAGTACAGGTCTCTTTTCAGCATTTTCGGATCGAGAAACGGGATTCCCGTGTATACCGCAAATCGACTTTAACGGTGGCCATTGACGTTAACGACATACGACTTCGACATCTCATACATGGCAACAAATGATTTTGGAACAGCTGATATTCTATCACGACTCATCGCTTCAAACCAAGATGACGATGAGGACTACGTGATTACCTAGAAGAAGAAATAACCGAACAAATCGAAGAAATCATCGACGTATTACCCATTACGTGAAAAAATTATCGAAACTAAAACGAAGTGAGACGAAACTCATAGTATTTGAAATCAGACTGGCCGAAAGCTAATATTACGTCATAATATTTGGGCACCGAAGCAATGAAAATACTCGCTCGAGGCTATGTTTACTGGCCGAAAATTGATTACGATATCACAGACCTCGCATGATCCTGCAGTAAATGCACCGAAACGGCAAATCACCCATCATGACTCTTCTGCAATCGTGACAATATGCAGTTCATCCTATGGAACCAGTTTATACAGCATTGCCGGACCAATTGTCGGAAAGTAAATTCTTATTAAATTTTTCCTGAGGTACATAAATATGTACGAACATCACGTCAACGACTTGCATCGATAAGATGAGCAAATTCTTTTCACATAACGGCAATCCGGAAATATTGGAAACCGATAACGAGACTCATTTCGTCAGTAAACATTGAATTCTGTCGTACTCAAACATTGAATTCTGTCACCCGATATTGAACGGAGAAGCCAAAAGATATGTCGACCCTCTAAAGAGAGTGCTGAAAAAGGCAAATGGGGTCACTAGCAGAACTATTTTTGGGTCGTTCAATTCGAATGGAGCTCGATTTGTTGAAACCTACGCCAGAATACAGCACAGATCGCGAAATTCAACAAGAACAACAATTTAACCAGCACCACTGAGTCCGACATCGTAGTTCCTGGCGACAATGTCTACACCAAAGAACATTGCCACAATTAAGTTTTGGGAATGCTCTGCCAATCAATTAAGACGTTACTACACTGATAATAATCATACTGGATCCAACCAATTACCATTAGATCTGATTATTACATTAGATCCGGAATCAGCAAGTGATGATCAGACATCATTGAACACAATGGGTAATTCATCAGTCAGCATACATAACAATGTCACGGAGTACCAGGCTTCTCTCCAAAGCAGATCACCACGGAACAATACTGAAAATTCATAAGTACCCAAAATTTTCAAAACGACATGATGAGGCTTTCAAAGTTGTAAAACTGTGAAAATTCAAAAGTCTCAAAAGTTCACAAAAACATTTGATGGCTAGCCTACAAATTTGTGAAATATTTAAGGAAAGTTCAAAATTCCTAAAATTTTCAAAAACACATGATGGTTAGCCTTTTAAAAAATAAACCTTTCCAAAATCTTTAAAAGCTCATGATTGTTAGGTTATCAAAATTTAGAAATAATTTAGTCCTGATAAAATTGAGTTGCTAAAATTCAACTCTATTTTATCAGGACGTTGTAAAGTGCAAATGAATTGTATTCTAGACAATTTTACGGTTATAAAGGGCGTAAGAAATTTAGAAAATACAGTAAAAGGCATCTTTGTGAGGGTTGAGATGCTTTAGTGTTAAGCTAGAGATATATAAGGTAAGAGTGAGAACAGATGTCAGTTAGAACTTTTTATTTGATTATCTAATAGTTCCGAACTATACTGTTGAACTTTGTAAATTTCTTTATATATGATTACTCATAATTATACCGGTATTGGCCCTAAAAAGGTTAATTCAAATGACTTGTAATGTTTTATCAATTTCTTAAATCTAATTTATATTAAATTTAATTTTTGTGTCAAATAAAGTGTATATAAATTAGTTTTTTGGGGATTACATGACGAATTGGTTATAAAACGGTTAATTCAATGGGTTTGTAATGTTTAGTTAATTTATTTAAAATCTAATTTCTATTATAATTTTTATAGTTTTATATTTTTAACGATGTAATAAATTAATTAATTTTAAATTTCAGGCAAAAAAAAATCCAATTTATTACAACATACGGCTTGTAGAAATTATATTATTATATTATGGATTAGTTATTTAATCATTTTCAGGTGAAAATTAATTTATTTTATTTTAGGATACGGCTTGGAAAAATTAGCCCATTAATAGATGTTGTTTTTAGGGAACTTTTTTGCAGATTACAGTTGAATTGTGGAACACTGGAGTTGCTAATAAGAGCTGACACAATACAGAAACCAGAATTCAGAGCATTTCAATAAAATTGTGATTGTCTTAATATGCTAACAGTAGTTTGAATATTGGCTACTGGGAAACCGGACCAATTCTGTCATTACTGACATACTTTTCCTTTTCCTACACCATAAAAATAGAATAGAATTGTGCCGTAAAGATCATGAGGTGTTGAAAACCGGGTTCATATGGAAACCGGGTAATTTATATTTATAGTAATATAAATAAATGAAAATCCTTCCTATCCTACCGTTTGTTACATAAAAAAGACTGTGGGAATACGACCGACGTTAACTGGAACACATGACAAGCGCTTGGTCTTACAGTCTCATCAATCAATCAATTATATTATTACTCATAATTATAACATCCTCGAGTTTATATCAGGAGATAAATAACCCAGGTATTGTTATTTACTAATGTACAAGTTGCTGAAAGTTGGCTGTTAACATTCAAAATAAATTATTGGTAAAACATTAAATTACTTCACCAAAATTAAATAATTCTCGTTCACCCAACATTTTAATTTATCGCATCGAACATTTCATGCAACACAGTTAATCATAATAATACATTGTTCACATTTCTTTTGATCATATCTTCGAACCACCACCACCACAATTCTTTTTACCAATCTTTTAAAATACGCGAACCCAATTTTCATTTTACTTTAAACCATCGAAGTGATCAACACGCGTTAATTTTATTTTCTTCAAACAAAACGAATTCTCTTTCAATTTATTTTTTAATAAATAAATCGTTAAGTGCGTGTAGGGCTGTCTGTGTATGTGCTAGTGCTTTATTTTCTTAAAAAATTATATTCAAAGTTGGATTAAAGCCAAATAAATGAATTGTGAAATGATAATAGTACTGTGAAAATTGCAACAAAGTGTTTTTTCCACAGTGGAAAAAATTTAAATTACAAAAAATTGTTAAATATATAAAATTTTAACGTTATTTGTTGATTTTGACAATGTAGTTGATGAAAATAATTTTTTGAAAGTTTTACATAAAATTAAATCGTCTCAAGTGTTAAGATTAAAATCGAAATTATGATAACAAATTGTGTGCATAAATTTTGTATAGTTGTGATATGTTTTGTGTTATGGATAAATTTGTGTTATGCCCAAGTGGATGGCGCTACTAATACCGGTTCGGCGGCGGCGGCGACCGGTGATGATGAGGATTTACTAATGAGTGGGGATATTGAATTTGGGTTACAGGTAAATTAATTTTAAAATACTCACGGTACCTTAATTAGTAATTCAGTGAAATTGTTTTTACCTTTTCGTATTTATTAATTATGTAAATTTATTTTTCTTATTTTTTAATAAGTAAATTAATTTTGTGAAATTTTAATTTCTCGATAAATTATTTACATAAATGTTTGTTTGCCCATAATATATTCTTATGGTGATTATTTTATTTTGATTTTTTGTTATTATATTTTATGTGACACAGTGAAATTAAAAGTGATTTTATCAAGATTCATTTTTGTTATATTGTCCATCTTCGGTAATGTTGATTTTGTACTGAATTAATTTAGATTGATTAGAAAGGTTTTTTTAATAGGCTTTTTATATGGTTAGTTTCTAAATTAAGTTATGGTTAGTTTCGAAATTGTTGAAACTGGGGCCATCTAAGATGACAGGTCCTATTAGCCTTGAGGGAATTAGCTTCTGGGCAAATTGCTCGGTAGCACTTAGATTGTTGGAAGAGAAAATATCGATAAATAAAAAGAAAAACTGAACTCTTCAGAAAACTAGGCATATTTCAAAGTCTTATTTCAATGAAAGAGAATTATTTATGATTTACAACAAGTCTTTATCCACCAAGTTTTTTGTGCCTTATGTTGTTCTTTAACCAATTCTCTAACTTCCAAAGAGAAGTTAATGTGCGTTTGAGTTTTTTTTGACTATTAGTACTACCCTAAGCTGCTTGTTGTATACGATTGTTAAATAATTCTAATTGGTCCTCAAATTGTGGCAAATTCTTAACTGGCACTTGAAGATTGGCATTGTTACTGACTAAGTTCTGGAAGTTTCCAATTTGTTTTATTGTTTGTAAATTTGGGTAATGATTCTTTCTTAACAATCGTTGCACTAGGAGTCATGGCTATTGGAGAGTAATCTGCCGATAGTCCTTTACTGTCTTCTATGAATAACTGGTTTTCCGATAAAAATCTATGAGATCTGGAATTTTAATTGGATCCATAGGCTACTTTGCTGGTTTACTTCCATAGTAAAATAAGCATTTTATTACTTGTCCTGCCGTAAATAGCTTCTATCCTTTATATGTTAGTCTTGATCCTCAAAACGTATTTTTACGTATTTAAACCCTTAAACCCTATTCAAACAACGAAATGTAGTCCTCTTTATTTAGGTTATGCCACGGAGGGCAATAGAAAATATTGTATTCTTTTCTGTTCCACTAGCATAATTTCTTCTTCAATTTTTATTCCTTCATGGTGTTTGATGTTTTCTTTTACAAATATAGTTGATCCTCCTAATGCTTTTCCTGCTGGACGTATGGCGTGATAAGCTTTAATAACGTGGATTTCAGATATTAGGCATATGTCTATTTTTTCTGTATTTAAAAATATTACTAGTTGTAATATGTTGCTAATATTTGTATTCCAGATGACTATTCCAAGTATTTGATTCATTTCCATATTTTAGCAAATCACAAAGAAGTGATTTTATTAACTGAATTTTAATTTTTTAAGTGCCTATTTAGAGTTTTTAGGCTTTTTTATTGTTTAAGCCGAATGTTTTAGGTTTCTATTATTTTTTAGAATCTTTTCAAGAATTAGGGTGTCGGTACCGTCTTTATTTCATACTGAATCGCGATATTCATCAGTGTTGTGATGTAACATTATTTTTCGACAACAATACCACATTCCACAATTTTAGTTTAGATGATGATCCAGGGAGAATAAATGATGAATTAGAGCAACAATATACCTTTGACACGTACACTCTTGACCAGTCAATGAGTAGTTGAAAAATATATTTTTTTTTAATTAATTTATTTATATTTATTCAAAATGCGCACCAAACTATCACAGTCCATATTCGAATGTGCACAAAATTAACGAATTTAGTACTTACAAAAATTTTGAATATGGATCCGTTAATATTTGATTTAACGATTTTTCATACCTCAGCGTGAAACAGTCAGAAGTGCGATTCAATAGATAGTTGTTAAATAATTGGGTAAATAATAGTTCCCTCATAATGTGGTCAACGATTACACTTAATTTATATTTATTATTTATTTTTACAATTTCTATTTAGACTTTACACGGTTTATTCTTGACTTCAAATTGTTTATCCAAATTTTCTAAAGAAAAAATGAATTTGTTTTTCCAGCGTGCTGCGTTTTTAAAAATTTTTGAAACGCTCTTCCATAATTTTAAACATACACTTCGCTCATTGACAAAACACTTGTGACGAAATCAAAGAAATCTAATTAACTAATTAGTGATGATAAATCTGCAAAGAGTTGTGATTTAAATTGCGCTCATTTATTAGTAACTATAAATTCTGAAACACCGAATCTGACTATCCATTTTGAAAACATGGCGATCTATGGCAGCAGATATATTTGGCACTGGAACAGTGATGCCATCGAAATTTAGCAACTGGTATCGATGGTCAAACCACAATGTGACTTTAAATTTTTAAACTGAATTATTTTAACGAAATAAATTTGAAAAGTAAAAATAAATTAAAGAAAAACAAAGATAACCGCTACCATAATATGCTGCCTAGTTTTTTCGATCAAAAATCATTTTACGCAATTTCACGAAACTTCGATGACCTCCAACACATCAGCACCCTTATTCTGTAAAAAATAAGATAATGGGTGGAATGAATAAAAATGAGTAAATGCTTTAACTCCTTCCAAACATACTTATAGATTTACAAGGTTATGTACAACTAACTATGCTTGAATTAGGTTTCGAAATAAATTTTGAACAGAATGGCCGGAATTGTCAATATTCGTAGAGCGAAAAATAACTGTGAACGTTGGGGTATATAGATCCAACCCACAGTAAAGAACTTTTGAAATTTGAAACGTTTTGAAATTTGAAGTTTTTAGAGGATTATTTTTTTACTTGAAATTTCGGGATAGATGTAGGTACTAACTACATACCAAAAAACTACAAATTTTTTTCGCTTCTCCTAGTTTGTAAGACCATTTCTTTTGCTACCGAGAAAATAATAAAAAAATCCCACGAATTGATACAATTTCCTAAAAAACAAGAAAAATTAGGTGAAGCTGCTGCAAAATGGCAATCTCGTTTAAGATTCCAATGGTTATCGGGGCATTGGATTGTACGCATATGGAAATATTAATGCCGAAATATTTTGGTGATAATTATATCAATAGGAAGGGATACCCAAGCAGGACTGTGGATAAGGCTCTTCAATAAAGTGCATGCCATTGAAAGGATGATCATATAGGTGTTTCATCCAACAAAATGGTTTCTCTTTCAATTTCCAGTTTTATCAGCTTTAATTGCTCCAAAAGAACTAACTTTTGCAGTGAATTTGTATTAAGATTTTTGGTTTCATTTGTTTCCAAACTAAACTTATTTGTTTTGGTGCACTTCTAATTGGCATTACCAAAGTACTGTCATTAGCTTCATTAGTTATCGCTAATACAGATCGGAATTATTTTTAATTCGAAGGCCTACACTTATTGCCCCAAGCACTTTATTAAAAACTTGATTTTCGTTGAAACTCATTCAGTCCATAAATTATTTCTCCCATTCCAATTAGTATAAAGAAGTACTAATTTAGGAGTAAGTAAATACTCATGAGCATTGCATTAATATTTTCCAGTAAATACTTGTAAGTAAAAGATATCTATTAGTCACATCGAAATGAGTAAATACTTGTACTTAAAAAGTTAAGCTTATAGTAAGCCTTAAGGTAAGCCGTAGTTACGCTTTTTAAGTGGTATCTCAACTTGCAGTGCTTATGGCCAACTATGCTAAAACCATTGTCAAGTGGCCATCTCTAAATGAGCAAAAATGTATCGCTCAAGGATTCAAATCAATAGCAAACATCAACAATGTCATCGGAGCAATAGATTGCACTCAAGAAAATAAAGAAGACTACTACAATAGAAACAAATATTACAGCTTACAAATGCAAGCAACGGTCGAACACCAAAAAAGTTTACTAGTGTATTTGTGGGAGAGCCTGGTTCTTTGCACGATGCCCGCATTCTAAGGCGATCACACATATTTAAAAATTTATGTGAAAGGCAAGATACATTTATATTACCAAAAAAATTTTTATATGAGACTGCATATCCCAAAATTTTTAAATGGCTAGTCCTCCCTTACAAAATTAACCAACAAGCCAACAATGAAAAGGCTCAGTTCAACAAATTACACTGCTCAACAAGAATTGTTGTTGAACAAGCATTTGGGCTTCTGAAAACCAGGTTCCGAAGATTACAAAAATTTCAAAATATAAATAAAAGATTGATCATATTACTTGTGTTAAGTGCATGTGGGCTGCATAATTTATGTATCGATCGTCAAGATGAAATGAATGATGACACAAACTTACCACAGGAAGAAAGCCAGAATATTAGATCAAATACAGAATTAAACGAAAGCACCACAGGACAACATGAATTCTTGTCAGAATTAATTGAAAACGATATAATAAGAAATTAATAAAAATTTGTAAATTAAATAAAATTCATTATAATTAAAGAACATAAAAATTAATTATTTTCCCTACTTCGTGGAATAATTGCCGTTGCTATATTATTAAGCGCGTGTGCCACATTATCCAGCCGCTTCATATACTGCTCGTGGTGTAGTTGCCTGATCGCTCTATCAGCTCTACCAACCTTAACTCTAATAGGCGGTCAACATTACTTCGTGAGCGTCTGTTACGACGCTGCGATGATCTAGGCCCTTCCTCTTGGATCCCAGATTCCACAAGAACTAGGACGTTTAAATTTCGGCTATGTTCTCTAGGGCTAGGTTCCCGAGGAGTAAGTTCCCGAGGTGTATCCGAGTATAGCCACTCCTCCGTAAACTCGGGTTCCTCGAAATTTACAGCATCAGAGCTAGCTTGGGCTGGTCTTTCCCCAAATAGGTTTTCTACATATTCAAAAACTCCAAATGTTGAATGGGATTGCCCACTTGTCCGCATTCTGTCTTTCGCCAATTTATACATTTTATTTAAATTTCGCCATTTATCTTTTATTTGGGCAAAGAATAATTCTAATTAAAAGAATTGTATATATAAAATCTTAAAACACCTTTAGTGTTTAAATAATTTTTTATGTTTATCATCATATGTCGAATCCCACGATACATCGCATATCTTTGTATTCCTCGTAGGCTTCGATAAGCATCTTTGTAGAGTATCTATTCCACATTTTATTTAAATCACAACAAATTAAAAGGCAAATAAATTTTAAATTTTATTTTTTTTAAATTAATAATGTATTATAATAATATTATATTATAATATTTTTAATTATATATAAAAAAAAAAATTGTGGTACCAAACCAACCGAAATTTAAACAAAATTTAAATAAATTTTGACAGCTACAACTCAAAAAATCGGCAAATAGTTTTTTTTGGGAAATGAGTGCGTTTTATGCCAAAATGTGGTAAAATCTACCAAGATCATTTTACCATTAAATTTGAAGGACACCTAAGTAAATTGACAATAGATTCAATTTTTTTTTGTGTTTGTATCTTTTATATGTTCCGCATGCAATCTTTTGTCAAGTGATGAAAAACCCTTTTTACATCTTTCCCTCGTTTGGGTTCCAACGCGGTACCTTTCGACACAAACTCCATATCCTTAACCACTACTCCAATTGCTCGGTAAACTGGTCCTTCAATAACAATTTATCCTATTGCTTATTTCCATGAAGTCGCTTTTAATTTTTAAATATTAGAGACCAACTATATGAAAAAGACTTCATGTTATTCAGGCTTTTTCAGTTAGAAGGTTTGGTGGAATTTTTGATGATCCGTTTTCGATATTATATGTTTGTTCACTGTGATACTTGAAACGTTGTACATCTCTAAATCTGTCTTTAAAAAAACCAAAGTGATGGCTACTCTTTCACTTATTCACTTAATTGAGAGTTGAAAATGCAAATTCGCGAATTTTGAGTATTGGTATGGTACCTAAAATAAGTGGATTGGTTGGAGTAGTGACAAATGAAGTGCAACTTTTACGTTGAAAACAGTTAAAACAAAAGCGATAATTTATTTGCTTCTTTCACATTTCTGTAAAACAATCGATGGTTTTGATCGAATTCAATGATTTCAAAGAAAAACATCTCCTGTTCGAAAAATCGGTAAGACATCGAAAATGGACCATTTATAAATATTTTGAATATGATCATGTATTATACTTTCATTGATTTTTTCTGCAATATTTTTAGACCTTTAAGATAGTTCACCTCGATTATTTCTATAATACCATAATCAATCGAGAGTGACGATGTGATCTAAAACATCAACAAAAAAACAAATAAGTGTCGCCTAATAAGCCAATATAGCTTTTTGAATTGAATGTTAGGTCCTTTTTACATTAAAACTTTTCGGTTTTCTCAAATGTCTGTTGACCAGTGGGGTTCTTATTAGTATAATCATAAGTTATTTTTTTTATATACTTTAGAGAAATTACGAATTGCATAAAATTCAAATTTGCGATACGGGCAAAAGGAGTTGCTGCCCCATGCCTGTGGATTTGCAAGACCCGTAAAAGGATTTTTATTTACTTCAACAAATTTTGATTTCCAATATACCAATAAAAAAATATTGAGAGCTCTTCTACAAATAAATTATTTTACTCCTAGGTAGGTAAAGAGAGAAAAATTCTTTTTTTATTTTGAACTTGATTTATTTTGGATTCCAAAAATCGAAGGGTGGATGGATTCTGAGAACTAATCTGCAAAGATTAGTTGCAACCATAAAGTTTTCAAGCAAAAATAGATTAGCTAAAAAACAACAAAGGAAATTATTTGAATGCATTTTTGAGTGAATTTGATCAAAATCCTGAGTCCGAATACCTAAATTATTAGGTAAACGAAATTGAAGTTATTGGGAAAAACGAGTAATTTCTTTATTCAATAATTTTGGATTCAACACCAGTCATAAGTCATGTAGATCGACTCACTATCTTAATCCGATATATAGCCTCTACTAGTAAGCCAGCTGCCATTTTTTTACCTATATTTTCCCACTGCTACAAACCTGGAAACATCGGTTATACATTTTCTAGAAAAATATTGTATAATATCAATATTTAACAATTTAACATTACCGAGGGCGGAGTTATGATAAAGCAGCGAACGTGTTGGGATAGTACAATAGACTGCAATATTAAATTAAAAGTCTTAGTTCAAGTGTAAAATTACATTCCATGTACGAACCATTCTTTTAATCTCGTTGATAACTAAGCTGCAGAGTCTTGCACAACAGTCGCAATTTATATTTTTTTCAGCTTTAACACATCATTTCAGTCTTTAGAGTATCAATGGTACTAGATGTATGATGATTTACAGAAATCAAAACATTTTTAGAAATGTTGGTTGATAAACCAAATCATAAAAGTGAGTCGTAATGGTAAAAATATTTAGCAAAAT
Organism: Tipula confusa; assembly: GCA_963556175.1. NCBI lineage: Eukaryota > Metazoa > Arthropoda > Insecta > Diptera > Tipulidae > Tipula > Tipula confusa. The sequence continues at coordinate 71,715,672 of OY744476.1, forward strand.
ATTGTCTGCATTTCCCAATATGAAAATTCTTTTCTGGATATATTTGTCGTAATATGTTTTCTTTTGTATTAATTACAAAAAAAAGTTTTTTCACCAAAAGTGGGGTACCAAAAGTACCATACAAATTCTTATATGTTTCTTTAGAAGCAAGTGCTCAGATTCATCGTTTATTAAGCGCTTTTCGAGCATTACTAAATATTATTGCCTTTTATTACAGTTTCGTTTACTTAGCTAATGTTAACTAATATTGATCTATTTTCAACTGCATGGACAACATTTTGCTAGTCGACAAACACCGAGATTTCCATTAATCGGAGATATTCTCATTTTTTTCTATTGTTAAACGGTGTTTACTGCAGACTAATCGCAAAAATCATTCTTCACGTATATGTATGTATACATATACCTCTACCACAGTCGGCAATTACGAGAATTATTATTAAATTATTTAATTAAAACGTTTCACTCCATTTATCGGAATTACACTTTCATCGCTGTAATAAAATACGATAACATTTCATATAATTATGAGAATTTGATGGAAGAAAATAACAAAATCTCAGAAAGTAAATTCCTTCAAATTACTACTTATGACCGAAAGTTACATATATATTTCGTTAACGAATCTATTGAATGCCGAGTATAGTTAGGTACCTTACGGATTTTCATTTTTATTTTAACTGTTACCCAACTAATCTACTTAAGTACACTAATATTAGACAAATTCACATAGTGCTATTAAATTCGGAAATTCAGAATTGAGCAAGGGCAGCATTTATTTTGATTGTTTCGTTAATTATACCGAATTAGTAGTTTCACCAGATCATAAAATTCTCATGTTCTACATGACAATGATTATATGTTGTGTGCGGCAGCAGTTGATTAAATTGCACAATTGCATGTGTATTATATACTAAAAATTTAACAGCGTGCGGCATACAATGATTTGTGTATTGATGCAAAACTTTATTTAATTTATTTCCAGGAACAATATACAACGCTTTCACCGGTGAATAATCAATTCGAAGCTGTAACTACTCAGTTTATACCGGAGACTACCAGGAAACGAAAGAAACCAGGACGAAAACGTAAACGTAGACCAAACCAACAAAGAATACAACACCAGCAACAACAAATCCAAGCACAACGCGAAGAAAATCACTCGATTGAGGTGCCGACTGGTGAATCGTTGGACCTAGTACAACCTTCACCCGAAATCTTAAATCAAGAACAACGTGTTAGCGTTGAACCGGAACAAAACGATCAAATTGAACCACAAGTCGATAAATCATATCGCCGACCGTATTCGGAGGCTCGCAAAAAAGAAAAAGAAAACATTGATTCGTCGCCAGCAACGGATTTAAAAAATATTTTGAAAAATGCCGATGGTCTAAGCCTTAGTGAAATACTACAGCAACGCAATCTATCGCTGGCCGATTTACTAAAAGGAAAACAGGTAGCTCTAGCGGCCATCACCCAACCAACCAAACTTGAAAATGACGAACCCAAAATAACAAAATACGTATCGAAACCAGACACGGTTCGACGATTGCCCAATTTATTACGTCCGACAACCGAATCGAGTGTGCCCGTCAATTTAATTTTGTCACAACCAACACAACCAGCCGCACATGATCAGAACTATGATTTGGCGATCGAAAGTTCTAATCGTATACCACCAACAATACCAAATTTTCGTGACCGGTTTTCAAAAACGGACCGTCCGATCAAAGAAGTAATACCATCGATTCGACCGGATCTATCGAATTCGAATTCGAAACGATTGTCAAATTTGTTCGCCAATCGAAAAAATCAAGATCGAATTCTACCGATATATAAGGAAAAAAATAATAAAATCCGACCAACAGAAACAACAGGTGATAATCTAGAGATCACCACACTAGAGTATGAATCAACCGTAACCACATTAAGCTCTCCGTTAAGCACGAGTAGTAGTAAATTTAAACCAGTACGACCAAGACTACGTTTAAATTCAAAAGGTCTGTTGGTTACGACTGTTTCGCCGAATACAACTACGACAACTACCACAAGTACTACAACGACAACGACAACAACCGAAATTCCAGCCACCTATTTAGCGGAAACAGTTCAGCCATATAAACCACTGCAAAATCGTGCCGAACAACTTGAAAACCTTTTTACGAAATATCGACCGAAGCACGAGAGTCGAGAAAATTGGCATCAAGATCATACCCAACGATCGTTTATCGATTACGATAACGAAGACATCGATGTCACCGAAATTAATCCATCACTATTTTCCGATATAACATCAATGAAAACGGTCGACGATCGTACCGATCTACTCGAATTGATGGAAGATCGTCGAAATGGTGCCCACCTTGTAAAAGTATTGTCACAACGTAATATGACACTCGACGAATTGATTGAACACCGAAAGCGGGGATCAAGTCAACTACATTTATCCGAAATATTTTACAATAAAACGGCACCGCTAAGTAATCATAAATTAAATGTGGCGCCAGACAAAATGGACGTGGTAACGGCATTCGAAACATTTCCCGCATTCGATTTGGATACGTTAAAGAGTGTTAAACCGGATGAGATTAAAACTGACTCACAAGGTTCAAGCTATTTTACATCGATTTTTGATATAAAACCAACCGACGAGGTATATAAAGAGGGTCGATCGTTAAAAATAGATAAAAAAATGATTCAGCTCAGTGATGATGTGCGCACAACGAAACCGACAACGACACGATCACTTGAGTTCGACGACAGTCTATTTACTGAAATCGACGATGTTGACAATTCGTTATCGCGTGTTAACGACATACTCGATTTAGAAATATCGGGACATGATTATCGACGAAATTCGATTACGATTGATACACCCACATCATCGATTCCGATTGGAGTAAAATCGGCAATACTCGCTAGTTCGTGTATTGTCGTTATTTCGGTGTTGCTATTTATTTTAATATTTGTGGCGTGTCGCTGGCGACAAAACCGTAACAATAAATTAGAGTATCATGAGGAGGGTTTAAAAGGGCGAAGTAAGGCGCCTATATTGGAACGTAATTTATCCAATTGTAGTACGAGTCCGGCTTTGTATCAAATGTCGCGGTCAAATAAATTGAATACAATGGATCCAAATTCGCCCGAAGTCCAAGACTATTTATATGATGCGATGCGGCATCCGTTTTAGCTTTAAAAAGTAAAATGTTTGTAATGGGTTTATTAATTGAAATTGAGTCAAATTCGAAACATTGTGTGAGTGAGTTTTTTTTTAAATTTGGATTGGAGAGCAAAAAAAAAAAATCAAAAATCGAATCAATAATTTTTCGGTGATATAACAAAAACCAAAACTATAATTAAGAATGGTACGATTTTTTTTACTAGAATGTAATTTAAAAAATTACGTTTGGTTTAAAAATGATCACGGTTAATTAAAGTGATCTTGACCTTCATTTCATTAATTAATTCATTTTATTACATCATTACGTCATCATATCATCGTAACACTGAGCCGAATGTGTTCACCAACTGATTATTTAGTTATATACTCGTGTAAGCCGCACAAATTGTTGGAGCAGCATCTAGAAATGTTCTTTAACCATAGACACTGTGCCACATTTTTTTTCTTTTGTGATTGGAAATTCAAATTTTCTACAAAAACAATTTTATAACTTTACTAAGTACCTATTGTTTTAGATAATTAGCAATTACAAATTATATACTCGTTATTTATGTGCAATACAAATTATAACAATTATTTTTAAATATACAACAAATACAATTTGTTACTAGTTCTAAGACTATTATTTATTATTTAGATGTTAATAAAAAACATTTTGACATTTTTAAAACGTTTTTGATTTATTTTAATTAAACAAGTAACATTGATTGATTTGATTGATTAGAGTGTACGGCCAAGGACGAACCAGGAACTTCCGGTATGCCGGGCACCACCGTACACCCGTGTTACATATAGCAAAACTGAAGGAGTGGATGGAATGTTAGTTATGACAGACTCGACCCGGTTGCAGACACCTAAGCGATTTGAAATCATAAATTGGTTAATTTGTATTATAATAAACTAATAATATATTAATATAATTTCTGCAAGCCGTAATAAACTGGATTAGTTTTCCCCTGAAAATACAAACTTATTAATTTATCCCATAATAATATATTAATGTATAAGAATACGTTAAAATAAATATAATAACATAATAATATAATAATGTAACAATATAATAATATAATAATACAAAAATACAATAATTTATTTTAATTTAGTAAGGTTCCTATTTTCAAATGATTACAGGTACAACAAACATGTAATCAGGTATGATGAAACCATACCTCATTACCAAAAGGTGACCCCAATATTGCGGCAAACAATTAACCAGAATCTCTCGAAACCATGCACCGCCGTACACCCATGCTAATAATAATGAATAACTTAATCTGCTATTTCTCTGAAAAAAATCCATTTAGAGACCATTTTCTCGAAGCCCCAAGTTGTAACAAATTGAACTTGTTTTAACCTAAAAATTAGAAAATAATTAATACATCCCACTATACCAAAAAATCCGTCCAGCCAAACTACATTGTAAGTCAACCTCCAAAAACCCGTCACAAATCAATGAAAGCTCATCACTCACGCCGCAATTTATTAACTTTTAAATCTTATTAATGAAAGAACGTCAAAACAATCCCCCTGCCACCTAACACTGAATAGCACTTCTTCAACCACTAAACCAAGGCACTACAGCCACATCCCAATCCTTTTACATTCGTCGCAAACCCAAATAAAACATTGTCGTTCATGATAGTGCCTCAACTGCGGGAAACTTCACGACCCTAACCTCTGTTAAAACTTTATCCTGCACATCCAGGAACCAAAGCCATCTCCACCCAATTCGTGCTGGAAAAAACAATGTCCTGACGTAGCTCTAGAAGAAATCACCACTCCGTCGTTTACAAATCAGGTGGAGATCTGCATCCAAGAATCAATTCGAAGACGTCTCCAAACACGAATATCGAAGAACATCACTCAAGCGCACACAAAATAACCATAAAACGAGCTATAATTAAAATGTGAGGATTAGACTCGGCCAGAAGCGTGAAGAATTTTTTTATGGATAATGCTCCCGATGGGTCACTCGGATTCAACGCAGTTCCAATACTATATATATAAGATCGAAATATATCAGCATTTGGAAGAAAATGCTCAGCAGCCCCCTGAAACGCTCACAGAAATGGACAACGTCAGGCCATATTGGACTCAAGCTCAAGTGATGAAACAATCCCCGTGACAGAACTATGAATCCATTTTATTACCTATATTATGTTGTAGACATGTTGTTGTACCGACATGAACCCTACAATATACTTTTCCTGAACCAAAAATAAACGAACACAGTCCTTCATTGAGCCAAATGGATTTGTTGCAAACATTAAGAAACACAACCACCGTAAAAAATCTAAGTCGCACACAACGCGAACCCCCTTCCGGAATGCAACTTCCGCGCTATACGAGTGATACTTGTAAAATAATATATAAATACAAAGCTTATATTACATGCAAATGTCAAATATAATATGTAAACATTTTAAATATATAAAAAAACGGGATCAACGGGACATATTGTGAATACAGAGTACAGAACGGCGATTCTGTACCAAATTTTTTGCAAAACGTGAATAAATAACGTGACTTTTTATATACGTATATGGAGTATAATATACATATATATGATAGTATTAAAAATATATTTGGCATAGTATACGACAACTCGCACTTTTGTTTTTCCGAGGTAAGCACCTTAAAATTGACGAAGCGGTACAAAAATGATTAAATCGGTTCATTTATTTTTGTTCACTCTTGCAATTCGTCAATTATTTTAATTAAACAAGTAACATAAGTTAAAACTGTTTACAGCATTTCCTCATGTAAGCTTTTGTTTCTCGTGTGAATAGCGGCTAGCTTCTTACCAGGCAAAAAGTATGCAATGCTAGAGGAAGGATACCTCCATCAAAAAACCATCTTACATGAGTAAATTAATACATAACACAAACTAATAAAAACTCCAGATAGTACACCAACTGTTCAGTTGACTGACCCAAACTCGCACGAGACTGGCTAAAAAGTTTCTAAAGGAGTGAATGAATATTCACTGCTATACGCATTCGTAAGAAGTTCGATGATGTGAAGATCACCACTCAGACAATCTAGTTCCACAATTCAGCCGATAAGTTCATAGAAAACTAAGTAATGCAGACCCACTTATAATATAACCCAAATTAGAAACGAAGTTGGAAAATACCCTAATTCCTTTAGTCGTGCCACCTTGACTGAAGCGACAATGGCCACTCCAAGTGACAGAAACGGTATTGTCTTAGTCGTATATGAAAACCTTATCGTTGCATAAATTGACATTTTTGGCCACTTGAAGTGACACGCCTAAAATACGATCTACTAAGAGAATACAGATTTTTACTTAAAACTATGCGACAGTTTTCACTTCATATGTAAAGTGATACGACTATAGGAAAATGAGGGTTGACTAAAAGCAAATTAAAAATTAAGGAAGTTTAACCAACAAGTGGAACCGAAATTAAAGATGAAGTAAATATCCAGAAACGAGAAGAACAGATAATAATGAAACCAAAACGAGGGCATTTAATAAAAAAGAGAATATTCAAAATATTTTCAATATGAAATCTTGTTGCAAAAAAAAAAATCGTTTAAGAAGCACAATGCTACAGAGTATACAGAAAAGAGAAACAACCCTGCAAAATGTATAATTTGTAAAGAGCACGGTCCTGAAATGATCCCGCATGTTGTTGAATAAATGCACGGCTATATAGAAAACTAAGGACATGATCTTCAAGCTGTATTTAAACATCTTGCGTCATCATTATAAGATAATGAGTTCATTAAGAATATTTACCTGGAATGCAAAGGTCTAACGCAGCATGTTGCAGAGTTATAAATATTTCTAAATTTAGAAAAAATAGATATGTGTCTCATATTAGAGAGCCATTTGAAAGAAACATCATTTATTGAAATACGTGAAATGTTACTATGATGTTGCACGAGGAAGACAAACAGGGAGCTATAATAGTAAACCAGAATGTTAAACTCGATGAAGAACTTAGTATAGAAGAAGAAAGCATGTAAGTTAAAAACATAAAAGTTGAAACTAGTAATAAAACGGAATACGGTGTACATCCAGGACTTCCTTCTCTTTGCGGTTTAATCTAAACCAAGAAGATTATAGTTTACTCTTTAGATGCAATATTATTATTAGTGACTGTAATTCAAAAATCACCTACAAGGGATCTATACAGGAAAAGAGCTATTCGAAGCACGGTGCTTAAATACCTAAGAATTCTTTTCGTGAAGCAACATATTGGCAGTGATGTAAATAAATAAATACTAGATCTCATTGATTCCTATGTAGAAAAATAATTTTCGAGACTACATATGTTTCAAAAACCGCGAGTGACACTTTAACCTTGCAAATAGTAAAACTAATTGGTACCTATTTTAGGAAATAATTAAAATGCAAATAAATCTACAAGTACCAATTAAAGCAACAATACAGTTGGAAGGCGAATTCGTGGTACTAAACACTACTATTTAGCATGCAACATGGACCCGTTCTTCTATTAACCACACTGAGTCACGTAGGAATCTATATTATCCTCTTAAAGATATAAAATTATTTAAAGAGAAGCGCAAAGCACGAAAAACATGGCCAATGACTTCCTCCTGGGCAGAAAACAATCCTCAACTTTCTAAAACATAAACAAAACAACGCATAGAAGAAAAAAAGACCGAAACTATATCACTAACTATTTAAGTATTACTCAACGAATAACTGTAGCTTCAGTTATGCTATAGTTATCATATCAGTTTAATGCAAAGGTGATAAATGGAAACAACATCAAAATAAACTTGTAAGTTTATGAACAATACTAGACAGATTACAAAAATGCTAAATGAAGAAAACCACTCTTGGCAAACGTTTGAAGACAACCAAAGTAAACCTATCAGGGTGATAGCTAAAAATCTTAATTTTACATATAAAACAGAAAAAATAATTGATACCTAAAAGCGCAACGATTTAAAGCTTTTAATGCATCAAATAAATCCAACAAACGAAATTAAACACCTCTTAATATGTTTATGTTGCCCTTCAGAGCCAAAATTTATCAAAGTAAGTACATCTTAGGATGCTTAGTGATTATACAGCATTTAAGAAGGTCTAAGCTTATATAAGCTTATATACCACAATGTCATCAATGCCAAGTTTATGAACTTAGAAAGTAAGTACAAAGTATATGCAACAACGAACAGAGATGTGTCAAATGTACCGAAAAACATCATACGAGAGAGCACGTACGATCAAAAAATGTCCGGGCTAAATGCGTTCACTATGGAGAAAACCATCCCGCTAACTATAGAGTATGCAGTGTTGCTATTGAATTGGCATCAAGTTTAAAAGTTAAAATAAAAAAAAATTTAAATTTAATTAGAAATGCAACCATTTGTAAAAACCAGCCCAAAATAATACGACCCGAAATATTGGAAGCTCCTCAGAAGGAAATGGGCAATTTGACGTACGCTAAAGTATTGAGGAGGAAAGTAAATCAAAACCTAAAGTGAAGATATATCAATCAAACTCTGAAATTGATCTTAAGTAAACTTAATTCGTTTCATTACACACACTTGAGTATAAAACTAAGCGAGCTATCTCTAAACAGAACAAGGGAAAATGATCTTAGAATTATATGCTGAAATGCTAATAGACTCATGCAACATCAGCAAGAATTGCAGGTGGTCTTGGAAACAGCTTGGGAAAATACCCTAAGTAAGTTAAATAACCTTACTCAACAGTTAGGAAGGGCAATCCAAAAAATAAAAAACGTCAATCAAAAGAAAACTAACTAATAAGAGCAGTACTGATTACTCACTTTGCAACCAAAAAAATTAAAGACCAACAATACTTCCAATAAGAACAGAAAGTGTAAAATGTGCTCGAAATAATGAAGATGAAGTTTAAAGTTTTCCGGAACACCTCGAAAAAATATTCCAACCACGTGACGATCAAGCTTTAGTATCTCAAGTAATAATGGTGGTATCTAAAAAGGAAGTTAAGAAATCCTATTAACTTTACTTCACCAAAAGAAGTCATGCCTGAGATAAAATTTAATATGCATTCAATCAAAGCTCTTGGTTATGATCTAATCACTGCAAAAATTCTAAAAGAACTACCATGGAAGGCTACAAAAGTTTTTGTCTGTGCCTCAAATTCGCAAAACTTTTGTAAAATAAAATTTTAAGAATTTAAAGTTAAATGCAACAAAAACTGATATTGTCTCACTTGTTGTTCACTAAAAGTTTCCTGAATGACTTCAAGTATATTTACATAAAAGTCACCTTAAAATAAGGTCTTACGGAATAGCTAATTTTATCTAAAGATCGTTCCTACTAAACGATCCTTTTCTGTTGCGTGACAGCGGTGACAAGACAAGTGTTCTTATGACCCATTACTACACCATTTATTAGACGGAGTAATTTTACTGCATAAGAGAACAAATTGAACCAAGTACGCCCGGGTAGACCAAGTGATGAAAGCGAATAAAGGTTTACTGCCAGAGTTCAACTACAATTATTGGCTATACATGAATATTTACATTAAGATCGTGTAATAAACCAACAAAAAAACATTTTTCCATTAAATAATTAGTCGAATTTTATTCTGACCTGAATACTTTTGTTGGTTGGTTCTTTTGTCCTAATATACTTAAAATTGTATTTATAATGTATCTATATGTAATTAAAAATTAATTTATAATTTAATTTTTCATTTTTGCTTATTTAAAGTCACACAATAAAATGAACAGTTTTTGAAAAGTAACCGCTTTATGTGACTTTTCACTTATCGCCTATGAGACAGTAGCGAAAGTTTTGAATTTTGAAAAGTTTAGTTTGAAAAGTCGATTAAGGCACACAGCATTAATTGTTTATTTTGTTAGTTTTCACTAATGCTGTGTGCCTCAGAAGACTTTTCAAATTGTTCAAGCTTCCGCTATTGCCTCACAGGTGGTAGCTGAAAACTACATTTTCGAGGTAACTTTTCGGTGACTTCACAAAAAGTTTAACCATTTATAACTTTAACACTTTTAAATTATAAATAATCTATAATACTTTTTGGTTTAGTTTAATTTGAAGTTGTGGCACAGTAAGTGACTTTTCTACTAGTACCATCTATCTAGATATTGCATGAACTAACTCGTTATAATTTAGTTTAGTTAGTTTAGTCGATTAAAGCAGACAGCATTAATACTCTAGAGAAGATTATTTTTGGCACAAAACTGTTAAATTTTTCCTTGAAACAAGTAAGCTGAATCCGGGGTAAAGTGGAAAAAACGCTGTCAACACTATAATGAAATCCGCCGAGGGAAAAACGGTGAAAATGCCATATTACTTAATCTCGCAAATAATTCACTCCGCTTCCGCTGCGATAAAACGCGTCAGTTTTAGCGATCTTTTACACCTTTCTGACATTTTAAGGTTTGTGACATGTTAAGACGAATTGTCTCTAAATTTATTGGTGTTGAAAATAGCAACTTCTGATTAATGGTAATTTTATTTGTCTTTTACGTAGCTAAACCAATTAAAAGCTAAAAATGATTTATAAATCGTAGCCGATACTTACCATGTCTTTTATGACACAATTTGGAACATTTTATTGCTTGGTCCACGTTGTCAACGTTGTGGATCGTCAGAAAAATGGTCTTTTGTCTAGACCTAATTCGAACCATATATAGCTGCAAGTTGTTACTTCATTTTTGTATTATTTGTATGATTACTCAGCGAGTCAGTACTCGTAATATATTAACCATCGGTCCATCGTTATGACAGTTCCAAACTGGTTAAACTAAACACTTTTCTATTTTGTTTCAAAGCCTACTATAATTTTCGACTGTTCTATACACAAATTATGTTACGAGTAGTTTTATGTCACATTTATTTTATAATTATAATAACAACAATATTTATAATAAAATGAATATTTATTGATTTATTTACCAATTATTAATATAAAAATTGGTTACATTTAAAGATTAAACATTTTTAAAATACCAATAACTTAGACTAATCCCTTGAATGCCTTTCTCGACAAACTAAAGTCACAAGTATCTTGTACTTTGTTGAAAGCCACCGATGCGCATAGAACAGCCTCACCTTTAGAATAGTTGACATTACGAAACGGCCATTTTAGTTGATAATTTCTACCGCTCAATGATCATTTGATCGCATTTATTGATCTTTTGCAAGATTTCCACAACATCTCTTTGTAGACAAGCAAATCACAAATAAATGTAGCTGACATTTCAAATGTTTTAATTGGGGTGGGTTCATTATTATGCAGTTAATATTATTCAACTAAACCACGATAAGCCGGAACAATGAAAAGAAAGAGATTATCGTCTCTATAGAGAATTAAAAGAGCAAACAACAAGAAACGTTTTTGGACTTCTAAATAATATTTTACAAAGTAACTAGTCATTTTTGACTAACAGCGTTTGATTCTAACAATATAATAATAAAGCCAATTCTATGTATTTTTTCCATAAAGTGTTGTTTTGGTTGATTTTGCATTATGCGCAATACTCAGATAACTCAAAAGGTTTTAGTCTTTTGAGTCTTCTTATAATACCCTCTTGATGAAGTAGCCTTACAGCTTCAATATTAGGGTGATGATGGAGCCTCTTCTGGTGTTTTTGAGCACATTTCTTTATTTCACTTATGACTGAGTCTATTCCGAGATCTCTATGAAGGTCACTATTACTAGTGTACCAAGGGGCGTTCACAATCCCTCTAAGAACTTCATTTTGAAATCGTTGAACTATCTGTTGATTGCTGGTTTTGTTGTATCCCATAGTTGGATAGCATAAGTCTAGACCAGCTTGAGCACTTGTTTATAAAGCATATGTTTATTATGAATGGATAACTGAGAGTTTCTTCCAATTAACCAGTACATTTTTCTATATTTCAACTGAAGCTCTTCTGCTTTCTTTTTCACATGTACTTTCCACTTTAACTTTGCACAAGGTTCATACCAAAGTATTTTGCTTGATTTGCATGTGGTACAGGGATATTATTGAGAGTCACAGATAATGGTTCTATTGACCTATTAGTGAAGTTAATGTGAGTAGGCTTTGATTCATTCACTTTAATTCTCCACTTGGTTAGCCAATCTTGCATATTATTTATGGCTATTTGTAGTTGGAATGTGACTTAACCGATTGTGTCACCAACAGCTAGAATTGTAGTGTCTTCGGCAAACGTGGCGGTAGTTGTATTACTCGTCTGTGGTAAGTCGCTTGTAAACAGTACAAAGAGGAGTGGCCCTAAGACACTTCCCTGCGGGACTCCTGGTTTAGCTTTTTTTATGCTGGAGTAAGTTCCTTCCTGTTTAACTCTAAAGTATATTTTTTCAGGTATGCCCTCAGCAGTTTGCAATACTCAAATGGCATAGTTTTTTCCTATTTAAATATTAAACCATCTAGCCAGACTTTGTCAAATACCTGTGCTATATCCAGAAATATGGCTGAACAAATCTTTTTTCCTCTAAGGATTTTTCTATTAAATCTGTTGTTCTATGGACTTAATCGATTGTGGAGTGTTTCTCTCTAAATACAAACTGATGGGACGGAACAGCTCCTGGTTTTACAGTTTCTGGTTTAATTCGGTTTAATAATAGTCTCTCAAACAGTGTTGACATAATGGGATGAAGAGATATTGGCCTGTACGAGGTTTATTCACTTGGAGGCTTACCTGATTTAGGTATCATTATCACTTCTGCGAATTTCCAAGATAGAGGGACATAGTGGAGTCTGAAGGAAGCATTAATCAATGCCGATATTCTGTTCTTAGCTGTATTAGGTAGTTGTTTAAGAATCTCTCCAGTTATCAACTCATATCCTGGTGATTTTTTAAGTACTATATGGTTTTTTATTTCTTGTTTCACTTCTTTAGCATTAGTTAATGGGATTTCCTGTCTCAGGATGGTTGTATGGTTTTCAATCAGTATATCCTGTCTTAATCAACAGGATTAAGGATTGTTGTTAAATTGGGGTGAAATGTACTCTAGAGATGATCCGCGAACCTTTCTGTTTTTTTTTCTTTGGTTTTAGCCAGGCAACCATTATTTGTTCTTACTGGACAAATAATGGTTATGGTATGTGCATAACTGGCCTTTTCAGATATGTGGTTGCTTTCCACAATGAATAATCACTATCTTTATCATAGGTGAAAGATTGTAGGTATGAATTTATTGATTTATTTTGAAATTCCCGTATTTCTCTGCGTAATCGTTGTGTTAAATTACTTCATCTTTTTTTTGGCAACTGGGTCTCGTGTACGTTGCCATTCCCTTCGGGCACTTCTTTTCTCTAAAACTAGTGATTTAATTTCCATTGGGTAGCATTTGCCAGCTAATTTTTTGTTTGTTGTATTAGTGCTTTTCCACACTGCTTGCTGTATATCTTAGGCGAGCTTTTCCACCTCTTGTTCTAATGTTTTTTCTACTGAACGTTGTGTGTATATTTATTTGTTAACATTGGCTGCTTATCATTTGTAATTATTGTATTACTTATTATCATTCAAATAGGGGAATGGTCAGATGTGGAGTCAAAACCTTCCTGCACTTGTATATAATCAACCGGGATTTTTCTTGTTACAAAAAAGTCAATTAGGTCTGGTGTTTTATTTTGATCGCTGGGACAATAAGTTAATTTTCCAGTGGGAGGCCAGTTGTAGTGCAGGTGTATTTAATTATTGCTTGATGAAGCTCGTTCCCTTTAGGTGTTGTTAATATTGATCCCCAGGCTGTATATGTTTAGCGTTGCAGACACCCCCGATTATGAATTTTTTTCATCTAGCTGCTTGAAGAAGTATGTATAAGCATCCTCTTTGATGTTGTATCTAGGTGGGCAATATATTGCAGCTACCACTACTTTTGTGGTTGCGGGTATTAATGCTAACGCTAATTGCTTGTATTTCATCACTTTCAAGTTTTAGTTGTAGATCGTATTTAATAGCTTTTTTTTAAATCACGGCACTGCCCCCTCGTGCATTATTATTAGGAGGTACTGCTAAGTGAACTTCGTAGCCACGGAGTTTTATATGACTCTGAGTAGAAAGGTGTATTTCAGATAATAAGCATATATCTATTTTTTCTAAATCAAGAAATATTTGTATTTAATTTTGTCGTTGCAATATACCATTGCAGTTCCATGCAAGAATTTTTAAATTATCTCAAATATTACTGCATTTAGAGCAACTTTTAACTCCTTATTTTCTCGCTGTAAGTTTTTGGGATCTTTGTTTAGATTTATCGTTAACTTTTCTATTTCTTAAATCTTATTGCGCAGTTCTGCGTTATCCCTTTCCAAGGTTTCGCTAATGGTGGTGATGATCTACCCACCCTGGGTTTTTGCCAAATGAGTTGCCTAAGATGGCTTTTAAGCAATGATTTGCTCACCCCAGAATCCGTTGAGCCTGCCTCGTTAAAGGGTGGATTTGCCAGCTGCTTAGCTGGGTTACCACCTGGGGTACAATTATCTGAATTAGTTGTACTCATTGTTTATTGGTCATGGAGCATCTACCACTCTGTCCAGTACGATAATTGATCTGCCGAAACAGAATTCATGCTGTAAGCACACAAATTGCTTAGTGTGAAAAATCAAATTACCCTCATTACCATTTTTTTCAAAACGTTTAGGAGAAACATAGCAATTTCATCTTTAATTTTCAATGTCAAATCGAGATCCTGACTTAAAAACAAAATCGGCTACCAGTTAAATAGTAAAGGTCGCTCAATTTCGATTCCAGGCAACTTTAAGAAAATAGGAAGAATGAGATCCGCTCTGGTACTTTGTTTAACAAACAGTCGAACAATAATAAGTCAGAATAAATAAAAACTTTATAAAGTATGGGGTCTCCCGACCCAAGTGGTTCATCATAACGTAATACCATCATAATTTTTTTTTTTCGATAACATGTTTATTTATATAAAATTACTCAAGAGCACGCAACAGGAGGTTATTTTAATATTCAAACACTAATTGATCTTATAATAACAGACCGGTTAACACATATAGTTACAACCTATTACAATTTTTTTTTCTACCGATTAGTCTGTGATTATAATTTTCCATTACAAATACAGACTATCTATTACTAAACAATCGCGTATTTCGTAAATTTATCACCAAATTGATTGGTTTAATTGGAATTGAATCAAATCAAATATTCATCACCATAAATGTAAACGGTATATAAAGGAATTCGAGGTGGCAACGAATTTTAGTCATGAAAACATTAACCATTATATTTAAGATAGTTTTTACTGTCGTAATATTCAAATCAAGTTTTGGAGATATTGGAGATTACCCAAAATGTATAGCTCTATGGAATACATTTAACTCTCGACCATGGAACAATTCATTTTGGCTAGACAGTGGTGTTGTTAATACATTTTCGATAAATAGTTATGTGTGCGATGTAAAAGCCAACCTAATAATACCAAAAATATGTGGTGATACTGATGAGAAACGTAATCTCCAAGCAACCCGTTGTACGATGAAACAAGTAAATAATTTTGTGAACATCAAACCATCGGATCCCAAGCGATTTTATCAAATGAAATTCAGTTTTATACATGATAAGAAATTGCCCCCTCAACGTGTATGCAGCATGGAAATGTATAACATGGAGTTAACTGATGTGAATGAAACGAGTTTCTCATTTTATGGAATTGGAACATTTTACCAAGAAGAATATAAAACTTTACCACAATATGTTGGTTTAGAATTATGGTACAACGAAACTGCTCGTCATACTAAACTGATAACTAATCAACCTGCTCTAAATATTACATTGTATGTAACAAAAGAAGATCGCGAGCTTATGAACGAAGATTCCTATTATTCATTTGGATTAAATGAAATTCTAGGCTTGTGTGGAATTATATTACTTTTAATATCTGTTCTACTTTTAATATCTGGTTACATCATAAAAAAAAAGTTTTGGCATAAAATTTCTTGTGTTCACTGTAACTTAAAAATTGCAAAAAGTAGTTGTAAGTAATAAAGGCAGCAATACTACAAACTGTATTTGTATTTGTCACGGGATGTTGAACACTCATCAACTCTGATAAGTCTCCCTTCAGATTATAAAACAAATTGTTGTAAAAAGAGTCCTTACCATTGTATTGGCTTACATCCACAGAATACTGATGTATTTTTAGCGTCTGCTTGGTCATTGTAAATTTGTCGTATCATGGAACCTTTATGTTATTTAGAAGGACTGTTATTTAAACAAATCAGTTAACCATTTACAATCAACTGTCACCTTTTATTCTGTAAACTCTAATTATTTGTTACAAATACAGCCTATCTATTACTAAACTTTTGCTTATTATCGGTAATTTGTCACCAATCTGATTGGATGCTTTTAGTTTAATTGGAATCGAAAAAAATTAAAAATTCATTGTCTTACAAAATGTAGACGGTATTTAAGGGATACGAGTTGGCAACAAACTTTAGTCTTCGAAACATAAACGAACGTAGTCAAGATAGTTTTTATTGTTGTAATATTAAAATCAAAATTAGGTCCATGGAGTATTTTTAACCGTCGGCCATGGACTAAATTTATCTGGCTAAATCGTGGTGCTGTTAATATATTTTCGAAAAATTATTATGTAAAAGGGAACATAATAATTTGGAACAAAACCGATGTTTTTCGCTTGAATATCCTTGATAACATAACTAAGATGCTATAATTATCGCCGCGAAACCTGTCTCACAAACAAGATAAGTTCAGAAGAACTTTTTCCATTCAACTATACCATACACAAAAAGGATAAATTCGACTGTGACCCAGTCATAAAGCTAGTAGAGTTTTGGAACTGCTCTCCCGTTACCCTATAGCATTGATCTAATTACAGTTCGGATAAAATTGGTTAAATCGTCCGATGTTTTCCTCGGATTTTATGTTATTCATGAAGCAAATGGATTATTATAACACTATCATCATTTTAGTTGACTCAGCGGTGATATCAATAACAAAATTGGCAATCAACAAAATGAAAAGCATTCCGCCCCCGATTACTTTACGGCTGTTCCGAATGGATTTATCACACTATATACTACAAAATCACTTGCGAAAAATTCATTATTATAAATCCCAGCGTGAAGCCAAGTTTTAACAATTACATAAAACTGGAAGTCAGTAGAATAAAAAAAATATCGAAATTTCAAAGACTTGGATGACATGCCCCCAACATTGCGATAAAACAGTTTTACAGACGATCGGCTGGCATCATTTATAAGTTTAGAGTAGGAAAATTTAACCGATAGTAACTCATTGGCGGTGGTGACGGAAACAGGCGTTGTTAGAATTTCGCAAAGTTGGATACCGGTGCTCGAAAATTTTTTGACTGCAATATGAACTCACAAACCAAACTTTTTGCGGCCAAACTGTTGGATCTAACGCTTTCATGAAGAATTTCGCCGGAATTGAAATTGAAGCTAATAAATATTAGTTTCACCTCACTTGGACGATCCTTCTTCACTAAACTTTGGCAAACAAGATCATCTGGTTTACAATGTTCCACCCTCTTACAAATATATTGAATAACTTGATCAGCTGTAGTTGAAAGATCCAAGCGGCTGACATAAAGTTGTTTTATCACAGGAACCTCAATAGCAAAAAGATCATTATCAACACAAGTACCAAAAACGTCTCTGGTTAATCGCCTCGATGAAATTGACGATTCAGCATTCCGAAAATCAGTTGATGGGGCATTCTTAATAGACGCCGAGACGACGATACAGGTGTCAATGTAGTGGATGACATTTCATTTAATTTCGATGAAAGCGATTCAATAAGCTTTCTATTAGTCACAATATCATCTTCAATTTTTGAAATCTCTGGTGTAGCCGACAAACTATTAATCTTATCAATTAGAACACCGAAATTGCTGTTCACGAAGGTGCAATATCGCCAAAATTCTCCGAATTTCCGTGTTGGAACCGGCAAATTCACAGCTTGTATGGCAATGCCTACTGCAACCAGCACATGAAACTGAATCTTGCGTGGGCAATACTAAATTTGAGCACTTACAGCAATTCATTTAAGAAACGAAAAACAGGTACGAATACAACTGTACATTTGAGGTACTTAAGTAAACTAAATAATAATAGCCGTGGCAAAATTTTGGTTCTGCAAGCTGTTTTTTAGTTAAGTGCTGTACTTAGGTTCGCGAGTAATCAGAAAAAATGGCGTGAATTTTTCATTTTCCAATAATTTTAGGAACTCAGAGCTTCTACGTGGTGACAATTTTCGCGCCTTAGTTTTATCATTCAACAAGATGATCAAAACTGGGAATGTCAGATTCGTTCCTATGGTGAAAAATAGACGTCGGTTTTGTGAATTGCCTATAGTATAATGTGAGGTTCGTTGACCAAATTTATTGGCAAATATCTTTTTGTCATTTTATTAACTAGCCCTACTTTCCAATAGAGAACTGTTAAACATTTACAGTTGCTAGTTCAATCACTTAAAAGTTCACAGTGGATGATGTTCATGATTGTCTGAACCACTTGGATATTAATGAGTAAATGAGCGCCTATCCAAGTTGTATCGGAGTGTACTAGATGTCAAAGAGATATGGATAGATATTGTAACTGGTCGTCTAAAACAAACTGCTGTTGAATATAAGCAAATACAGGGCTCTCTCATTTTCCTTATTCATTCTCCGATTATACAGTGGCATTACGAGTGTGACTATAGGTCCGAAAAATGGTGTTCAAATGGGATTCTCCAATTTTGATGATATCTTCGCCTAAATTATTCCTATTTAAGATCTGTACTTGGAAATCTTTGGAGTATAAAGGCATGACGAAATTTAACAACAGTGTTGCTTATAACTTGCACGTGGATATGTGACGGATATTTGGTGATGGTTTATGCTATGATGATTACGCTTGCATTAATTTGAAACAATTGCTAATCGTTGGATATGAAGAATCTTTTCGGGAAGCATCAAAAGAAAGGTACAAACTTTTAAATGTTAAACAGTTGGTTATAACAGCCTAAAACACTACGAGGAATCCCTTCATGGTAGTCGTCCACTATGGAACGATTTTTACGTTTGTTAATGGAGAAACTGAATGTGCTGGAAGCACTTCAAAGTGCAAATGTCATCTAAAGTAAACAATTCAAGGTTGATTCACATAGAAAAATGTTGGTTAGTCAAGGAAACCAGCAAAAAGCAAGTTACAGTGGTGAATTCTGTAATTACTGTGAAAAGAAGAGGGCACATAATTCTAAATTGTATTCAGCCAATTTCAAATTAGCTAAAGTAATAACCAAAACATCAACAAATAAACCTAAAATATTATTGCAAATATCATTGATTAAGGAACATGCATGTCAGCAGCTAGGATTACATAAGAACAACATGCGTACTAGTTTGGTTGGATTTGGGGCAAAAACAAAAAATACCTGTAGCTCTATAGTTCAATTAAAAATTCAACCACATTTTCCATCAAAAAATAAAACGTAGCAAAGAAGCTCAATGGAAAAATATTATATTATCGGATCCACGATAAGATTGTCCGGCTCCTATAGAGATTTTACTAGGAATCTACGCAGATATATCACAAACTTAGAAGCTTTACAAGTTTTGAGAGTTAGAAGAGGTACCGGTTGAATCGTTCCTAATAAAATCCGATGAACAGTGTGAAACAATTTACCGACAAACGGTTAAGTGCGGAATCTTAAAGGACGGTACGTGTTTACTTTTCTGTTCAAAGGAAATGATATCAGCATACATGGTGCTTGAAAACAAAGGGCCACACAACGGGTTTTGTAACATAAGTCAAAATTTTGTTTGAATGATACTTTGCAAAACCGATTATTATTACATCCAAACTTATATTACAATAATTGTGGACCTCAGAAACAAAATGGGTCCAAAAAATTCCTAAAGAAATTAAAGCAGAATGGGTGAAATTGAGATACCATTTGGTACAGCTTGAAACCCTATCAATTTCACGTTGGATAGGAACGTTATCTTCAGCCATTTAAAATCTTTGTTATTTTTTGTTAAACCTTCTGATACAGACTGCGATGTGGTATTGGACATAAAACTTTTAATTCAATTGATTTGTAATAGTTAAAATTATTATTTGTCTATGCATTGATTTAAAAGGAATGACAACTGTTCTTCACATTCTTACTAAAGGACACTGCATTTTACAACATCATAATCAAGCTCATCGACCGCAAATCAAATTATTTAAAACTACTTTGCTTATTTCCTCGACAGCACAACTCATGGGCGATCTACCCAGAATTTCTGGTTTTGTATGTCTTTGAACAAAGGCTGTTCATCTCGAAGTGATTTCTTTAACAGCCAACGCCTTTTTAGTAGCATTCAAAACATTTATATTGCACAGTTGAAATATTGCTCACATATATAATGATAACTATACGAACTTCATTAAAACAACAAATATTCTAATCCAAAACCAACAGCATTAGGAAAATATTATCCAGGATCATTTTTCAATACAGAATATTACATGGCACTTTATATCTCTACATTTAGGACGATTATTAGAGGGTGCGGTTAAATCACTGAAACATCACTTATGCCGAGTCATTGGAAGTCAAAGGTTTACGTATGAGGAACTATCTACCACTCTAAACATAGTTGAAGCATGTCTCAATTCACATCCTATTTATCTAGCTATGCTTTACTGATTCCCACGGAAAAAGATTTGTTGATTAAAAATCCTAGTATATTAACCAGATGGGGGTTGTCTAAACAGTTTCAGACAAAATGGCACCAATAATGTTTATCTCAGCATCAACAGCAGACCAACTGGAAGATTAGACACCCTAATGTAACGGCGGGTGACTTAGATATGGGCAAGGGGTCGAATCAAAGAAATTCACCCAGTTAAAGATAATCTTGTAAGAGCAGCCACGATTTGCACTCTCAAAGAAGAATTTAAACGTCCTTTTACACAATTGTGTATTCTGCCAGCCTTAAAAGATGAAAATGAAGAAGAAAACAATCCAGCTGTAACAAGTTGTATTATCAATTTTATCGAATATTGTATTCGTTAAAACTCATCCAACCAAGTTGGATATGCATAAGTTAGAAAAAAACTCTCTCTCTTGTTGCTTACAAGAGCATGCAATAATGTGCAATCGATACATAGGGTTATCATTAGAATTCCAACCACTCCAACTGCAATAAGACAACATTGCTTGAAACCAAATATCAACTGCTTGAAACCAAACATCGTAAGAAGAGTTAGAGATACGATTGGGATTCTTCTAAGTGATATCTTTGGCATCTTGTATCAACGAGGTTCTTCACCTTCTACAGTGGACAATTGATCAAACATCTATAATCGATAATACCTTACGGCTATTTAAGCAAAATATTAATTACATCATAACCCATCTACAGCAGGATAAGGTGGACTTGGAATTGAAACAGCTTCAGGGATACAATACAAAGATAAATAAGAATGACACTATCGTAACTGACATTTTTCAGCTGCGATATTATTATTACTTCATCTGTACCGGATATTAAACATAGAATCGAGAATTACTTGCAATAACATCATTATACGTGTTCGCATACCGTTGGTGAACGTACCAATATCTACGGCAAATCTTCATACTTCAATAATCCCATCATCAAAGCACCGTTTCGTGTTGATCATTACCGGCAGCATTATGCACCAATCAATCAGTAAACTTTCTAACAGTGCTTACTGGTTTACGAAAGATATTATTTATATATGTGCCACATCTCGCCCATTTACACACAAGTTGAATCGTGCGAGGTTTTACTCCTATCGATCGTCATCATGGATACCATTACATGAATCATACCAATGGATTTATTTTACCAAAATTAAGGTCATGCCACTACAAACCACTGAAATTATCTTCACCAGTTCAGAAGTAAATAAGATCAATACATCATTCCTAATAGCAGCCAATATGAGTTAGATAGAGCCTTTTTACGTAATAAAAGCCACACACAACAAAGACAGCAAAAGGTGATTTCTGCTGCAGTATCTATCAGCTTTAACAGAAAGATAAATACCCACGAAATCGAGGAACAAATATACCTTTAAAAAAACCAACCAGGAAACTATCGATATTCATCACATACACTACTATATATGCGATGACATATTTTACATTGGTTACCGTTCTCATCATCAAGATGATGAGATTCTGCCATAATTCTCTGAGAAAAGAACTCAAAAAGATCAACGGCCAGTAATACTAGAAACACCACAAGGCCTTCAGCAATCTTCATTGCCGCCCGCAGCTTGTTCAAGATTATTATTGATGAAGGAATTGTCATCGCCATTGAGAACCTTTTCACATTCTGCCTCTGGAATAGTCATGGCGCCTGAATGGAGAATTGCTGCTTTTTTGGATCCCATTTGTATGGCCTTTGCGCCAGTCAACAGTAATTTTGTATGACTGAGCTGGCTGCTCGGCACGAGTTGAGTTTTCCAAAACCTGTTGAAGTATACTTCTCATCGCAAGAAAAGTACTGGATTAAGTACTATATGTTACACGCTTCAATTCGTATGTTTCCAGCCTCTGAGTAGGGTCATCACGCTAATTTATATATTGATAGCAGCAATCATCGTCTTGCATTCCAACTTGTCTGTAAAAATTGGCAACGTCAGCACGGATCGCGTAGGCATGAAACTTAAACTGACAAAAAATCGAAAATAAATCGGTTTGCACCGATTCATCAAATCATTTTTTTATACCAATTCGGTAATTTTTTTTTAAATTTAGCATTTGCGTTAGTTGCAAAACAATCAAATTATAATTTTTTGTAATAATGCACATGCCTTATAAAATCAACTTGTAATAGGAAATTTATTGTTTTTTTTTTAAATTTCTCAAGTAATAACAAGTACGATATGTGCAATGTACTTGTTAATTCATTTCTTTATGCAATTTTAGCATAATTTTCTTTTACTGACCTAATTCAATAATTCTTATTGAGTTAGAATAAGAATGACCGTACCTACCACAAATTATTGTTTTTCTTCCAATAAGTTTTTTGGTGGGACGCTTTTTTTAAGTTTAGGAGGAGTGGTGTTTTGACCGGTGAAGAAGATCGAGTGGTCTTAGCCACCCGGGCGGTCGGTGGACGACGGATGAGAAAGCCGTTATAAATGCAAGTTTTTTTTGTTTGTAATTTTTTTTTAAATTTTAATTTTCTTATTTTAATAAATTTTAATTTTAATTTAATTTTCATTATTTTTTTTTTATTGAGTTTATTTACTCTCCACCATGATGTAAGCCGTTACAGGGGCTCACTTCTTTCTTCTCTCGGATTGATGGTACGAATTTTCTTTTTCTCTATTGATTCACATACATTTTTAATGAAGCTTATCAAGGCCCAAAAATGGCTCTACCAACACCCACGACCATATCCTCGCACTGAGCTAGCGGGATATATATAGCTGCGGTGGAGAGCGCATGGACAATTCTATGTAATTGTTCAGGACTCAGGTTTGCACCTGAGTCTTCTTCATTACAACTAATAGTAAATCGTTGAGCGAATTTACATTTGATGATTTTGTCGACCCATCGAAATCACGAGCAATTTGGCGGTAGAACTGTAGGCTTTAACACGCAGTGATGCGGTTTGCTGAAAAATGGCTAGTTCGAGATTTGACAGGAACTTTTGTGCTGTGATCCACTGGAACTGATGTAGCACCAATAGGTGAGTCAATATTAGTTGTCCTTTTTAATCTTAAGCGGAGACGTGTAGCTAGTGCTGTGGTCATAAAATTCATCAGTGACCTTGAATCTAAAAAGGCACGAGCGATAAATGGCATTTATTGAAGGCAATGCTATGTATGATGATATGGAATATTCCTTGCAATTATTGATTTTAAAGTAGACTGTGGTGTTGTCATTGCTGCGTCAGCAGAAATCACAGGAACGATAGTTTTGCGTGTTATGGCACCATCTAAATGAAGCATAGTATAAGGTGCATGTGTTGTCAACACATGACATGTGTCGCTCGAAGGGTACTTACTGGTCATATGTGAACTTAGTAGGCAATTTAAAACTATTTTAGATTGCTCAACAGCTTCTCGCCTGTTGAGCAATCTAAAATGGACAATATTATATTGTCGGCGTTGCCGCTTCTAACCAACTTTTCTCCTATGAACTTGAGTAGCAATTCATCTCACAAAATAAAAGCAAGTACTTGATTTTTTATTGGATTTATTCTTAAATAGATCCCACTTCTGACACCATAATGTTGACGCATCTTCTCTTTGACCACTGCTTCTCGTTTGCAGTGGTTTTTGCATCTTGCTAATCAATTCCACATAGCAGCGCTCTACTACACAAAGTGATTGATACCGCACGGTGGTACCGAAATATTGGTTATCTACGAGTGTGTGTCATCTGAAATTAAAAATCTTAAGTTAATCTGTTACGTGTCTGACATTTTTTATTTATTTTTGTTTAACAAAAAAAAAAAAAAATTTAACCCAGGCTCACACAAACAAAATTAAAAATTTCGCGTAAGATTTTTAAATTCTTGTACGAAACGTCTTCCAACATATGGTCACCGCGTAAAAACAAAAATGTATCCAACTCATTATTCTCGCTTTTCTCCATTGAATTTATAAGGGTCGTATGGTAAGTTACTCGAACAGAATTTTTTTTGTTTTGATAAGATGATAAGTAAAATGATTTCTCCAGCTCTCTAAAATAGAGGTCTAGCCACGTCTTTAAATTTTGGAAAAACTCATATTGGGCTAAAATACACTGATCTATTATTTACTATCCTGGTACATATGATACGATCGTCATACATTATATAAACCGAGCCTAATTCCGATCGAGCTTACATATATCTTATGTATAAAAAAATTATATATGTATATGTAATATATTCATGATCATGACTTATGTTTTGCCTTTTTCTTTGTAAATTTAGTTGACGATCGCGTTCGATCAATGAATCATATTATGTGTTACTAATTTAAATTGTACACGATGATCGAATCATTTAAACGCAAAGAAATTCTTCGAGTATATTAAAACAAAAAAAAAAATAAATTTTTTTGTCATTCAAATGATCAGTTCTCTAACAGTTTAGTGATCATGTAACGTGGTTTAAATTTGGTCTATATAGTTCGAGTAAAAGTATTTTTAGTTACCATGTGCAAAGTTATTGTGAATTTATTTGGTGTAATCAAAAATTTGGCTTTCAAATATTTAATTTTGGTAAGATGCGTACTCGACCATGACTAAAATATGCTAAAGTGTTATAATATGCTAGATATAGGTGAAGTGATTTTAATTTATATTTATGGAGTGTGCTCGATACGTAAAAACAGTCTAATATGTTAAATTTTACTTTCAATATTGGTAATCGATGAAAAAATATTTAGAATTGTTTCGTGATTGTTTGGATTATTAATTAAATTTTTGTGTTTTGAATATCAACAAATTTTATTGTTTATTTAATTTTGCGGATATGTTGGCTAGTTAATAATATTATATACCGGATAATTTACCGGGCCCTACTAATAACATGTGTATAGTGATTTGAACGGGCCATTGCTGGTCCTTACTGTAACAAAAATCTGGCTCCATCGGATTCAAGCCCGAGAAAGATGTTTCAATTGTTCTAGAAGACCTAGCAACAAGGCGGGCTTTTATATTCCCTCTCACACAATTATCTTCAGTGACTATAAAGATCTGAAATATCAGATTTCCACCACTTCTTTATAAGTGTGTGATCGGTATTGCTTAAATCCGTTGCGGCTTGGTCTCTAAAACCCGTGATTAAATATTTTGTTTTGGATTGATTTATTGATGTTGAGACCAACAGAACAGAAACTGTTCACCTTTTTCATTCTGACTCTCCAATGTGTGGTCCTTGGATGTTTCATTTTTACATAAAAAAAATTCTAACATGAGATTAAATAGTGGCGGGAACCAAAAATAGCTGATAAATTATTCTCAGCATTGACACAGCATTGACTCAATTACCGTCATTTAACTAGAAGTCACAAAGCAAACCTGCCTGCTAGAAATCTTAGAATACCTGATGTACATCACGGGATGTTTCGTAATATTTAAAAAAAATCACCCTCAGCAAAAAAACTTGATCAGTGATTTACTGAATCGGATGAAAACCTCATTGGTAGTCGTCATCTACAATTTCCTTTGCAACGGAAGTGAATCTCTTCAAAATTATAAAAGACAGTTATTTGTATCTGTACAAAGAAAAGCTATGCCGCGATATTGCAGTGATGTCCTTTTTTAAGAATAGATACAAGGACATAAAGCGGCTACTTTCCATTCATTAGCCATAAAAAGTTTAAAAAGTTTTATTTATTGACAATGCATGGCTGGTGTGAATACCTCGTTTGATGAGTTCTCTATATGCTGCTTTGCACATCTCTGCAGTCTGACACCGCAGCGATAACTTGAAGACAAACTGTGCCAGTAGAATCGAAAGAACTTGGCAAATTATGGGAGGAGCAGCATAGCCACCAATAAAGTAAAAAGAAAAAATTAATAAAAAAAATCAATAAAGGTCAATTTATACAGGTCAAAGATAAAACTTTACTGAGCTTCTTGTGAAAGATTCTGACTATAGTTTTACAATTAGTGATCGTTGTATCTAAAGTGATAATTTTTTTCAGTCGAGGAGAGAAAATACCTTACAAAATACTAATACCGTACAAAAAACATCATAATCTTGCAAGTGTGTCGGATCCTTATATATCGACTAAACCCGAACCTCTAATTTCCTTTGTCATTTAGCCTCGTGGAACCACCGATAAGTATTAATTTACGAGGTCAGTCCAGCTGAAGTTGCCATTATTTTTAGTTATTAGCGCTCCTGTCTAGTTGTTTTATAATTTTTTACAGTCATACTATTTGAGACGTTCCCTCGGACTCCATCATATAAGAAGTCAATAATATTTGATGTTGCAAGGTTACTCCTACCATCCTAAATAGATCAGATATTTCATTGCAAAAAACGCGTATTCTACATTCTCAGTTTTACCCTCGCACTCAGGGCAGTATGGAGAATCATCGTGCTTTATAGATAAGCACGAAAATAACCATGCCCAGGTAAATGACTCAGAAACTGACTCGAAGTGTTTCATTGCGCATGTCACTCGTTCACAGTTTGCCATGCATCAGAATAGATGTATCCCCATTACTAAGTAATAATTTGTGGCTATGGTAAGCGCCTTCTAGGTTTCTTTTGCGATAATCCTCAATTTAAGATTGAGAATTTAAGGTTTTTTTCCCCAGATTTTTAAACATGTCCAAATGGGCTTTAAATGATAGTCTAGCATCGATTATCCCTCTCAGATAATAAAAGGGTTAGACACAATCTATTGTCCGCACTCACTTTAACCGTTATGCTTTCCATCCTTTTCAAAATATGTTGGGCTACCTCAATAGTTGGTGTATCATCCGCAAGGGCGACAACTATTAGTTCTTTTGGTATCGGCAGAATTAAATGCCGTCCCATACACCATACATGACGTTTCACAATGTAGGAGCTAGCACTGACCCATATGGTTTTTTTCCGGTTATATGATAGTCTTTATTTGTGCTTCCATTTCTCTCATAATTTAAAACTCAATTTCTAAAGTAATGAACCATCAGCATTGTTAAATAGTTGGATACCTCTATAGTTAGTAGGGCGTCTAATATGCACTCCCACTTGGCCGAGTTAAATGCTTTTTTAACATTCAATAAGACCACCGCACAATATCTGTTAGTTGTTTGCCACCATCCAAAACGCAGACAATGGCTGGTAATTGCTATGTGTGTATATAGGCACATCATCACTTACTGAATACTATCGAGGTAGCACTATCCCTACCTAAGTAACGAAAATATTGCAAGTAGAGCTTTACCGTTATTATTATTAATTCGGCTTCCCATTCAACGGCACAGGCATGAAAATCGCCCGCAATCAACAATGAGCTACAATTGTTGCCTGCGTCAATCATACGACCCAGAAAGACTTTGAACTCTTTTATGGTTGTACTGTGATGATCGTAGCAGCTAAATATATGAATACAATCGATCTTACAACTTACAACCTGATTCAGCACCGCTAGTATTTTCTTAAAAAGGTAACTTCCAACAGCGGAATTTAAGAAACCTACGGCCCAAGTATCAAACTTCCGGTATTGCTTGCATACAACAACAACATCTATCTCCAAATCACGTATACTGTTTGCTATAGCAAGACTTGCGCTGTTTCACATTGATTAAGAAAACCTCTTACCATCTGCTTTTTATTTGCAGGGCCTTCTGATATATCGGTCACATCAAACTACCATCCGATGTCAGTTCCCTCTAAAGGCTCTATCACTGCAAAACATTCATTTACGGATCATTACGGCAGCACTTTGCAGTAAAGACCTCTTCTTCACACTTCCTACATGGCTTAGGCCTATCCTTTAAAATCCTACATTGTTGAGCTTGGTGATCTTATTCGAGGCATTTAAAACATTTAAATTAAGGCTCATTAATTTCTCGAATTCGGCCAATCATTGCCGTTTGTGGGCCCCTATAAGAAGATTTTAACATTTTTTTAGAGGCAATATCTTTTGTTTCTATCGTCCTGTGTAGTGACTACATCAATGTCCCTTATTTCTACAAGTGCTTTTGGACGCTTCTAGTTAGTCGTGGTTTGACAAATGAGAATACTAGCAGTTCAGCAAACGATATAGCTCCTTTTTTATCAAAGTAGCATCTGGTCGAGTTGGTCGTTTTTGATTTCTTTTCTGTCTGTTTGGTGCTACTTTTTGCCATTCTGGTTTATCTTCAGACCACGTTTTTACCGTTTTTTTATAGTTCTAAGGTTGGCTCCAGATTTGTCACAGTACGAGCAACTTATGACAGTTATGGGACAATGACTGTCTCTTCCTTTTAGCAGTGTCTGCGGTATTATAAGCATCCAGTGTTTCGCTTATCCCTCCATCCTGATTACTCAAAATGCCTGCTGCTTTCATATTAACAAGGGGTCTCGAATCACTGAAACGTATAATCTGCGCTATTATGTATAGATCCGTCTCGGGTTGCCGAACAGCATCTACAAGCGTTTTTCATTTAGAGCCATTTAGGATTTTCCCAATTTCTTACTGAGTTCTTCAAAGAGTGTCTAGTTTCCGGTCGCACATGACTATTGTGTGGAAGGGTATAAAAAAATGTGTCTTGTCGCTGGCAATCGTCTTCGTATGTACTCTAAGTCCACTACTTAAGTCTAGATACCTTGAAAATACCTACAAGCTGAAGTTATACAATGTGTTAATTAGACCCGATCTCATATATGGATGTAAGAGTTGGACCCCGACAGTTGATTATGACCACACTTACCGAGCTTTCTTCAATCACGTGATCAGGAATTTAATGAAAATTCCTGATGTCTTTCATGAAATAAAATGAAAAACGCGAGTGCGCTGGTTCGGTGATCTTTAACGTACCTCTCTTAAATGGATTGTGCAGTGATCTCAATGAAAACCGCCATTTGATAAGTGCAGAGACCTCTGTCGATGGCTCTTCACAGAAGAACGATTAAGCTTAATTCTTCTTCTGATTGTCTAATGATTTTTACGAAGAGCAACTTTGCGATTGATGTCTTTATGATAAGAGCCTCTATTTATGTATGCACTGAGATTGTTACTTCATATTGGCTTTTAATTATTTTCTAGATATCATGGACCATCCTAACCATCTACATATTTTGTTCAGAATTCCAACACTATCACAAAGTTCCTGAATACTATTATCTATCCAAAATGCTAGGCGTAAGTATCAATCACATAATAAACACTTACCTGTAGTAATAATATACATTTATCTTCTTAGACTGGACTATGCATTTCACGAGCCACGGCCACATTAATTTATATCAACATTTTAATTATAGTTCTACTAATTTTAAACCTAACCAATAAGATAGCCCATCAAATTTTAATCAAAATTTCTAAAGCCCTATTGAAATTCTATTTAGAAAAAATCAAATGGACTCATATGATCGTGGGCCAAATGTTTGTAGTTATGTCGATCATACATACCGCGGCACATGTTTGGAACGGAATAAATTTTGTACAAAAATATAATACCACATACAGTGAAATCAATTGGGCTCGAGACTCGAACGATAGTGTAGTTCGTTTATTGTTCGGTACCATTACAGGATTAACCGGCATCTTTATGCTTGCGATCGCCATTGCAATGTGGATTGTATCACGCGAATCGATTCGCATGCGACATTATAATTTTTTTTACTATTTCCATCACAGTTTTTTAGTGATGATCGTATTGCTGATGGTTCACCCAATGGGGTAACGTTTTTAGCCATAGTTGTGTAGACCAATTTGAAATAAATTTGCTTTATTTATTTCAGTAACGTGATAAAACATCAAACGAATCCACAACAACATATACCAGGATGCGAAGGAAATGAGACAGTGCCATGTCTGGCAGATCCAATATTTTCACCGAATTCGAAAAGTGTAACATGGGTTCTAATCACATACTATATTTAGCGAGTTTAACAATTTTTTTTATGTTTTAGCGGATGATCTATCCAATTATGGCACTGGCTATATTTTTGCTCGACAAAATAATTCACGTCCTGCGTAAACAAAAAACGCTGCTAGTCAACTCATCTGTGATCAATCGAAAATTTATTAGTTTAAGTCTTAATGTTACAAAGTCGAACATTTTAATCAAACCTGGGCAGTATATTCTGCTGAAATGTAGTGAAATATCACAAATTGAATGGCATCCATTCACTGTGATCAATTCGACTGAGAATCAAATATTAAACGATCGAACGATCGACATAATGATATTAGTGCGAGGTGATTGGACCAATCATTTACTGTGTAAAATAGTCGGTGGTGAGAAATTACGTTTATCGATCGATGGACCGTTTCCGAGTGCCCTCGAAATGTTGTCCACCAAACGAAATGTTATATTTATAGCGGGCGGTATTGGAATCACACCATTTATATCACTACTAAATTATATCGTCCAGTCGAACGCACCTCAACCGAAGAAAATTAACTTAATTTGGATTTCACGTGATACAGACGAATTTATGGTGTTCGCTAATTATCTGACGCACATAATCGAATCGTTTTGGAATTCTAATTGGCCGGATCGCTTAACCATACAGCTATTTAAAACGGGTGATGAATATGATAAGGGGGCTGTACATTTAGGATCATATTTATCCAGTCGTACATATTGTGGTCGACCAAATTGGACAAATATTTTTAAATATTTTAATGCTTGTTACGAAAAAAACGATCGCGTTACAATTGGTTGTTGTGGTGGGAAATCTTTGTGTTCCGATGTCAAAACGAAATGTTTTCAAAATAGTTTTACGACCAACATAAAATATAATTTGATCGATGACGGGTTCAATTAATAAAGTTTTATACGGTGTACGCATGTTACAACTTTGTTTTATTTACAGTGGCATTACTATAGCCCGTCCACCAGTGGCCCTATTTCAAAGGGAATTTGGATTTGGAAAAAAATATTGTCATAATTCTAAACCACAATAATTCATATTTTATTCCATATTTCGAAAAATTGCATTCTGGGTCGATAGGGAATAAATTCTCAAAAACTAAATTGTAGTGCAAATACTCACCGATAGGCACACTAACATCACATAGGGGTTGTCATTTTTATTTAAAAAAAATAAATGTTTGTTTTTCGACGTACATTTTGAAATTCATTAAAAAAAATTAAATAATATTTAATTTTACTTTATATGAGTTTTAAAAAATTATTATATTGAATATTGTGAAAAATCTTTTGGTCAAATTGTGTTAAATCCTACATAAAACAAAACTTAAAAGTTATTACGGGAGATTACGGGATACGTCCGATCCCGAGGGATATACCCGAAATAGAATTTATAAATTTATATCGAATGTCACAGGAATTGATATTAAATCTGAAAGACATCCATTCCAAAGCATTTGCGAATTTTGGTTGCTCTTAGCTTTTTGGCTGAAGGTATACAAATCACTTAAATATTTTACAAATCAAATTTTAACTAAAATGACTTTTAAACACTAGGTACCTACCAAATGAAAGTTGGACTCAATTATCTGGCATGTGTATCACAAAGTGCTGTCAGTAGATGCATACACGAGTTTTGTCGGATAGTGGATAATCATCTAACGCAATTTATTAAATTCCCACAAAATCAGTTGGAAATGAATAATATTAAAACACAGTAAGTTATTTTATCAATAAAAATCTGTATACTCATAATTAAATTTTAAATTTAAGATTCTATGAAAAATTCGGTCTTGTGTACCTCAACCGACATCATTATCATTGAATTAATGTTCAGTTAGTAAGTATATAAAATATATTTCCTGCGGATTTTTAAAGTTAAGTTAAGTTTAATTTTTAGATATGTAATTTAAATCTGCGTATTTTAAATGTGAAGCCACGATGCATCTATATGGAGGAAATCTATGGTGAAAGCGTTTCTTCATAATAAATATGATGCGGGTTTTTTTTCAAAATACGTATTTGTTAGGTAATTCATCCATTTTTAATTAAAAAACAAAACTATTAATTTCAATATTTCATTTATTATTTGTTTATTATCACAAAATCTTAATCTATATTCTCTAAATCAAAACTAAAAATGTAGACTTAATCTATATTATATATAGAAATATATTCTTTTAGTTCTTCATTTTGTGACATTGGATTTTCATCGTTACTGAAAAAAAAATGTGTATGTTTAATAATAAATATGAGTTTTTAATTATTTATTAAATTTCAGGAGATAGCGGCTACCCTCTTCAAACCTTGGGTAATGACCTCTATTTAAAATCTGACTAACGGAAGTGAGGTGAGGTACAATGCAAAACATCGATCAATTAGAAGTTCCATTGAACGACTTAAAAGTGTTTTAAAATCGCGATTTATGTGTCTGGCAAAAGACAGATGCTTAAAATATTCCCCTTATATGATGGGGCTTATTATAAACACCTGTACTACTTTACACAACTTGCATAGCCGAAAATATGGTTTTTAAACTTGTTGTCAATATTTTAGTATATTTTCTAAACCGGATGCTTACATATGCGTATAACAAGACTGCAGTATAGTTCAAAACAAAAGCGTGCCATCGCAATCTGTATAGCTATTTCTCTGAGTTTCTGTATGTCTTTCTGGCTGAACTCATGGTCGCATATTTGATTAGAATTTGAAGTCTTCGCACTTATTTTACAGAGTAGACGTTTTCAGGTCATCGTTAAGCTCGTTAGCAAGTGTTAACTACAAAACTAATGGAAGCGTTAAGCCCGCGTCTATGTAAGTAGCCACACGATTATCTTTCTTGATTAGTTAACCGAAAATTGACTTCCAATTTGTACGTTTAATAATTGGTTAAGAGTCGATTCACTAAATTTATAGGATACTTTTGACGATTCTAGATGGCCTTACATTCGCTAAAAAATTTGTTTTATCGAAAACAATCAATAGTTATACAGTCTATAGCATTGTTATGATTCCGGTGTTTTGATTGTGACGAGACGCATATATGGCCGGCGAAGTTGATGGATTTACTGACGCAGAATTAAAGGACGTAAGTTCCAATAATTTTTTTTTATCATTTTTAGAATCCATCATATTAATTAAGGGCCTGATGAAGCAACCACTAGACCATTTATCCGATGCGAGTAGCTCCTGAATTGTACCTTCATTAATAGCAAAGACTTTGAATGAGATAAACTGTATATATAATGTCATGAATATCGCAATTTTTGCGGTACCAGAATATTTAATTTCTGGATCACATGTAACTTGACATCATCGGCAACAGTACTAGGATTTAAACTACAATCCAAGAACTTAACCAAGCACAAATAAAAACAATAATGAAAAAAACTACGTTAAGGTTGAACACACTTTACTATACGAGCCTTTAAAAAGCCATTTTGAATTTATAGTTTTTCGGTATTTTGGGAGATTAACCAATTCCCAAGTGAGATTGCTCATCAACGATTGATATTCTTCGTCCATTGGTTGATTTAAATTTTACGGTTTGATTTATTCAATGCATCTTTTAAAATGTTTTTTTGTGGTTTATATGGCACGGATGATTGTTTGCCGAGTCTGCGCTCGACTTGAATAATCTTTTGAATTGTTGATTGCAGAATTCGGTTCCATTTTCTGAGCTAAACGTTTTGATTTGTTTGCCTGCCGTTATGCTTCTTTGGTTTGGATCACGGACTTCACAACGATCTGAAAAGAAATCACGATAAATTCAATGTTAAGTCAAAAATACTGCGCTAAATGTTGCATCAGATTTGCCATCGGAATCTCCTATTTTCGTGGTTTTATTGTCGTGGTATTATTCTTCTAAAAAAATGTTATTTTGGGGCGCGACTGGTTAATTTATGCTCAATGTTATCGAAAGCCATTACATATGCCGTGATTGGTGGCTTAAGCTATCAACAATGAGACTGATTTATGTAAAAATAAAAGTAAGCACTCTAAAAACGAACTAGTGACTGATAATGTGGAAAGAATGATGTAATTTACAATCGCATACGGCATACGACCTCATTGTGTCTAGCACATTCTATCTATACGAAGGAAGTTTTCGTATAATTCAGGAATTACATGAAAACCTTGTTATCAGTATTGCATTATAGAAACCAATCACTGATCTTCTGATGATAGATCTTCTCATGATGATAATGTCATCTGGAATTATTGAAAACCGGTTGACAGTACCACTCACGACCGTGAGACCTACGGCTGAAAATCTGTGTGACTTATTACTACCGGACTGGTTACGTTGTGGCTATCCCTTGTAACATTTCAAAACAATGATTGTGGTGACTCCATTGCGGTAGTCGTTGCATGTACAATACAAACATCTCCAAGGACACGAACATCAGCATTCTCATTACTAAAAACTGCTTGAGACTTTTCAATCGTTGGAAACTTAAATTGTCAGATAACTTGAACCTTCTCTGGTAATGGTTGAACACCCGTTGTTGTAATTCTAGGGGCAAGAAAAATGCATCGCAGGCTTTGCGAAATCACACTTTCACGGGTTTATTATAGTTTGCAATGTCGAACATGTTGAAATTCTCTACAGTTTAAGATGCTCCGCAATATCTTCTGAAATGTTGTGATTGTTCCTACTTAACGTCGATTTTGGTACTGTAAAAATGCTGACTATGGGTATAGGTAATGAACTATAGGTAATGACTATAGGTAATGAAGTTCTTTCAAGAGTTCGAAAGGCACTCTTATTTTGCATTAAAAAAATCACGAAAAAAGGTTAGAATACAGTTGCTGTAAGTCTTAAATCCGATTGCTATAACCCCAATTGAAACTTTTAGTTCTTTGCTCGTAAAGTCGAGGAACATTTAATTAGATAGTAGGAAATTATCTAAATCACCTCTGAAAGATAGGGACAATATTTTTTCTACTGCCCAAAAAAATCTAATTTCCTCGCTCGACAATTTGCTGCAAACTCTAATTTAGCTTATTCTAACTTAACACCCTCGATTATATCTCTAGCCAGCTCGTCGATGCGCCGCATTAGATTCAGAACTAAACTCGTTGTCAAAGCCCTTGCAAACATTAACACAAACAAGTCAGCCGGTTTGGCTGATATTCTCTGAATTGTTCTCAAATATTGTTGTAAATCTGTGTTGTTGTAAATTTTCTCTACCTGAAAAGCTATCGTCTCAGTTCTCGGTGCTTTTTAAAGTAATTGAGCCCATAATCAATTTCCAGCTGATGAAATATTGGGAAGATAACCTTCTAATTTCCGATCGTCAGTATGGTTTTCATGGAGGGCGTTGAGCAAGTGACTTAATTAATGTTACCACTGAACAATAGAACAGGAGCATTCATCAATTAGGTGATCCACAACACAATTCATTGCACTCGATATCTCGAAGTCGTCTGATCGCGTTTGGCATCAGGGTTTGCTGTGCAACTTGAGGGCATTTTTTAACGGTACTTTCCAGAAAAATCTTTTATCAGCAACTCTCAATGAAATAGTTGTGAAGCCAACAGTGAGACAAACTGTGTTTTGTCTCGCTGTTTTTGACTGTTTTTTGACTTGTGAATCCAGCTTGGCTACGTCTGACATATTAGAGATTCTCGGTTTACTCGTTCAGAAACACTTACAATATACAAGATCTAGGTTGGAGTATAATTCTCATACTTGGGCAGGTGCACCGAAAGTTTATGTGACTGCACTCGACCGGGTTCAAAACCGAACATCTCGAATGATTGTGGACGTATAATTATTATCTAATCTTATTTAGGTCTGGTTTGTCAAGGTCCACGTGTAATTTAGGCGCGCGTTGCCTTTTTTCCTCTCTTACCTTATTCCCTGCTAATCCATCCTTCCATTAATGATGTTACCAATAACTTTCCTGTTAGGCAACACCATGCTTATCACTAAACTTTTTCTAACTTTGGCGGTTAGCTATGCTTCATCAACACCCAGTTTTACTGGCTGTGCAATATTACACGGCTTCCTGCAATTATTCGCGACTTTCAATACACTCTATGAAACCACCATGTATTCGAATGATTTGAGACCGTTCTCTCTCGTCTAACAAATGGGCTCCTGGTTCTTCTGGAATAGTTTGAGAACGATGAAGAACGCTTTGCAGAGAGTTGTTGTACTTGTTGCTCCTGTAATTACCGCTAGATTTGATAATGAGCACGTTGAGGTTGAACTTGTGATGCTTGACTTAACTGATTCAACAACAGATTTATTTAATCGGCCACTATCGCAAGCTCTGGCAATTCTTCTTTATGCTCAAGCAACGATATGCGAGGTTACTCTAAAAATTTAAATAAGTGACCGATTGGAAACATCAGAGAAGTAAGGGAAAAGTAAAAACAAAGAGACAGAATTTTGGCCCAAGTAAGATTACAAATTTAATGCTATAAAGAAGCCATTAAAATACGGATTGGAAGCATTATTATGCCGAATAATTTACTCTAATTTAGTTATGGGCTTATACGAGCAATAGCCTTCTTACGTTTTGATTTTTTGAGCTTGTACGAAAAATAGCCTTCCTAATGGTTGATTTTTTGGATTTAGTATATACTTAAACCCTGGTTGGAACAGTGGAAATAAGCCAAATTTTATTTTGGAAAATGTGCAAATTGTTGGATTGCCATCTTTGAAACTTAGAGAAAATCAGTATTTAGCGAATGCACACGCTACAAACAGAGACATCTACTATAAATATATTACCACTAAGATTCTTTTCCACATACATTAAGTAGTTCGATGACATATGTCATTTTTGACGTTTGTATCATATTTCAAGTTCGACTTGTGTAGTAAAATTGCGGTCGGCACTCGGCTCATTAAAATATTTTGTAGTTTTAGAAAATCATAAATAAAAAATGACGAATAAAACAAATCAGACCGATAATTTTAATAAACTGATGTACGTGGTGAACAATGAGGAGCAAATTTATATGA
Source organism: Tipula confusa (assembly GCA_963556175.1). Lineage (NCBI taxonomy): Eukaryota > Metazoa > Arthropoda > Insecta > Diptera > Tipulidae > Tipula > Tipula confusa. Next base: position 71,753,351 of record OY744476.1, read on the forward strand.
ATAATAAATGTGATTGGAGTTACTATGAATATTGTGAACGAATTGTTGCGGAGTCGGATGGTTTGCACAAGCAAAAAAATACCAAGATTTTTTCGCGTAACGATCGTAGACAAGCAGTTGATAAATTTATACAGTGGGCACGCGATAATGGGGCTGAATTTTCGGGAATCACTATAAAATCGATCGATCAATACGAGATGGGTTTGTTTGCAGAACGTGAATTTAAGCAAAACGAGATGTTTGTGAAGATCCCCAAGAAAATGATGATGACAATAAAATTGGTCGATAAAGAGATGCAAGAAGTTATGGATAAACTAAAAATTACACAGCACAATTTGGTCTTGATGCTGATTTTAATAGTGGAAAAGTTAAAGACGAATAGTTTTTGGCGACCGTATCTCGACATTCTGCCAAAGAAATATCCAGTTCCGCTGTACTACACACGAGCACAAATGGAAATAATTAAGCACACCGAAGCATTTCCAAGAGCCGTTAAACAATATAATTCGATTATAATGCATTTTACTAGTTGGAATATGGGATTGGTTACTGAAATGTGTGTGACAAAAAGTTTGGAGTCTAACTCGGTTGCGCAATTATTAAAAGATAACTTAACACTCGAATTGTTGCGTTGGGCACGGGCAACAATTATGACCCGGCAAAATTTAATACCACACTTGGAAGAGGGATCAACTAGTGCAGAAATGATACCGGCTCTAATTCCATTGTGGGACATGGCAAATCATGCCCAAGGCGGTTATTTATCTACCGACTACAATGATACCACGCATACTCTAGAAAGTTTCACAATCAGTGATTTGAAACGGGGTGACGAGGTATGTATGTATTACGGTGATCGAAACAATATCGCTATGCTGATCAATAATGGATTTTTCTGCCCAGAAAATGATTTTGGACTGTGGTTTCCAATTAAAAGTAAATATCATATGCCACTCTATCAGAAGTATAGGTTACCGAATTTTTTACCGATAAGCTATCGACCGAATTACGTTACATCGAATTTATTGACCGCAATTCGTATTTGCGTTATGGATGAGGCCACCGTAACAGAATGGATGAATAAAACGAATGGTGAAGAATTAACGGATCTTGACTATAAATTTCCCGATGAGGTGCTCGAGAAAAAAGTTTGGAAATATTTATGGATAACACTTTCGTTACGTTTAAAAAATTGTCAAACTGATGACCAAGTTGTTGAAGATTTGAAAAATTTAAATCTTAATCGTAAAAAGCGTGGACAAATAAGTTCTATGCTTATTGAGTATCGGGCCCGAGAGACCGAAGTGCTTCGTAAAACTATAAACTACGTCAAAGAAAAGTTAACGTCATTAGAGAAACCAACGTAATTTAAGTGTGGCGCATTTGTGTGATATCTTGTTTTGGATTTGATTACAATTGGCTCTACCAGACACTTCGACTGTTGAATTGTACTCATGTCCTATTATATTTTTGTTTTCGTATGTTTGATGTCAATCTGAATTCCGATTGTAAAACGACTAATTGTATGTATAAAATGTTTGTATTAATAAAAAAAAATTAACGTATTTTAAATGGTTTTAATAAAGTCAAAAAGATCGCATCAAGTCCTAACTTTGTCACCTTATCAACACACATACAAATTTCATAAGTTCCTCTTGAGTACAGTTAAGATTTTGTAGTCTGTCATTTTCTATATAAGGCCCGAATTTTATAAAATTAAATGTTGTTTAAATTCTGAGCTTAAAATTTAAAACCTAATTGAGATTCTAAACTTACATAATAGAAATGGCCGTTGTACAGTTAGTAATGAGTTAAGGGTGTACCCCTTTGCAAATTTCCGAATATGAAACAAAAGTCAATAGAACCCGAAATAGTGGTCCGTTTGTGATGAATGACAAATTTTTTTAAAAGCTCTCGACATCAGAAATAATACTGCACGTAAATATTCATACATTTTTACAAAAGATTTGAAGCATAAAAAATCGGTAAGTGGTACCCATTGCAAATTTCCGAATATGAAGCAAAAGTCAATAGAACACGAAATAGTAGTCCGATTGTGATGAATGATACCTTTTTTAAAAGCTCCTGACATCATAATTAATACTGCATCTAAATATCCATACATTTTTACAAATGAAAGCATAAAAAATCGAACTACTATTTCTGTTCTATTGACTTTCCCTTCATATTCAGAAATTTGCAAAGGGGTACCAATGACCTATTTTTTATGCTTTAAATCATTTGCAAAGGCTAAACCCTTTGCTGATTTTTTGGCATAAAAATTATTTGTTGAAATGTAAACATATTTTGATGCAGTATTTTTACTCATGACCAGAGCTTTTAATTAAGGTATCATTCATCACAATCGGGCTACTATTACGTTTTGTATTAATTTTAATTTAAAAAAAATTCTTAAATTTGCAAAGGCTAACTAACCCCTTTGCTGATTTTTTGGCATAAAAATTATTTAATGAAAAGTACACATATTTTGATGCAGTATTTTTACTCATGACCAGAGCTTTTAATTAAGGTATCATTCATCACAATCGGGCTACTATTACGTTTTGTGTTAATTTTAATTTAAAAAAATTACTACTATTACGTTTTGTATTAATTTTAATTAAAAAAAAAATTCTTAAATTTGCAAAGGCTAATCCCTTTGCTGATATTTTTACTCGTGACCAGAGCTTTTGTTTAAGGTATCATTCATCACAATCGGGCTACTATTACGTTTTGTATTAATTTTAATTAAAAAAAAATTCTTAAATTTGGAAAGGCTAACTAACCCCTTTGCTGATTTTTTGGCATAAAAATTATTTAATGAAAAGTACACATATTTTGATGCAGTATTTTTACTCATGACCAGAGCTTTTAATTAAGGTATCATTCATCACAATCGGGCTACTATTACGTTTTGTGTTAATTTTAATTTAAAAAAATTACTACTATTACGTTTTGTATTAATTTTAATTAAAAAAAAAATTCTTAAATTTGCAAAGGCTAATCCCTTTGCTGATATTTTTACTCGTGACCAGAGCTTTTGTTTAAGGTATCATTCATCACAATCGGGCTACTATTACGTTTTGTATTAATTTTAATTAAAAAAAAATTCTTAAATTTGGAAAGGCTAACTAACCCCTTTGCTGATTTTTTGGCATAAAAATTATTTAATGAAAAGTACACATATTTTGATGCAGTATTTTTACTCATGACCAGAGCTTTTATTTAAGGTATCATTTATCACTATTGGGCTACTATTACGTTTTGTATTAATTTTAATTTAAAAAAAATTCTTAAATTTGCAAAGGCTAACCCCTTTTCTGATTTTTTGGCATACAAATTATTTGCTAAAATGTACACATATTTTGATGCAGTATTTTTACTCATGACCAGAGCTTTGGTGTAAGGTATCATTCATCACAATCGGGCTACTATTACGTTTTGTATTAATTTTAATTTAAAAAAAATTCTTAAATTTGCAAAGGCTAACCCCTTTTCTGATTTTTTGGCATAAAAATTATTTGCTAAAATGTACACATATTTTGATGCAGTATTTTTACTCATGACCAGAGCTTTTAATTAAGGTATCATTCATCACAATCGGGCTACTATTACGTTTTGTATTAATTTTAATTTAAAAAAAATTCTTAAATTTGCAAAGGCTAACTAACCCCTTTGCTGATTTTTTGGCATAAAAATTATTTGTTGAAATGTACACATATTTTGATGCAGTATTTTTACTCATGACCAGAGCTTTTAATTAAGGTATCATTCATCACAATCGGGCTACTATTACGTTTTGTAATAATTTTAATTAAAAAAAAATCTTTAAATTTGCAAAGGCTAACTAACCCCTTTGCTGATTTTTTGGCATAAAAATTATTTGTTGAAAAGTACACATATTTTGATGCAGTATTTTTACTCATGACCAGAGCTTTTAATTAAGGTATCATTCATCACAATCGGGCTACTATTACGTTTTGTATTAATTTTAATTAAAAAAAAAATTCTTAAATTTGCAAAGGCTAACCCCTTTGCTGATTTTTTGGCATAAAAATTATTTGTTGAAATGTACACATATTTTGATGCAGTATTTTTACTCATGACCAGAGCTTTTAATTAAGGTATCATTCATCACAATCGGGCTACTATTACGTTTTGTATTAATTTTAATTAAAAAAAAATTCTTAAATTTGCAAAGGCTAACCCCTTTGCTGATTTTTTGGCATAAAAATTACTTGTTGAAATGTACACATATTTTGATGAAGTATTTTTACTCATGACCAGAGCTTTTAATTAAGGTATCATTCATCACAATCGGGCTACTATTACGTTTTGTATTAATTTTAATTAAAAAAAAATTCTTAAATTTGCAAAGGCTAACTAACCCCTTTGCTGATTTTTTGACATAAAAATTATTTGTTGAAAAGTACACATATTTTGATGCAGTATTTTTACTCATGACCAGAGCTTTTAATTAAGGTATCATTCATCACAATCGGGCTACTATTACGTTTTGTATTAATTTTAATTAAAAAAAAATTCTTAAATTTGCAAAGGCTAACCCCTTTGCTGATTTTTTGGCTTACAAATTATTTGTTGAAATGTACACATATTTTGATGCAGTATTTTTACTCATGACCAGAGCTTTTAATTAAGGTATCATTCATCACAATCGGGCTTCTATTACGTTTTGTATTAATTTTAATTAAAAAAAAAATTCTTAAATTTGCAAAGGCTAATCCCTTTGCTGATATTTTTACTCGTGACCAGAGCTTTTGTTTAAGGTATCATTCATCACAATCGGGCTACTATTACGTTTTGTATTAATTTTAATAAAAAAAAAATTCTTAAATTTGCAAAGGCTAACTAACCCCTTTGCTGATTTTTTGGCATAAAAATTATTTGTTGAAATGTACACATATTTTGATGCAGTATTTTTACTCATGACCAGAGCTTTTAATTAAGGTATCATTCATCACAATCGGGCTTCTATTACGTTTTGTATTAATTTTAATTAAAAAAAAATTCTTAAATTTGCAAAGGCTAACTAACCCCTTCGCTGATTTTTTGGCATAAAAATTATTTGTTGAAATGTACACATATTTTGATGCAGTATTTTTACTCATGACCAGAGCTTTTAATTAAGGTATCATTCATCACAATCGGGCTTCTATTACGTTTTGTATTAATTTTAATTTAAAAAAATTACTACTATTACGTTTTGTATTAATTTTAATTAAAAAAAAAATTCTTAAATTTGCAAAGGCTAATCCCTTTGCTGATTTCTTGGCATAAAAATTATTTGTTGAAATGTACACATATTTTGATGCAGTATTTTTACTCATGACCAGAGCTTTTAATTAAGGTATCATTCATCACAATCGGGCTACTATTACGTTTTGTAATAATTTTAATTAAAAAAAAATCTTTAAATTTGCAAAGGCTAACTAACCCCTTTGCTGATTTTTTGGCATAAAAATTATTTGTTGAAAAGTACACATATTTTGATGCAGTATTTTTACTCATGACCAGAGCTTTTAATTAAGGTATCATTCATCACAATCGGGCTACTATTACGTTTTGTATTAATTTTAATTAAAAAAAAATTCTTAAATTTGCAAAGGCTAACTAACCCCTTTGCTGATTTTTTGACATAAAAATTATTTGTTGAAAAGTACACATATTTTGATGCAGTATTTTTACTCATGACCAGAGCTTTTAATTAAGGTATCATTCATCACAATCGGGCTACTATTACGTTTAGTATTAATTTTAATTAAAAAAAAATTCTTAAATTTGCAAAGGCTAACCCCTTTGCTGATTTTTTGGCATACAAATTATTTGCTAAAATGTACACATATTTTGATGCAGTATTTTTACTCATGACCAGAGCTTTTAATTAAGGTATCATTCATCACAATCGGGCTACTATTACGTTTTGTATTAATTTTAATTTAAAAAAAATTCTTAAATTTGCAAAGGCTAACCCCTTTGCTGATTTTTTGGCTTACAAATTATTTGTTGAAATGTACACATATTTTGATGCAGTATTTTTACTCATGACCAGAGCTTTTAATTAAGGTATCATTCATCACAATCGGGCTACTATTACGTTTTGTATTAATTTTAATTTAAAAAAAATTCTTAAATTTGCAAAGGCTAACCCTTTTGCTGACTTTTTGGCATAAAAATTATTTGCTAAAATGTACACATATTTTGATGCAGTATTTTTACTCATGACCAGAGCTTTTAATTAAGGTATCATTCATCACAATCGGGCTACTATTACGTTTAGTATTAATTTTAATTAAAAAAAAAATTCTTAAATTTGCAAAGGCTAACCCCTTTGCTGATTTTTTGGCATAAAAATTATTTGTTGAAATGTACACATATTTTGATGCTGTATATTTACTTATGACCAGAGCTTTTAATTAAGGTATCATTCATCACAATCGGGCTACTATTACGTTTTGTATTAATTTTAATTTAAAAAAAAATTCTTAAATTTGCAAAGGCTAACCCCTTTGCTGATTTTTTGGCATAAAAATTATTTGTTGAAATGTACACATATTTTGATGCTGTATATTTACTTATGACCAGAGCTTTTAATTAAGGTATCATTCATCACAATCGGGCTTCTATTACGTTTTGTATTAATTTTAATTTAAAAAAATTACTACTATTACGTTTTGTATTAATTTTAATTAAAAAAAAAATTCTTAAATTTGCAAAGGCTAATCCCTTTGCTGATATTTTTACTCGTGACCAGAGCTTTTGTTTAAGGTATCATTCATCACAATTGGGCTACTATTACGTTTTGTATTAATTTTAATTAAAAAAAAAATTCTTAAATTTGCAAAGGCTAACCCCTTTGCTGATTTTTTGGTTTAAAAAGTATTTGTTGAAATGTACACATATTTTGATGCAGTATTTTTACTCATGACCAGAGCTTTTAATTAAGGTATCATTCATCACAATCGGGCTACTATTACGTTTTGTAATAATTTTAATTAAAAAAAAATCTTTAAATTTGCAAAGGCTAACTAACCCCTTTGCTGATTTTTTGGCATAAAAATTATTTGTTGAAATGTACACATATTTTGATGCAGTATTTTTACTCATGACCAGAGCTTTTAATTAAGGTATCATTCATCACAATCGGGCTTCTATTACGTTTTGTATTAATTTTAATTTAAAAAAATTACTACTATTACGTTTTGTATTAATTTTAATTAAAAAAAAATTCTTAAATTTGCAAAGGCTAATCCCTTTGCTGATTTCTTGGCATAAAAATTATTTGTTGAAATGTACACATATTTTGATGCAGTATTTTTACTCATGACCAGAGCTTTTAATTAAGGTATCATTCATCACAATCGGGCTACTATTACGTTTTGTATTAATTTTAATTAAAAAAAAAATTCTTAAATTTGCAAAGGCTAACCCCTTTGCTGATTTTTTGGCATAAAAATTATTTGTTGAAATGTACACATATTTTGATGCAGTATTTTTACTCATGACCAGAGCTTTTAATTAAGGTATCATTCATCACAATCGGGCTACTATTACGTTTTGTATTAATTTTAATTAAAAAAAAATTCTTAAATTTGCAAAGGCTAACCCCTTTGCTGATTTTTTGGCATAAAAATTACTTGTTGAAATGTACACATATTTTGATGAAATATTTTTACTCATGACCAGAGCTTTTAATTAAGGTATCATTCATCACAATCGGGCTACTATTACGTTTTGTATTAATTTTAATTAAAAAAAAATTCTTAAATTTGCAAAGGCTAACCCCTTTGCTGATTTTTTGACTTACAAATTATTTGTTGAAATGTACACATATTTTAATGCAGTATTTTTACTCATGACCAGAGCTTTGGTGTAAGGTATCATTCATCACAATCGGGCTACTATTACGTTTAGTATTAATTTTAATTTAAAAAAAATTCTTAAATTAGCAAAGGCTAACCCCTTTGCTGATTTTTTGGCTTACAAATTATTTGTTGAAATGTACACATATTTTGATGCAGTATTTTTACTCATGAATAGAGCTTTTAATTAAGGTATCATTCATCACAATCGGGCTACTATTACGTTTTGTATTAATTTTAATTTAAAAAAAATTCTTAAATTTGCAAAGGCTAACCCTTTTGCTGACTTTTTGGCATAAAAATTATTTGCTAAAATGTACACATATTTTGATGCAGTATTTTTACTCATGACCAGAGCTTTTAATTAAGGTATCATTCATCACAATCGGGCTACTATTACGTTTAGTATTAATTTTAATTAAAAAAAAATTCTTAAATTTGCAAAGGCTAACCCCTTTGCTGATTTTTTGGCATAAAAATTATTTGTTGAAAAGTACACATATTTTGATGCAGTATTTTTACTCATGACCAAAGCTTTTAATTAAGGTATCATTCATCACAATCGGGCTACTATTACGTTTTGTATTAATTTTAATTAAAAAAAATATTCTTAAATTTGCAAAGGCTAACCCCTTTGCTGATTTTTTGGCATAAAAATTATTTGTTGAAATGTACACATATTTTGATGCAGTATTTTTACTCATGACCAGAGCTTTTAATTAAGGTATCATTCATCACAATCGGGCTACTATTACGTTTTGTATTAATTTTAATTTAAAAAAAATTCTTAAATTTGCAAAGGCTAACCCTTTTGCTGACTTTTTGGCATAAAAATTATTTGCTAAAATGTACACATATTTTGATGCAGTATTTTTACTCATGACCAGAGCTTTTAATTAAGGTATCATTCATCACAATCGGGCTACTATTACGTTTAGTATTAATTTTAATTAAAAAAAAATTCTTAAATTTGCAAAGGCTAACCCCTTTGCTGATTTTTTGGCATAAAAATTATTTGTTGAAAAGTACACATATTTTGATGCAGTATTTTTACTCATGACCAAAGCTTTTAATTAAGGTATCATTCATCACAATCGGGCTACTATTACGTTTTGTATTAATTTTAATTAAAAAAAATATTCTTAAATTTGCAAAGGCTAACCCCTTTGCTGATTTTTTGGCATAAAAATTATTTGTTGAAATGTACACATATTTTGATGCAGTATTTTTACTCATGACCAGAGCTTTTAATTAAGGTATCATTCATCACAATCGGGCTACTATTACGTTTTGTATTAATTTTAATTTAAAAAAAATTCTTAAATTTGCAAAGGCTAACCCCTTTGCTGATTTTTTGGCATAAAAATTATTTGTTGAAATGTACACATATTTTGATGAAGTATTTTTACTCATGACCAGAGCTTTTAATTAAGGTATCATTCATCACAATCGGGCTACTATTACGTTTTGTATTAATTTTAATTAAAAAAAAATTCTTAAATTTGCAAAGGCTAACTAACCCCTTTGCTGATTTTTTGACATAAAAATTATTTAATGAAAAGTACACATATTTTGATGCAGTATTTTTACTCATGACCAGAGCTTTTAATTAAGGTATCATTCATCACAATCGGGCTACTATTACGTTTTGTATTAATTTTAATTTAAAAAAATTACTACTATTACGTTTTGTATTAATTTTAATTAAAAAAAAAATTCTTAAATTTGCAAAGGCTAACTAACCCCTTTGCTGATTTTTTGGCTTACAAATTATTTGTTGAAATGTACACATATTTTAATGCAGTATTTTTACTCATGACCAGAGCTTTGGTGTAAGGTATCATTCATCACAATCGGGCTACTATTACGTTTAGTATTAATTTTAATTAAAAAAAAATTCTTAAATTTGCAAAGGCTAACCCCTTTGCTGATTTTTTGGCATACAAATTATTTGCTAAAATGTACACATATTTTGATGAAGTATTTTTACTCATGACCAGAGCTTTTAATTAAGGTATCATTCATCACAATCGGGCTACTATTACGTTTTGTATTAATTTTAATTTAAAAAAAATTCTTAAATTTGCAAAGGCTAACCCTTTTGCTGACTTTTTGGCATAAAAATTATTTGCTAAAATGTACACATATTTTGATGCAGTATTTTTACTCATGACCAGAGCTTTTAATTAAGGTATCATTCATCACAATCGGGCTACTATTACGTTTAGTATTAATTTTAATTAAAAAAAAATTCTTAAATTTGCAAAGGCTAACCCCTTTGCTGATTTTTTGGCATACAAATTATTTGCTAAAATGTACACATATTTTGATGCAGTATTTTTACTCATGACCAGAGCTTTTAATTAAGGTATCATTCATCACAATCGGGCTACTATTACGTTTTGTATTAATTTTAATTTAAAAAAAATTCTTAAATTTGCAAAGGCTAACCCCTTTGCTGATTTTTTGGCTTACAAATTATTTGTTGAAATGTACACATATTTTGATGCAGTATTTTTACTCATGACCAGAGCTTTTAATTAAGGTATCATTCATCACAATCGGGCTACTATTACGTTTTGTATTAATTTTAATATAAAAAAAATTCTTAAATTTGCAAAGGCTAACTAACCCCTTTGCTGATTTTTTGGCATAAAAATTATTTAATGAAAAGTACACATATTTTGATGCAGTATTTTTACTCATGACCAGAGCTTTTATTTAAGGTATCATTTATCACTATTGGGCTACTATTACGTTTTGTATTAATTTTAATTTAAAAAAAATTCTTAAATTTGCAAAGGCTAACCCCTTTGCTGATTTTTTGGCATAAAAATTATTTGTTGAAATGTACACATATTTTGATGCTGTATATTTACTTATGACCAGAGCTTTTAATTAAGGTATCATTCATCACAATCGGGCTACTATTACGTTTTGTATTAATTTTAATTTAAAAAAAAATTCTTAAATTTGCAAAGGCTAACCCCTTTGCTGATTTTTTGGCATAAAAATTATTTGTTGAAATGTACACATATTTTGATGCTGTATATTTACTTATGACCAGAGCTTTTAATTAAGGTATCATTCATCACAATCGGGCTACTATTACGTTTAGTATTAATTTTAATTAAAAAAAAATTCTTAAATTTGCAAAGGCTAACCCCTTTGCTGATTTTTTGGCATTAAAATTATTTGCTAAAATGTACACATATTTTGATGCAGTATTTTTACTCATGACCAGAGCTTTTAATTAAGGTATTATTCATCACAATCGGGCTAATATTACGTTTAGTATTAATTTTAATTAAAAAAAATTTCTTAAATTTGCAAAGGCTAACCCCTTTGCTGTTTTTTTGGCTTACAAATTATTTGTTGAAAAGTACACATATTTTAATGCAGTATTTTTACTCATGACCAGAGCTTTTAATTAAGGTATCATTCATCACAATCGGGCTACTATTACGTTTTGTATTAATTTTAATTAAAAAAAAAATTCTTAAATTTGCAAAGGCTAACCCCTTTGCTGATTTTTTGGCATAAAAATTAGTTGTTGAAATGTACACATATTTTGATGCAGTATTTTTACTCATGACCAGAGCTTTTAATTAAGGTATCATTCATCACAATCGGGCTACTATTACGTTTTGTATTAATTTTAATTTAAAAAAAATTCTTAAATTTGCAAAGGCTAACCCTTTTGCTGACTTTTTGGCATAAAAATTATTTGCTAAAATGTACACATATTTTGATGCAGTATTTTTACTCATGACCAGAGCTTTTGTTTAAGGTATCATTCATCACAATCGGGCTACTGTTACGTTTTGTATTAATTTTAATTAAAAAAAAAATTCTTAAATTTGCAAAGGCTAACCCCTTTGCTGATTTTTTGGCATAAAAATTATTTGTTGAAATGTACACATATTTTGATGCAGTATTTTTACTCATGACCAGAGCTTTTAATTAAGGTATCATTCATCACAATCGGGCTACTATTACGTTTTGTAATAATTTTAATTAAAAAAAAATTCTTAAATTTGCAAAGGCTAACTAACCCCTTTGCTGATTTTTTGGCATAAAAATTATTTGTTGAAAAGTACACATATTTTGATGCAGTATTTTTACTCATGACCAGAGCTTTTAATTAAGGTATCATTCATCACAATCGGGCTACTATTACGTTTAGTATTAATTTTAATTAAAAAAAAAATTCTTAAATTTGCAAAGGCTAACCCCTTTGCTGATTTTTTGGCATTAAAATTATTTGTTGAAATGTACACATATTTTGATGCAGTATTTTTACTCATGACCAGAGCTTTTAATTAAGGTATTATTCATCACAATCGGGCTAATATTACGTTTAGTATTAATTTTAATTAAAAAAAATTTCTTAAATTTGCAAAGGCTAACCCCTTTGCTGTTTTTTTGGCTTACAAATTATTTGTTGAAAAGTACACATATTTTAATGCAGTATTTTTACTCATGACCAGAGCTTTTAATTAAGATATCATTCATCACAATCGGGCTACTATTACGTTTTGTATTAATTTTAATTAAAAAAAAAATTCTTAAATTTGCAAAGGCTAACCCCTTTGCTGATTTTTTGGCATAAAAATTATTTGTTGAAATGTACACATATTTTGATGCAGTATTTTTACTCATGACCAGAGCTTTTAATTAAGGTATCATTCATCACAATCGGGCTACTATTACGTTTTGTATTAATTTTAATTAAAAAAAAAAATTCTTAAATTTGCAAAGGCTAACAACCCCTTTGCTGATTTTTTGGCATTAAAATTATTTGCTAAAATGTACACATATTTTGATGCAGTATTTTTACTCATGACCAGAGCTTTTAATTAAGGTATTATTCATCACAATCGGGCTAATATTACGTTTAGTATTAATTTTAATTAAAAAAAATTTCTTAAATTTGCAAAGGCTAACCCCTTTGCTGTTTTTTTGGCTTACAAATTATTTGTTGAAAAGTACACATATTTTAATGCAGTATTTTTACTCATGACCAGAGCTTTTAATTAAGATATCATTCATCACAATCGGGCTACTATTACGTTTTGTATTAATTTTAATTAAAAAAAAAATTCTTAAATTTGCAAAGGCTAACCCCTTTGCTGATTTTTTGGCATAAAAATTAGTTGTTGAAATGTACACATATTTTGATGCAGTATTTTTACTCATGACCAGAGCTTTTAATTAAGGTATCATTCATCACAATCGGGCTACTATTACGTTTTGTATTAATTTTAATTTAAAAAAAATTCTTAAATTTGCAAAGGCTAACCCTTTTGCTGACTTTTTGGCATAAAAATTATTTGCTAAAATGTACACATATTTTGATGCAGTATTTTTACTCATGACCAGAGCTTTTGTTTAAGGTATCATTCATCACAATCGGGCTACTGTTACGTTTTGTATTAATTTTAATTAAAAAAAAAATTCTTAAATTTGCAAAGGCTAACCCCTTTGCTGATTTTTTGGCATAAAAATTATTTGTTGAAATGTACACATATTTTGATGCAGTATTTTTACTCATGACCAGAGCTTTTAATTAAGGTATCATTCATCACAATCGGGCTACTATTACGTTTTGTAATAATTTTAATTAAAAAAAAATTCTTAAATTTGCAAAGGCTAACTAACCCCTTTGCTGATTTTTTGGCATAAAAATTATTTGTTGAAAAGTACACATATTTTGATGCAGTATTTTTACTCATGACCAGAGCTTCTAATTAAGGTATCATTCATCACAATCGGGCTACTATTACGTTTAGTATTAATTTTAATTAAAAAAAAAATTCTTAAATTTGCAAAGGCTAACCCCTTTGCTGATTTTTTGGCATTAAAATTATTTGCTAAAATGTACACATATTTTGATGCAGTATTTTTACTCATGACCAGAGCTTTTAATTAAGGTATTATTCATCACAATCGGGCTAATATTACGTTTAGTATTAATTTTAATTAAAAAAAATTTCTTAAATTTGCAAAGGCTAACCCCTTTGCTGTTTTTTTGGCTTACAAATTATTTGTTGAAAAGTACACATATTTTAATGCAGTATTTTTACTCATGACCAGAGCTTTTAATTAAGATATCATTCATCACAATCGGGCTACTATTACGTTTTGTATTAATTTTAATTAAAAAAAAAATTCTTAAATTTGCAAAGGCTAACCCCTTTGCTGATTTTTTGGCATAAAAATTATTTGTTGAAATGTACACATATTTTGATGCAGTATTTTTACTCATGACCAGAGCTTTTAATTAAGGTATCATTCATCACAATCGGGCTACTATTACGTTTTGTATTAATTTTAATTAAAAAAAAAAATTCTTAAATTTGCAAAGGCTAACAACCCCTTTGCTGATTTTTTGGCATAAAAATTATTTGTTGAAATGTACACATATTTTGATGCAGTATTTTTACTCATGACCAGAGCTTTTAATTAAGGTATCATTCATCACAATCGGGCTACTATTACGTTTTGTATTAATTTTAATTTAAAAAAAATTCTTAAATTTGCAAAGGCTAACTAACCCCTTTGCTGATTTTTTGGCATAAAAATTATTTAATGAAAAGTACACATATTTTGATGCAGTATTTTTACTCATGACCAGAGCTTTTATTTAAGGTATCATTTATCACTATTGGGCTACTATTACGTTTTGTATTAATTTTAATTTAAAAAAAATTCTTAAATTTGCAAAGGCTAACCCCTTTGCTGATTTTTTGGCATAAAAATTATTTGTTGAAATGTACACATATTTTGATGCTGTATATTAACTTATGACCAGAGCTTTTAATTAAGGTATCATTCATCACAATCGGGCTACTATTACGTTTTGTATTAATTTTAATTTAAAAAAAAATTCTTAAATTTGCAAAGGCTAACCCCTTTGCTGATTTTTTGGCATACAAATTATTTGTTGAAAAGTACACATATTTTGATGCAGTATTTTTACTCATGACCAGAGCTTTTAATTAAGATATCATTCATCACAATCGGGCTACTATTACGTTTTGTATTAATTTTAATTTAAAAAAAATTCTTAAATTTGCAAAGGCTAACCCTTTTGCTGACTTTTTGGCATAAAAATTATTTGCTAAAATGTACACATATTTTGATGCAGTATTTTTACTCATGACCAGAGCTTTTCATTAAGGTATCATTCATCACAATCGGGCTACTATTACGTTTAGTCTTAATTTTAATTAAAAAAAAATTCTTAAATTTGCAAAGGCTAACCCCTTTGCTGATTTTTTGGCATAAAAAGTATTTGTTGAAATATACACATATTTTGATGCAGTATTTTTACTCATGACCAGAGCTTTTAATTAAGGTATCATTCATCACAATCGGGCTACTATTACGTTTTGTATTAATTTTAATTAAAAAAAAAATTCTTAAATTTGCAGAGGCTAACCCCTTTGCTGATTTTTTGGCATAAAAATTATTTGCTAAAATGTACACATATTTTGATGCAGTATTTTTACTCATGACCAGAGCTTTTAATTAAGGTATCATTCATCACAATCGGGCTACTATTACGTTTTGTATTAATTTTAATTTAAAAAAAATTCTTAAATTTGCAAAGGCTAACCCTTTTGCTGACTTTTTTGCATTAAAATTATTTGCTAAAATGTACACATATTTTGATGCAGTATTTTTACTCATGACCAGAGCTTTTAATTAAGGTATCATTCATCACAATCGGGCTACTATTACGTTTTGTATTAATTTTAATTTAAAAAAAATTCTTAAATTTGCAAAGGCTAACTAACCCCTTTCCTGATTTTTTGGCATAAAAATTATTTGATGAAATGTACACATATTTTGATGCAGTATTTTTATTCATGACCAGAGCTTTTGTGTAAGGTATCATTCATCACAATCGGGCTACTATTACGTTTTGTATTAATTTTAATTTAAAAAAAATTCTTAAATTTGCAAAGGCTAACTAACCCCTTTGCTGATTTTTTGGCATTAAAATTATTTGCTAAAATGTACACATATTTTGATGCAGTATTTTTACTCATGACCAGAGCTTCTAATTAAGGTATCATTCATCACAATCGGGCTAATATTACGTTTTGTATTAATTTTAATTAAAAAAAAATTCTTAAATTTGCAAAGGCTAACCCCTTTGCTGTTTTTTTGGCTTACAAATTATTTGTTGAAAAGTACACATATTTTGATGCAGTATTTTTACTCATGACCAGAGCTTTTAATTAAGGTATCATTCATCACAATCGGGCTAATATTACGTTTAGTATTAATTTTAATTAAAAAAAATTTCTTAAATTTGCAAAGGCTAACCCCTTTGCTGTTTTTTTGGCTTACAAATTATTTGTTGAAAAGTACACATATTTTGATGCAGTATTTTTACTCATGACCAGAGCTTTTAATTAAGGTATCATTCATCACAATCGGGCTACTATTACGTTTTGTATTAATTTTAATTTAAAAAAAAATTCTTAAATTTGCAAAGGCTAACCCCTTTGCTGATTTTTTGGCATACAAATTATTTGTTGAAAAGTACACATATTTTGATGCAGTATTTTTACTCATGACCAGAGCTTTTAATTAAGATATCATTCATCACAATCGGGCTACTATTACGTTTTGTATTAATTTTAATTTAAAAAAAATTCTTAAATTTGCAAAGGCTAACCCTTTTGCTGACTTTTTGGCATAAAAATTATTTGCTAAAATGTACACATATTTTGATGCAGTATTTTTACTCATGACCAGAGCTTTTCATTAAGGTATCATTCATCACAATCGGGCTACTATTACGTTTAGTCTTAATTTTAATTAAAAAAAAATTCTTAAATTTGCAAAGGCTAACCCCTTTGCTGATTTTTTGGCATAAAAAGTATTTGTTGAAATATACACATATTTTGATGCAGTATTTTTACTCATGACCAGAGCTTTTAATTAAGGTATCATTCATCACAATCGGGCTACTATTACGTTTTGTATTAATTTTAATTAAAAAAAAAATTCTTAAATTTGCAGAGGCTAACCCCTTTGCTGATTTTTTGGCATAAAAATTATTTGCTAAAATGTACACATATTTTGATGCAGTATTTTTACTCATGACCAGAGCTTTTAATTAAGGTATCATTCATCACAATCGGGCTACTATTACGTTTTGTATTAATTTTAATTTAAAAAAAATTCTTAAATTTGCAAAGGCTAACCCTTTTGCTGACTTTTTTGCATTAAAATTATTTGCTAAAATGTACACATATTTTGATGCAGTATTTTTACTCATGACCAGAGCTTTTAATTAAGGTATCATTCATCACAATCGGGCTACTATTACGTTTTGTATTAATTTTAATTTAAAAAAAATTCTTAAATTTGCAAAGGCTAACTAACCCCTTTCCTGATTTTTTGGCATAAAAATTATTTGATGAAATGTACACATATTTTGATGCAGTATTTTTATTCATGACCAGAGCTTTTGTGTAAGGTATCATTCATCACAATCGGGCTACTATTACGTTTTGTATTAATTTTAATTTAAAAAAAATTCTTAAATTTGCAAAGGCTAACTAACCCCTTTGCTGATTTTTTGGCATTAAAATTATTTGCTAAAATGTACACATATTTTGATGCAGTATTTTTACTCATGACCAGAGCTTCTAATTAAGGTATCATTCATCACAATCGGGCTAATATTACGTTTTGTATTAATTTTAATTAAAAAAAAATTCTTAAATTTGCAAAGGCTAACCCCTTTGCTGTTTTTTTGGCTTACAAATTATTTGTTGAAAAGTACACATATTTTGATGCAGTATTTTTACTCATGACCAGAGCTTTTAATTAAGGTATCATTCATCACAATCGGGCTAATATTACGTTTAGTATTAATTTTAATTAAAAAAAATTTCTTAAATTTGCAAAGGCTAACCCCTTTGCTGTTTTTTTGGCTTACAAATTATTTGTTGAAAAGTACACATATTTTGATGCAGTATTTTTACTCATGACCAGAGCTTTTAATTAAGGTATCATTCATCACAATCGGGCTACTATTACGTTTTGTATTAATTTTAATTAAAAAAAAAATTCTTAAATTTGCAAAGGCTAACCCCTTTGCTGATTTTTTGGCATACAAATTAGTTGTTGAAAAGTACACATATTTTGATGCAGTATTTTTACTCATGACCAGAGCTTTTAATTAAGGTATCATTCATCACAATCGGGCTACTATTACGTTTTGTATTAATTTTAATTAAAAAAAAATTCTTAAATTTGCAAAGGCGTTCCCTTTTGCTGACGTTTTTGCATTAAAATTATTTGCTAAAATATACACATATTTTGATGCAGTATTTTTACTCATGACCAGAGCTTTTAATTAAGGTATCATTCATCACCATCGGGCTAATATTACGTTTAGTATTAATTTTAATTAAAAAAAATTTCTTAAATTTGCAAAGGCTAACCCCTTTGCTGTTTTTTTGGCTTACAAATTATTTGTTGAAAAGTACACATATTTTGATGCAGTATTTTTACTCATGACCAGAGCTTTTCATTAAGGTATCATTCATCACAATCGGGCTACTATTACGTTTTGTATTAATTTTAATTTAAAAAAAAATTCTTAAATTTGCAAAGGCTAACCCCTTTGCTGATTTTTTGGCATACAAATTAGTTGTTGAAAAGTACACATATTTTGATGCAGTATTTTTACTCATGACCAGAGCTTTTAATTAAGGTATCATTCATCACAATCGGGCTACTATTACGTTTTGTATTAATTTTAATTAAAAAAAAATTCTTAAATTTGCAAAGGCTAACCCTTTTGCTGACTTTTTTGGCATAAAAAGTATTTGTTGAAATGTACACATATTTTGATGCAGTATTTTTACTCATGACCAGAGCTTTTAATTAAGGTATCATTCATCACAATCGGGCTACTATTACGTTTTGTATTAATTTTAATTAAAAAAAAAAATTCTTAAATTTGCAAAGGCTAACAACCCCTTTGCTGATTTTTTGGCATAAAAAGTATTTGTTGAAATGTAAACATATTTTGATGCAGTATTTTTACTCATGACCAGAGCTTTTAATTAAGGTATCATTCATCACAATCGGGCTACTATTACGTTTTGTATTAATTTTAATTAAAAAAAAAAATTCTTTAATTTGCAAAGGCTAACAACCCCTTTGCTGATTTTTTGGCATAAAAAGTATTTGTTGAAATGTACACATATTTTGATGCAGTATTTTTACTCATGACCAGAGCTTTTAATTAAGGTATCATTCATCACAATCGGGCTACTATTACGTTTTGTATTAATTTTAATTAAAAAAAAAAATTCTTAAATTTGCAAAGGCTAACAACCCCTTTGCTGATTTTTTGGCATAAAAAGTATTTGTTGAAATGTAAACATATTTTGATGCAGTATTTTTACTCATGACCAGAGCTTTTAATTAAGGTATCATTCATCACAATTGGGCTACTATTACGTTTTGTATTAATTTTAATTTAAAAAAAATTCTTAAATTTGCAAAGGCTAACCCCTTTGCTGATTTTTTGGCATAAAAATTTTTTGCTAAAATGTACACATATTTTGATGCAGTATTTTTACTCATGACCAGAGCTTTTAATTAAGGTATCATTCATCACAATCGGGCTACTATTACGTTTTGTATTAATTTTAATTAAAAAAAAAAATTCTTAAATTTGCAAAGGCTAACTAACCCCTTTGCTGATTTTTTGGCATAAAAATTATTTGTTGAAAAGTACACATATTTTGATGCAGTATTTTTACTCATGACCAGAGCTTTTGTGTAAGGTATCATTCATCACAATCGGGCTACTATTACGTTTTGTATTAATTTTAATTTAAAAAAAATTCTTAAATTTGCAAAGGCTAACCATTTTGCTGACTTTTTTGCATTAAAATTATTTGCTAAAATGTACACATATTTTGATGCAGTATTTTTGCTCATGACCAGAGCTTTTAATTAAGGTATCATTCATCACAATCGGGCTAATATTACGTTTAGTATTAATTTTAATTAAAACAAAATTCTTAAATTTGCAAAGGCTAACCCCTTTGCTGATTTTTTGGCATAAAAATTATTTGCTAAAATGTACACATATTTTGATGCAGTATTTTTGCTCATGACCAGAGCTTTTGTGTAAGGTATCATTCATCACAATCGGGCTACTATTACGTTTTGTATTAATTTTAATTAAAAAAAAAAATTCTTAAATTTGCAAAGGCTAACAACCCCTTTGCTGATTTTTTGGCATAAAAAGTATTTGTTGAAATGTACACATATTTTGATGCAGTATTTTTACTCATGACCAGAGCTTTTAATTAAGGTATCATTCATCACAATCGGACCACTATTTTGTGTTCAATTGACTTTTGCTTCATATTCGGAAATTTTTAAAGGGGTACCACTTACCGATTTTTTATGCTACAAATCATTTGTAAAAATGTATGAATATTTAGGTGCAGTATTTATTCTGATGTCGGGAGCTTTTTAAAGAATTATCATTTATCGCAATCAGACCACTATTTCGTGTTCGGCGGCGTTTATTCTGATTTCGGTTAAACTGTTGGAAATTTCTTCAATTATTACTTTTTTGCTAATTCCAGCATCATTCAAAGTTTACCTGTTCAAAAAGATATACATAAAACAACATTAAACAATACAACGAATTTTAATGTAGATAAATTAAACTGCCGATATATTTCTTCAACAACAACCATATGACCACCTCCACTTTCTTATTAAGCCGACGACTTCAACTCATTTCGTTTTCTTATGTACGTTTCAATACATTTTATTGAAACCGATTTCAGTTTTTATGTTATACTCGCAGTGTTAAGATACGACGAACCGTCGCGTATTCTTATATATCTTAAAATACATTCATTTATTTTATTATAAGAAAATTAAGTTTCTCTTTTCGCTTGTTTTGTTGTGTGTGCCTTAACTCTATCGTTATATACCTTAAAAAATACTAATACATAAATTTATTTATTTATTTAAATATAAAAAAAAAAAAAAAAAATTAAAAATTAAAAAAATTATATAATTTATTTGTGTGGCTTAAGTGAAATTCGTTTTAATTATTTTAGTTAAGAATTAATTAAAAATGTGAATTGTGAATTTAATAAATAAAAAAGTTAATTAAATTAAATGTTTGCAAGATTAAAATTAGAAAATGATGTGGTTGCCGCGTCCAGTGACAAAATTATTTGATCTGCTGAAGTGAATGAATTTTTTGTGTCTTAAAACGACGTGAAAACACGCTTCAAAAAGCCATAATTATTATTTTTATAGATATTTTGTTTTTTGTTTTTAATTTTATATTTAATTTATTTAATTAGTTCGCATAAAATTTATAAATAATGAAACGAAATATTTTTTTATTGTTTTTAATTTATAATATTGGATATTCAATACAAAATCCACAAGGTAAGCGATTTTGACTTAACATTTACGTTTGTGTGAGTGGCTGTGTGTGTGTTTCAATGTATGTGATTGTTTTGGTTGGAAAACTTTGTATGGCGCAGACCAGTGGCGTACGCATCTATCAACATTTTTGTTTATACTTTTAATATATGATTTATGTAATCTTGAAAAGTTGTAAAATTGCAGGTTGTGGAAAGTTCTTTATGTCCAATTTGATATGTTTGCTTTACTTTAAATTTTAAAGTATTCAAACAGAATTATGAAGTTTGGTGTACGCGGTTTCTGCGTGAATTTTATTTTATTTTTTAACACCTTTCATGTTGTGGTAAAGTACTTTTGTATCGGGTGCCGGTGGCACGGCTCGAAACTACTTGAATATTTATATCGATTTGTTGTTGGTTATGTTAGGTAATGTAATCGTTAAGTGGTTATAAGATCTTTTCCGCTTTTGGATTTTTAAATTAATCGGTAGATCGATTTTTAGCTATTATTACATGCAGGAAGAGATGTCATTGAATATTCCAATAGGTTTATGTAATTAATAACTATCGATGAACATAATAACAAAGTTAAATCAATATATTTCGAATTGGTTACGAATTTGATTAGTTTGTTGAAATACGATTTAACTTATAATTTCTCCCAATACTTGATAAACATTTGAAAAGGTAGTCCTCAAAATTTTTGATAATTTCCGTAACGGTTACTAACTATGTTTATTATTTGATAATTTTTAAATATTGAAATCAATCCAACCATTTAAATATATTTCGAATTGAATAAACATTTTAAAGAAAAGCACAGTTTGATTAACTGATTGAAATACAATTCAAGTTTAAATAAAATTTGATTATTCCAATATTATTTCTTGGTAATAATTTTCTCGGAAATTTGAAATGTAAATCTACTTATACAATCAAGTTTAGATCCATTTTGATTTTCCCAATATTATTCCCAATGTGCTTTAAAACCATTTTCAGATCATATTCAATTTTGGTTCAATTTAATACAAGTTTGATAGTCCAACCTCCACTTTTAATTTTAATTTTATAAAACGTCGCTCAGTTTTTAACTTCAGTTCAAATCGATCAAGTAATGTATGATGAAAATATTTAGTCAAATATTAATGTACAAATACAATTTGATAAAAAATTGAAAATATTTTTTCAAAATATTTGAAAATTTCGGTTTTTTTTGCTCTAATTGTATGTCTTTCAACAATATAAACGTTCAAACTGTCACACTTTTATTTTTTTTATTAAATTTTGATTAGATTTCATTTAAAAATTTGTAATCAAACAAAATCTTTTAAATTTGGAGTATTACCTAACAATTTGTGTATAATTTTATTTATTACTTGAAATATACTTCTACTAACAATCAAGTTTAGATCAAATTTGATTATTTCAATATTATTCCCGGTATTCTTCGAACCCATTTTCAAACCACATTCAATTTTGGATTAAATAATTTGCACTGAAAACATTAGATTGAATGTAGTTTGATAAAACTTTGATGTAGAGTTCAAACCACCACTCTAATTTTTTATCAAACAACTCTAGTTTTTAGTTAAAAATTTGTAATCAAACAGAAAAACAAATGAGTTACAATTGAAACGTTTAATCAAATATAATTTGATACAAGTTTGATAAAATATTCAAACCACCATTTTTAATTTTTTTTTTTATGAAACGTTGAAAACTTTAAAAAAATTGTAATCAAACAGAAGAACTTTTTTTAAATTTGGATTGAATTGATTAGAAACTATCGATCAAGTTAATTACAAAGTTCAATCGAATTTTAATTTTGTTCAAAATTTGATTAGTGTCTTGAAATACGATTTAACTTATAACTTACTATGCAGGTTAAATTAAGTTTAATTGTTTTAATATCATATTTATACATTTGATGACAATTTTTAAATATTAAAACTAATCTTACCTTAGTTTGATGAAAATTTGAACTGTTTGGAAATTCTACAATCAAGCTAAGATCGGGTTGAATTATCCCAATACTATTCCTTATGTTCTTTAAACCCATTTTCAGATCATTTTCAATTTTGGATCAAATGAGTTACAATTGAAACATTTAATCAAATACAATTTGATACAAGATTGATAAAATGTTCAAACCGCCATTTTTAATTATTTTTTATAAAAGGTCGATCACTTTAAAGAACTTAATTCAAATTTGGTTTGAATTGATTAAAAATTACTACTCAATTTAATTAGCAACTTGAAACATAATTCTATATATAATCAAGTTTGATCATGTTCAATTTTGGATCAAATAATTTATAATAAATATTTGAAAATGATCAATATACTTTAATGTTCAGTACAATTTGATTTATTACTTGAAATATAATTCAACTTACAATCAAATTTAGTTTGATGAAAATTTGAAAAGGTAATTTCCAAATATTTTTATAATTTTAATTAAAATTTCGGGTTCAGAATAATAAAAAATATTTAAACTATCATTTTTCAATGATTTTATTAAACGTCCATCAGTTTTAAGGTGAATATTTGAATCAAACTAAAATTTAATTGATTAACTGTTATTCAATATTTAATCAAGTTTGATTTTCAGAAATTGTTTAGTAATCACGTTAAATTTGGGATCAAATAATTTATAATGAAAATATAAGTTTGATAAAAATTTGATGAAATATTTAACCATCAGTTTTAATTTTTTTATAAAACATCGACCAGTTTTAAGTATTTCAAGTTGTAATCAATCAGAAGAACAAAATTTAAGTTGGATTTGAATTGATTAATAATTTGTAATCAAATCAAATATAATGTGATTCAAGTTATTTTAAGTTTTTGCTTAATTTGATTACCTACTAGAAATACGATGCAACCTATAATCAAGTTTTATGGTTCTCAATTTTCGGTAGTTTTCGGTAATATTTTCAGGTCACGTTTAATTTTGGATCAATTGTCTTCTAATAAAATAATTTAATCAAATATTTAAGTACAAATTCAGTTTGATACAAATTTGAAATATAATTTGATTTGCTTCGTGAAAAATAATTTAACTTAAAAAATCCAGCTTAAATCAAATTTGATCATCCTAGTATTAGATTTTCACATTTGATGAAAATTTGAAAAGAAAGTCTATTAAATCTTGAAAAATTTTAACCAACCTTACCTTTTATTATGATTTCAATAGACTTAATTTAAAAAATTAAATTTCAGTTTTTAGTTGGAAATTTAAATCAAACTGAAAAACAAAATTTAAATATGGTTTGAATTGATTAATATTTTGTGATCAATATAAATACTAAGTGTTTCAAACTATATTAAGTTTCTGCTCAAGTTGATTAACTATATGTTTAAAAAATAATTTAACCTATAATCAAGTTTAAATCGAATTTGATTGTTTAAATTTTGTAATCGGTTATATGGTTTGATGGAAATTTGAAAATAATATTTAATATCTTTAAATTAATTTTCACAGTTTTTCTAATTTTTAAATGTAATTTGTAAAATACTAAATACTTTCAAACCATAACTATTCAAATCTATCGAACGTCGATCACTTTTTATTGATAGTTCATTATTGATTAATTATTACTAGAATGGGCAACCAATCAAATCAAGAATTCCTTCAATTTGACACAGTAAAGACGAAACTTTCTCAATGGCCTCTATGGCTCTATTAGATGAGTTTTCATGGATTCTACTGACGATTCCCACACTCCCCCAAAGTATGGAAATAGAATTAGCATAAAATGCCAATTTTGAGCTTTTCTTCACTGTGGCTTCTGCATTAATAAATGATCTCTTACGTTTGATTTTAAATTTTGATAGTTAGTTGGCCAATTATTTCATTTGAGTATCGACCTTCTAAAAACACATACAACATCTAGAAATGAATCTAAACTCTTAATTAGGAATTTATATGAAAGTTCTCGTTTCGCCTTTATGGTCGTGATCTAAAACATTTATGGCTTGTACATATTGTTTTATCACTAATATGTAAGCCTGCCTCAGGTTACTCGTTTTCAAAACTAACGTCTCATTGAGCTTGGTTTAGTATGTTTGGCATCTAAAAATAAACCTACGCACCATGGACAATATTCAAATCACCAAAATTCTAATTTTTCATCCTGAACCCAGTAACAGTTCACTTGATCGAAGTCCTCCGTAGAAATTTTGGAAACCATGTTAGGAAGAATCAGTTTCCATTTTGCTGGGTGAGCGGTAAGGTCTGCTAATACTATCGACGGGTCTGTCCAAGCTTTCCTTTTCTCTACTGGAATACTCCATGCGACCACAATAAAGCACTACAAAGCTCGTACCTTGGAGTAATTATCGTTTTAATATGTACCACCTATGTTTTAGCTACAAAAATATTCGTCACAACTTTACCGTTGGAATACGTTGGAATATGCGTTTTATATTCACTACAGCTCTATAATCCTCCTTGCTAGAATTACAAAGTCCTTGCACTTTACAGTTACTTGCGCCAGTCAATCATGGAATTTTTAGCTTACAAAAGTCTATAATTCTTGAAAATGGTTGTTGATATGCCAGTATTTTGACCCAGCTACCCAAGGGATCAAACGAACAGTTCAATGAATCAGACAAAAACTCTTATTTTGTTGCATAGCTTTCATTTTTGACAGGAATCATCGACAAAGTCATTCATTGTTACTTTTGCCGATTCTTTTTTAAATGCTGCTGTGATCATTCAGATACTTGATTGCTAGAAAAGAGAGCTGAGAGATCTGCTAAATTATTGGTTTGGGCTCCCTCGGACTACCATAAAATCATCTGGTAATGTTTATCAGAGTCAATTATTTGTATCTATGGTAACAAGTTTTCTTGATATCGGCTGTCATCACGTACTTAAATAGGTCTCAAATCTGATTTTGTAAACTTTTATAAAATGTTAACACTTTTCAGGAGCAGCAAACCCAATTTTCATATATATTCTTCTGAATAGGCTTAGTGATTTTGCAAAACTGCCACTTCTATTGAGTTTAAATAAAAGACTAAACAAAAAAATCGAGTGATGTGCGATCATGCTAACTCTTTATTCTTTGTTCAAATTTATCGTTAAAATGATTGGTCATGTGATCTTCGATTAGTTGATCAAATGATAGTTTTGATATAAATTAATAACTCTTCATTTTTTTAATAGCTTACTTATTTGCTGATCGATCTACAGATCTTTTGATCTTAACAATTTTGTATCCTAATTAACATACAAACAGATCGTGATTTTCAATGTTAAATATAGTATTTGCGATAATCCGCTTGCGATCATATATGTCTATTTTTGAACTTGACGATGCCAATATATAAAATCTGCACAATCATGTGATCTTATCTGTGTATATAGACGTATATTGATTGAACAAATTTTTTTTTAAAATGCTCATCAATTATTTTATTTTTTACGATCGTAAATAATTTATGGACCGATCCGAATTATATAATTTCATAATAACTCACCTGTGTATAAACCATCTTCAATTGTGGTCTAGAATCGAAGATGACACGATTAATTTTGCATTATTTATTTTGACAGACATGACATGGTTACGTCAACACTTTAAACTCATATATGCACACACAAAAATTTCCATCGATCAAAATTAAACCAAATTTAATAATATGCTGGTAATATCGATATTGGTTCGATTTCCATTTAAGTCGATGATCATAGACCGATCATGATCGTTTACCGAAATGGTAAAATTTTCATTATATGGTTTTATTTTTAACCCTATAGCTTCTGATTTGTAGGTCAATACTACCAAATACGAGAGTATGCTGGTTAAGATCGATGATCATATTTTTTTGACTCGAAAAAAATCAAAATCCGGCTTAAATTATACTTTGTGCAGTTCAATCCGGAAATGTCATAACAACTAAATCAATTCAAATGATTGATCATTTGTGAATTGATCGCTACTATAAAATATTAATTTACCACATAAATAAGCTAAACCACAAATTTGTTTATACTCCAATGACTTAATCGAATGTGAAATGATCAGTCAAAGTAAATGACATATATGTTTTATAAAAACGACCTTGCGCCATCTATATGAAATTAACATTTTATTTTTTAAAATGATATAATCTACAAAACAAGAAAAAGGTGATCATCACTTAACATTTCTTGTAGTAGAATGAATTTAATTAAGGTAAAAACCCAAAATGTCGTCATTAAGTCGTGTTTTATGTCGTCATCACATTGTATAGTTCCAGTTCAAATGAAATTGATCGACAAATTTTATTATTTTTTTTCGTTGATATTTATAAAATCGTTTTGATCGATCATGATCGCGATCGTAACTATATCGCAAAAAAAAAATGTAAACACAGAACACAATTTTTTTTATGTATATTCACAAAACTATAAAAAGTAAATTTCTGGAAGGCCTTGAGCAAAATGGAAAGTATAACTACTATTTTGTGTTTTGCTTGAAATTTCTTGGCTTGGATATAATTAAAAAAAAAATGTTTTCTGCACTGAACGTTTTAAAAAAAATATATTTTGAAATGAGACCAAATCTATTTGTTAGCTATAGATATAAATACATAATTGTTGTGCTGCAATTTTTTAATTTTAAATGAAACAAATCAGCTGAGTACAGTATTTATTATTTATGTATCTGGTATTTAAGAATCACACACAAACACGTATTTAAGATGATTCGACTTAATTTTAATAGTTTAACTTTAATAGCGGATATAAAAATAGTTGTATAAAGATTTCAAGTTTAACCATATCATACTTAAATTGAGAAGGAGTTTTAAGTGTTTCAAGCTAATTAAATGTAATCATCCTTGAATTGGTATACACTCGTACGATTCAGTAGTTGTCACACAGTCCAAAAATAACTTCATACGCTCATCACTACCATTTTCACCAACAGACCTAATTTTCAACGAAACTAATACACTTAGTTTATTTTAAAATCGTTTTCTATATGGAGGAGAGATAAAATTATATTGCAAATTGCATTCATTTGCATCATATATAAGATTGTGTATATATAATTAATAGACGTTACATAATGCAAAGATCGAGTGAACAAGATTTTTTTTATATTGTTGCGCGAAAAGATGCAGCAATATTAAATCGAGGTATGTAAGTCAGAAAATGTTTTTTTATGGTTACAAAGATAACATAAACTGGTTGTTTTGTATGTTAGATTAAAGTTCCGGGAAATGCTTTTAAATAGTAAAGTATATACGGTTGATTTACTTAATAATTTACATATATAATATGTTGATATAACAATTTAAAATTTTTAGGTTAACTGTTACTTTTCCAAATTTTTTTTTGATTAAGTCTACTTTTAGCTTAAGTCTTAAATCCACTGATTTACACTAAGTGGTAAAAAAAATTATTAAGGCAGCGCACAATGATGCAGTCTTTTTCCTTATACTTATGTTTACTTAAGTCACGTTATAAAAAGTAACTTAAGCTAAGTAGCATAACTTAAGCAAAAGTCAAGTAACAGTTTTAACTACTGTCATCAAGGCTCATAACTTATGTCATTTTGTTTAAGTTAAGTATCAAATATTTGGCTTAACATATTTTATATTAACATGAAGTATAACCTAATTTAAGACACAAAAAATATAAAAATCTAAACTTAAGCTATGACATGTTGATCGCACCATAGCCATTCAATTTTGAACGAAATTTATTTCAAAGAGTCATTTGAATACCGAAACAAGTTAAAAATAAAGTGGTACTTAAGTAAAGTAACATAATGTTGACTTAAGTCATGTTAAAATATGTTAAGCTTTAAATCCAGTTTCCTCTGAACAAAGTTTAAATACTGCACTAATTCCGATGATGGTAGATGAAATATTATAATTTTTTAATCTTTCAGCTTAAGCCATGATATCGTTATAGATGCTTATATGGACGTTTAATTATATTAATGATTTAAAGCAATGAGCTTAAGTCCCATTAATTTTTTTTAGAGTAATGTAATCAAGATACATTTTTCGTAAATATGTCAGCTGAAGTCACTTGGTTTAATTAGAGTAACATAAATTTGATTTAAGTTATTTTTCATCTAAATGTTTTGAAGTTGGGGTCTATTATTAAACTATGTACCTTAAAAATAACCAAACTTAGATATGCCGTTGTTTGTGTCCAAATAGTGTAATCTGTTTTAAGTCACATGTATGTATATTTTTAAACAAACCAAAAAAGGAACACATGCTTCATAATAAAAATAAAGTTGAACTTAAGTAAAGCAACATAATGTTGACTTAAGTCATGTCGCAATTGTCTGTATTTAAATATGTTAAACTTTAAATATAGATTTCTCAGAAGAAAGTTTAAATACTTAACCAATTGTATTGATTACAGATGAAATAATCGAAAGTTGTAGTTTTTCAGCTTAAGCCATGATGTTTTGATATAGTAATAGACGATGATACAGTCGTCTAATTACAGTATTGATTTGTTTTAAAGCAATGAACTTAAGTCACAAAAATTTATTTAGGGTACTATAATCAAGATCCATTTCTCATAAATATGTTAACTTAAGTCACTTGGTTTAAGTTGAGTAATATAAATTGGACTTAATTTATTTTCTATCTAAATGTTTTAATAATGGGTTCTGTATTTAAACTTTGTACCTTAAAAATAAAAAAAATTGCTTAAGTCTTTGTTTTTTCAAAATATTAAAACTGCTTTAAGTCACATGTTTATTTTTAAACAGTCATGGCAATACAGACATGGCTTAACAGACATTTAAATACTGAAAAAAATTGAAAATAAATTTGAACTTAAGTTAAGTAATCTAATATGGACTTAAGTCGTGTCTGAATTTTCTGTACTTAAAGACGGTATTCTCTGAACCAAGCTTACATACTGTCCCAATCGTTTTGGTTTGAGTTGAGATAATCTATTTTTTTAAGTCTTTTAACTTAAGCCATGATATTTTGAAATAGTAGTAGATGATCAAATGGTCGTTTAGTTGTAGTTTTAATTTATTTTAAAGCAATGAGCTTAAGTCACAATACTTTCTTTAAAGTACTGTAATCAACACTTTTATCATTAATCTTTTAACGTAAGTCACTTGGTTTAAGTTGAGTAATATAAATTTGACTTAAGTTATTTTTCATCTAAATGTTTTAAAGTTCTGTTTTTAAACTTTGTACCTTAAAAATAACAAAAATTTGTTCAAAGTCAATTTTTCAATCAAAATAATAGTATAAACTGTTTTAAGTCACATGTATATTTTTAAACTAATCAAACTCCATACTTCAGGCGGAAATCATTAATTTTACTAAGTATTCAAATTTCAGCTTATTTTTGAAAAATTTGTTCTAAAGAATCTTAACTGTCATTTGAATACTTAAATAAAAAAAAAGTTGCACTTAAGTTAAATAACATAATTAAATCACGTCTCAATTTGCTGTATAATAAGTTCAGCTTTAAATACGGTATTATCTGAATAAAGTTTACATACTGTCCCAATTGTTTTGATTTGAGATGAAATAATCAATTTTTTAAGTCTTTTAACTTAAGCCCTGATGTTTTGAAATCGTAGTAGATGATTATATGGTCGTTTAATTATAGTATTGATTTATTTTAAAGAAATGATCTTAACTTTATTTTTTTTTGAGTGACTTAAGTTACTTGGTTTAAGCTGAGTAACATACATTTGATTTAACTATTTTTCATCTAAATGTTTGAAAGATGGATTGTATTTAGCAAGGTTTTCGAAAACATACTACAAGTTTAAATCATAAATGTTATTAAGTAATCAGATTTAAGCCATGTTATTTAACGTCATTAATTTTAAAGAGAGTTTTAAAACCCAAGAATGTCGAAATTAATTAAGAACCAACTTGCACCATAACCCATTATTACTTTAAATGTTTTCCTAAGTCACATATTAAAACAGTTACTTAAATAAAATAAAATATTGCTGACTTAAGTCATTTTTAAATTTACTAATATATTTAAAATATGTTGAGCTTTTAATATGATGTTGCTTTATGAAAGTTTAAATACTACACCTTATTTATATACAAATTTACCTATTATTTTAAATTTCAGCTTAAGCCTTAAGTTACTTTGATATCAATTTAAAGGTCATTTAATTACAGTATTGATTTATTTTTTAGCATAGAGGTTAAGTCAATATAACATATTTTAAAGTACAGCAATCCTGACTTACCTTGTGGTTGGTCATATATTGTGGTAATGTAGTTAAATATTACTTAGCAATCATATTTAAGCCATGCTATCGATTCCAATTCATGACAAGTGATATAACTACTAAAGTAAAATTAATTTGACTTAAGTTATGTGTCATTTATGACTCTTACGACTATTACGGCTATAATTACGTTCTCATGACTATTACGGCTATAATTTAAGCCACAAATTGAAATAGTTACTTAAGTTAAGTAACATAATGTTAATTTATATCAAGGTTACAGATTCAGCAATCAATTACTGTTTAAATACTAAAAATTTTAATACTACTTTATATAGTATATTAATTGTAAACGAAATTATCGAATTTTTTAAAACTTTCAGCTTAAGCTTTTTTACGTCTTTAGCATAAAATATAAATACAGTATTAAAACTTTTATGAATTGAATATATTTTTAAGTACTGTATTCCTGACTCATTTGTCAAAATTATTTTATATTGGGATGATTAATTTACGTTATTTAACTTAAATTGTATTTTATTAAAAAATATATTAAAGATTTTATTTTTTATGCTCAATATTTATAAAATAATAAAATTTTGCTTAAGCCATAGTTTGTGTAAATCAATTTAACCTAAAGATAAGTAACAATAAAATTACATAGCAAAATAGTAACTTAAGTTAAGTAACATAATAATTACTTAAGACAAGTTTTAATTGCATGTTTTGGTATCTTTTTTATAAATTTTAAATATTGCACTTATTGTAATAGTTATAAACGAATTTTGTAAATATTTTAAGCTTCAAGCTTAAGCCATGTTATGTTGATATCATACTAGATGATTATATAATTATTTGCTAAAAATATTAAAACATTAAGCTAAAGTCCCCATAACTTGGTTTAATTACCACAATTCATGAGAAGTAACATTGTAATTAGTCTTAAGTAACTTGGTTTAAGCTAAGTAAAATTTATTTGACTTAAATTATGTTTAATTTAAAATCCTTACAACTATATTAATTTAAGTCACTTAGTGAAATAGTTACTTAAGTTAAGTAACATAATGTTAATTTAATTCAAGGTTACATAGTCAACAGTCAATTACTGTTTAAATACTAAAATTTTAAATACTACTTTATATAGTATATCAATTGTAGACGAATTTATCGAATTTTTTAAAACTTTCAGCTTAAGCTTTTTTATGTCTTTAGCATACAATATAAATACAGTATTAAAACTTTTATAAATTGAATATATTTTTAAGTACTTTATTCCTGACTCATTTGTCAAAACTATTTTATATTGGGATGCTTAATTTACGATATTTAACTTAAATTGTATTTTATTAAAAAACATATTAAAGATATGTTTAGTTTTTATGCTCAATATTTTTAAAATAATAAAATTTTGCTTAAGCCATAGTTTGTGTAAATCAATTTAACCTAAAAATTAAGTTACATTAATAAAATTACATAGCAAAATAGTTACTTAAGTTAAGTAATATAATATTAACTTAAGTCAAGTTTTAATTGCATGTTTTGGTATTTTTTATGAAGTTTAAATATTGCACAAATTGTAATAGTTATAAACGAATTTTGTAAATATTTTAAACTTCCAGCTTAAGCCATGTTATGTTGATATCATACTAGATGATTATATAATTATTTGCTAAAAATATTAAAACATTAAGCTAAAGTCCCCATAACTTGGTTTAATTACCACAATTCATGAGAAGTAACATTGTAATCAGTCTTAAGTAACTTGGTTTAAGCTAAGTAAAATTTATTTGACTTAAATTATGTTTCATTTAAAATCCTTACAACTATATTAATTAAAGTCACTTAGTGAAATGGTTACTTAAGTTAAGTAACATAATGTTAACTTAATTCAAGGTTACACAGTCAACAGTCAATTACTGTTTAAATACTAAAATTTTAAATACTACTTTATATAGTATATCAATTGTAGACGAATTTATCGAAATTTTTAAAACTTTCAGCTTAAGCTTTTTTACGTCTTTAGCATTAAATATAAATACAGTATTAAAACTTTTATAAATTGAATATATTTTTAAGTACTGTAATCCTGACTCATTTGTCAAAATTATTTTATATTGGGATGCTTAATTTACGTTATTTAACTTAAATTGTATTTCATTAAAAAATATATTAAAGATTTTATTTTTTATGCTCAATATTTTTAAAATAATAAAATTTTGCTTAAAATAATCATTTTTGCTGTTTGTGTAAATCAAGTTAACCTAAAGATAAGTAACATTAATAAAATTACATAGCAAAATAGTTACTTAAGTTAAGTAACATAATATTAACTTAAGTCAAGTTTTAATTGCATGTTTTGGTATTTTTTTTTTATGAAGTTTAAATATTGCACTAATTGTAATAGTTATAAACGAATTTTGTAAATATTTTAAACTTCCCGCTTAAGCCATGTTATGAATATCATACTAGATGATTAAATTAAAAAAAAATTAAAACATTGACTGGCTTTAATTACCACAATTCATGAGAAGTGACATGATGATTAGTCTTAAGTAACTTGGTTTAAGCTAAGTAAAATTTAAATGAGTTAAGTTATGTTTAATTCTTACAAGTATATTAACTTAAGTAACATAGTGAAATAGTTACTTAAGTTAAGTAACATAATTTTAACTAAAGTAAAGTTTTCACAGTCAATTACTGTTTAAATAATAATATTTTAAATACTAGTCCAAATATATTAATAGAAGATGAATTATTAAACAAATAGTTGACAATTAAACTTAATTTTAAGGTAATCGTGACCCACCTCTTATAATTACTTTGATTTGAGTCACTTGGTTTACGTTAAGTATTATAAATTTGACTTAAATTGTATTTCATTAAAAATATATTAAAGATACCCAACCTTATTAGTGCTCGATAGCGTTACAATAATAAACGTTCATGAGAATTAATATAACTAGTCTTAAGTTACTTTGTTTAAATTAAGAAAAATTAATTTGGCTTAAGCTATGTTTCATTTAAATGATATTAAAGATAGGTTGGAATTTAAAATTTCGTATCTTTAAAATTATTAACATTAGGTTAAGGCATAATTGCTGTCAAAATATTTAATCTGCTTTAACTCTAGTTTTGTTGATCACGTTGTGTTTGGTTTTATAATTATTTTTCATAAAAAATTTTACTTAGTTCTGTACATTAAGGTTTAGTTAGAATTAATAATTTTAAAGTTTTCACAGTAGTTAAGGTTAGATGTACAATAATTAACAAAAGTGTAACTGGTACTAAGCTTAAATTTAATTTTAGTTGTGATGTCATCAAATATCGTTAAAACCATAGTTTAAGCCATATCATCTTGATTTTATAAAATATATATACCTCTTTACTTAAAATTAGTGACTTTTATTCAAACAGCACACTTAAGTCAAATGTTGCCACATGATTATAGTTAAGTAACGTTGGCTGAAATTGTATTATCAAGAATACATTTTATCAGTCGATAACTACTCAAATTGAAATGTGTTAAATTTGGGTGGACACTGAAGCTTAAGAAAATAAATTAAGATTAGCTTAAGCCAGTTATATCAAAACAATGTAAGCTGCTCATTAATAATACCTAAAGCAATTAAAAGTCACGTTAACTCTGATCATTATCTCTATTACTATTATCTCTATTACTATTAAAATTGCGTTAAAGGAAGAGCACAACCAGAGTTTAGAGAACTATTTAAGTGAACTCTCGGCAACCGAAAAGACCAATTACTCTTTATGGAAGGCAATGAAGAATCTAAAAAGGCCAATTAATTCAAATTCACCAATAAGACTGACATGTGGAAAATGGGCAAGAAGCGACGAAGAAAAAGCATTAGCTTTCGCTACTCATCTAAAGGAAGTATTTTCACCTCATCAAGATACTACTAAATTTAAGTTACCCGAACAAACGAATAAAGGTTTGCCCTTTAAGCCATTTAAGTTTAAGTGGAAAAATGTAAGGAATGCAATAAAAGATCATATAAGCCCGAAAAAGGCACCGGGATATGATCTTATTACGGGGAAAATGATAAGAGAACTACCCGATAAATGCGTAAAACTGTTAACATTCATCTTCAACGCAATCATGCGAACTGGTTATATACCTCAAAAATGGAAAATTTCCCTTATCACAATGATACCTAAGCCTGGGAAAAAAGAAACAGAAATAACATCATATCGACCAATAAGCATGCTTTCTACAGTATCAAAACTATTCGAAAAAATGATACTAACGAAACTTAAACCAGTATTGGAAGAGCGTCAAGTTATTCCAGACCATCAGTTTGGATTCCGCAATCAACATGGAACAATAGAGCAAGTGCACAGGATTGTAAATATCATCAAACAATCATTTGAGGAAAAGAAGTACTGTTCTGCGGTCTTTCTGGATGTTGCTCAAGCATTTGACAAAGTGTGGCATGACGGGTTAATTTATAAAATTAAAAAGCTACTGCCAAACCAGTTTCACTTAGTTCTGACGAACTATCTTCTTCAAAGACAATATATGGTTAAACAAAATGAATCAACCACTGGCTTACATGATATTAGGGCAGGTGTTCCGCAAGGCAGCGTCCTTGGACCACTCTTGTACTTGTTATACACAGCCGATCTTCCTAGCACTGAAAAAGTAGTAATATCAACATTTGCTGATGATTCAGCAATCTTGATGTCACACAAAAACTTCCACACTGCCTCAAAAGAATTACAAAACCATCTGGGCAAAATTGAGGAATGGTTAAAAAGATGGCGAATAAATGTGAATGAACAAAAATCAGCTCACATCACGTTCACCCTAAACAAAAACACTTGCCCACCAGTCAAATTAAACGGTGTAAATATTCCTCAACAAACCAAAGTTAGATACTTAGGTTTACACCTAGACCGAAGGCTAACTTGGAAAAATCATATCGAAGCGAAGCGCAACCAAATGAAAATAACTTTCTCGAAAATGTACTGGCTGTTAGGCAAAAAATCAAAATTATCTTTGCGCAACAAAGTTTTGCTATACAAAGCGATAATTATGCCCATTTGGACCTATGGAATTCAGTTGTGGGGATCTACCAGCGCATCTAATCGAGAACTCCTGCAACGAATGCAAGCAAAAATACTTCGAACTTTTACAATCGCTCCGTGGTACATTCGAAACAGTAACATACACGACGACCTTGGTATTAAAACCGTTAAAGAAATCATCAGAGAGTTCAGTACGAAATATTACTCAAAATTACAAGTGCATCCCAACAAATTGGCCAGGGATATATTAAAACAACCAAGGTATCGACGACTTAGAAGAGTAGATCCACTTGGACTTGCGACAATTTAATTTAATTTAATTTAATTATGTAATTGAAATAGTTAAGGTTAACACATAAATAAAGAATATATGAGGTCTAATATTTAGTATTAACACTGGTTAAGACTTTAAAAACTATAATAATTTTAGCTTATAAGATTTGAATACTTCTTGTTAGTTTCTTCTTTAGAAAGATTCAAGAATAAAGCCATTGGCACTATTTAAAAAAAAAAAAAAAAAAAAAAAAACTATTATGAGCGTTTATAAACTTACATGGTTGAGATTTCAATTTCTTAATGTTTTCGTCTTAAGTCACAAGATTTAAATTAAGTAACATAACGTAGACTAATGCCATTTTTTCAAAAATTTAATACAATTAAAATGTATAAATTGGTTTGCACTTAAGTGCCTTAAGTCACTGTTAAATATTG
This sequence comes from Tipula confusa, assembly GCA_963556175.1. Taxonomy (NCBI): domain Eukaryota; kingdom Metazoa; phylum Arthropoda; class Insecta; order Diptera; family Tipulidae; genus Tipula; species Tipula confusa. The sequence goes on from OY744476.1 coordinate 71,790,617, forward strand.
ATTAATTAATTATTCTTAATCTAGTTAAAGTCGATTACAAATAACCTCAAAAATGTGTGATACATCAAAACAAATAATTATTTTCATTCTTAGTTAGGCTTAAGCCATATCGTAAAAAAAATTAGTGCACAATGTGCTAGTCAGATTTTGCCTTAACTAGAACGAAATCTAGTACTTAACTGTAAGTGTCTATATTGTAGGTTTAAATAAATTGACGATTATTGATAGTTTTTAAAGCTTTGTTAGTATTTTTTTACATTCTACCAAATTATGACTTAAGTCAGTTTATAAAAACCAGAAATCTCAAATTTAATGAAGGTCGATGGCTTGACAATTAGGAAATAATTTTATCTTATTAAATTATTGTGCAAAAGCCAGTGGCGTAAAAGCAAAGGTTATTCAAAAACAACTTTTATATATTGTTGTCGCGCATTATCTGCCCAATCAAACCTCCACCTTGACTATACTAGTTAAGTGGATTAATATGAAATAAAATATATTGTCAGGTTCGAACAATTAGTTAAACATTTTTTTTTTGTGACATAAGAAAATTACTCCACCCATATATAAAAGAAATATAAATCTTAATATTGATCACAAAACTTTCGCACCCAGTCTATAAAAAATTGTGTTTCTAATAATAAAAAATAAATAAAAAATGTAAATTGATAATTTGGTATAAGATAGTTTACCATATCAAGCTTAAGACCTTGATAAGAACAACTTTTCAAATTGTTTTATATTATAAAATTTTGTTTCATATTATAAACTATTTTGCTATTCTTGATCAACATATTATAACTTTGCTATAAAAAAAATGGACAATAACTGTCCATTCCAGCAATCAACGTATACGGACCGTATAATTAATTATATAGGACCAGTATCCCGAAATAGTTTAAGCTAGATTTATAAGAAATATTTCGTATACGAGTGTCATTAAGCCGGATCTATGCAAAAAACTTTTTTTTTTTTTAAGTAAACAAAGCAACATTTTTGCGACAATACCCAACCTTGACAACAGCACACATTAAGCTTAAATTAAACAATTTTTTTTTGTACACTATATATGTGTATATGATCCAGCTGGTTTATTACTGTTGTATAATAAAAAACTAGTTGCATACTATACAATTTGATGTGGGGGAGGAGGGTGTCGCCAAACTATCTATAATGATCGATTGAGAATTGGAAAAATGTTTTGTGCCGCTGAATGTTTTCTGTAATAATCTAAATCAAAAATAAATGAATTTGCAGATTTGACTTTAAGATTTATACAGTATAGAATTTTAGGTGTGGTACAAGAAAAAAGTGATTGTATATTTAATTGAACAAAAGACTTCAATTATATAATTAATGGGCGATAAACCGTTTTTCTTATTTACATAAAATGGCGGCTATTTTATCGGAAACGGTTTAATTTGCTCGATTTACATGGAAACACCATCTTCAAAGACCGTTGCTGTTTAAGCCAAACACACTCATTGTCAAAGTGAAAACTTTGACTAAATGATTTTTGGTTACCCCGTGAAATTTTGCCAACACCGAATTTTGCAGGAGGTAACGCTTGCTTTAAAATGTTTTAAATGTTTGCTATACTTTAACTATAAAATTAAAATCTCAAATGGGTGTCAATTTGACAAAAATAAAATTTAAAATATTGCGAGTTGGATGCTATGTAGCTCAACAAGCTATTGGACCTAGCTATTGGAGTCTGCGTTTAGTCACAATTTTAAAGAACTTGATGATACTCATACAAGTGGGACCTCATAGCTATTGAACACCGCTGGGAAAAGTGTATTGAGTTAAAAAGGGCCTATGCAGAAAAATAAAGATATTTTTCCCCAAATTGTTTGTATTTTCTTTGTCAGATCGAGGACTTCTGGAAAGCCTAAATAGCGTGTCATAAAATAGATAATGTCATTTTATGTTGAGCTGAACACTAGATACTTCAAATATATGTTGAATTTAAATACATGCAAAATAGTAAGAGCAGTTACGAGTAGTTATAATTTAGCAAATACACATACCTTAGTCTTAAAATTACTTCAATGTTCGTCGGGAAAGCAATTTTATTGTCTGAAATTGTCTAAGCCATACTGTTTTTGTATTATTGTACAGCTAATTTGAAAGCAATATGCACTGTAGAGACACCATTTGGCGTGAAACGGTTACTAAACGAAATTAACCAATTAAAAACGACAACGTGCAATGACAATTTATGTACGTGCGATGATCTTACAATATATACATAAATTTTTGTTAGCATTGAAACGTTTCAATTGTTATTGTATTGTCTTCTTTTCAACACCAATACCAATAAATATAAAATTTAAAAAATATTTTCAAGATCACTGACCCACATTTAACGCTCAATCCAACAACAACAAAACCCAATTTGCACATAAAATGAATAAAATTAAATCTTATACATAGATACCGCGCACCGCAGTCTCTTTCACTTTTCTAATAACATTTTACGGTTTTTTTTTATGATCACTAAAAGTGAAAATGGTATCAATTCTTAACATTACAAAAAAAAAAAAAACATTTTTACAGGTCGATCATATTACAGATAAATTTAAAATCATGTACTATCTTATAATCTGTCAAACGGCAAAATCGAAAAGTACCTTTAGCGTTTCATAATACACTTTGCGGTACCTAAATTAAGCGCATGACAAAAACAAAAACAAAAAAAAACAAAAATCATGGAATTTAAGTCGCATTACATAAAACATAATTTCACTTCCAAGTATGTAAATAATGTCATTTTGGTAGGCATAGAAAAAAATTAAATAAACAAAAGAAATTTTCGTTTTGTACAATTTCGGTTGCGTTTTATTATATTGTTGTTAACTGTACGCATTTAACATAAATTATGTGACGCGTATATTTACATGCACTAGATACCATGCTAATTTTGTTTTTAAGTACATTAAAGAATACAATTTTCTAATAAATGACGTTCAATTAATGAATAAGCACAACGTTAGTTCACACTTTCACGTTATATGAAAATATGTACATGAATATTTATATACTGTATGCAACCAAATAACTAGTTTGTTATTTTGAGTGCATCGATTCAAATGTTTTACATTTTTAATTTTTAATGCTATTTTGACAATTATAACCTACATAGTTAAAAAATTAGAAAAATATTATAGATATCTACTGTTTGCAACCAATGACAACCAATTGTCATTTTAAGCCTATAGATTTTAATGTTTTGCAATTTTAAGATTAAACAATTGATTAAGGAGATTATATATATGGGGTTTATATATAGGGTTGTGGATAATGAATAATTTAGCCTCCAGTAATTAATCAAATCTCTTTCATGCTGTCATACTTACAATTGAATAGGTAAATTTGCAAAGGCTAACCTATCTGCTTTTTTGCATACAAATTATTTGTTGAAATGTATACATATTTTATGACATTACTGATGACGAGAGCTTTTGATTAAGATTTAAAACTGGAGCTCCCTGGCTTCAGACCCAAACGAAATGTAACTTCTATAAAAAGCAAATCTGAAAGTGATTTTGTTATAATTGAATATGCATTTACGCATTTTCAGGAATACCCAGTAAGTCCTAAGGCCTAAGTAAAATGGTATATTATATTCTAACAACGATGACCTGATTATTTCGTACCATAACCATCCCTCTAACTGCTGCTATTTCACCTTCTGCTCAACAAGGTACCCTTTGGCATATAACGGAGTTATTACTCTATAGTTTCATTGCACTGTTTTCGACAATGTGACAGCTTCCTTTCATTTCAACAGTATCCACTTTTGCTATTTTGTGAAAAATGTTAAATTTTTTTCACTTTACAAAAGATTTTTTGGTTCTTGGGTGAGTTGGATGTATTATTCGGATATTTTGTTGCTTCTTGTCCCAACTTACTGATTGACCCACATGATTTGGCCATGTACAACATAGCTTAGTGATAGCGAATTATTAATTCTTGTATCAAAATAATCACTTTTGGTGCTTGCATATTAAGATCACCTTATCTATTCGAACGCCATTGCTATTTCATCAAAACTAGTAAGCCATTGCCTCCTTTTTTTGCTGTTCTCACCGTCAAAAGTTACTAGGGCCTCCTCAACATCTAGAAATAAAAAAGCATTTTTAGAGCTCATCGTAATATGTTGTTGCTGTATTTGTCTAAAAATGTCTAAATTTAAATCATCTCAAAGAATGTTTAACTCAGCAAAATCGGAATCTTCTCTATCAGACTTGGAGGCATTAACTCTCATTGTCCTTTGTATTAAATCAGTCTTAATTTAACAGTCTTAATATTGAATCAGATTTATTTTTGAGATATACTGAATTGCCTCGTTTCTTTAAAATTTCCTGTATCAGATCACACAGTAAACTTTTTGACCTTCACTACAATTCCAACATGCACAGTTCCCAAACTCTCGATATGATAATCGCTTACGATCGTCTACGTCAAATTTCATTATTTTTTATCAATTGTACCTATTGTATGTAACCAAATAAATCTACTATTACTTCCCCAAACTCCTTTATTTTAATTTTTCCTAATTGAGTTTTTGGCCATTTTCATAAATAATGAGATAATAAAACATTGATTTAAATTAAAATATCAACTGTTTGCAGCCAAATATATCGATTCTTTTTTTGAATAAAATAAGCTTTTAATTGGGTCATGTAAGTTGACTATTGTTAATATAATAAGTCTGTTTGTTTCTACTGTATGCAACCAAATATATTATTGTTCCACAGCTTGATTACTCTTGTATAGCTATATTTTGTTTGCAACCAAATATATCTAGTGCCATTTTAAGCTAATAGATTATGTAAATTAATCTTTTGTACTTTTAATTTTGTTATGTTCATTTTAGAATTTGTTTAGTACTGTTAGGGTCAATTGACAATTTTAAAATTATATGTGTTTTCCATTGCATGCAACCAAATAACTGGACTGTTATTTTCAGTGCATTGATTCAAATGTTTCAAAATTTTAATTTTGTATGTCTAGTTTTACAAAAGCTTGGTTAAGAATTAGAATTATATATATATATATATATATATATATATATATATATATATATATATATATATATATATATATATATATATATATATATATATATATATATATATATATATATATATATATATATATATATATATATATATATTTATATTATATAATGATAAGTTTGTAGCATTTTTGAACCACCCCCAAATAGGGTTTGAACCTCCCTCGAATATGAGCGATACGCTCATATCGCCCACCGATTATAATCTTTCTTATTCTAGTCCCGCACTTTCGTAATATTTAGCTTTGCTTTATCTCGTAGTTGTTAACGCTTTTCATATATATGCTAACTTTGGCTCGATCATTTCTCTCGAGATCATATTTACTCTCTTTATTGTTGAATGTCAATTTAGTAAGCGCTGATATTATTAGGGGAGTAATTTGGTCTACTTGTCTGTTACCTGTAGGAGCCTCCGTACTACGTAGTTATCATCGAATGTCTGATGATTTCTCATTTACAGTATTCCTCGATTTCTGCCAACGTGAATGCATCATTAGCGACGATATGTTCTATATTACTAAAACCATCTTCTGATTATCCAGCTTCTGTAGTCTCTCTTTGAAAGTAACGGACTTTATTGGATGCAACCAAACGTATTTTGAAAATCCATAATTTTCAAACTCACCTGATTTTAACAGCTCAAACCTAAGCTTGAGTGTTTTGTCTTCCCATTGAGCAGCTCTTATCCGAGTGATAAGGTTGCTTTGTATCGTCAGCAGCACAGGATTTAGGCTTAGTGCGTCGACATGATGCTTTCGACTACCAGGTTGTTGAAGTAATGTTCATAATCTTGGATTTCAGTTCCAATTTCTTCATCGTTCTTATGAATGTTGCAACCTCAGTTGTTATTACATAGTGTAAGCCAAGCAAGTAAACTCTAAATTTTTTAGGCGTGGTGATTGCAAGTACCTCCAGCTCGTGACTGTTATAGTTGTATTCTTAACGCGAATATTAACTGTAAGCAAACAAATACAACAACGGTCTCAATTTGACATATTTGGTAGCACGCACATAAGCAACCAATTTGCAACCAATGTGTGCGGAATCTATAATTAATCATGATTTTAATTCAATTTTATTTGTTTTTAGAATTAATACCGTTAAAATAATTACTGACGGTAATTTTATAACGTATTTTCTCATTGTACGGTTGTATAACATACTTGAATATTAATTGTTTGCAACCAAATATCTTAGTTTTGGTTTACGCATTCTTCTAATTATGTACGTTAAAATCATGTTTAAGTGCAATGATGGTTTACAATTTCTCATTAAATAATTGCAAAATTTAGACCTGTTCACAATTTAATACTGTTTGCAACCAAATAATTCGACTGTCATCTGTCGATTTAATCTAATGTGATACCATTTAAAAAAAACGGACATTAAACAATTTTAAATCATTAAATTTAAAACATTGATTAAACAGATAGTATTTAAACACATATCTACCGCTTGCAACCAAATATCTTTTGTTCTTTTAATTTCATTTCTTCAATTTTTAAAATTAATTTATTTAAATAATAACATCAAACCTCTTTAAAAAAATTACTGCCACGTAATACAATATTAGCTATTAGATAAAGACGAGTTCTTAATAATAAAATGAAGACTCATTTAACCGAAAACTTAATAAAATGTCATGGTTTTTTAATTGTATCTTATGCAAGCGAATATTAACTATATGCAACCAAATCACTTAAAGGCCTCATTTTGTTCTGATGGATTTTAATATATTACTACTTTAGTTTTGATACGTACATTTTAGACAGTTTGCAGTTTTTTTTTGATATTACGTACAAAAACATCTACTGTTTGCAACCAAATATCATAAATTCTAATATGGGTTTACTCACTTTCCTAATTATGTACTCTAAAATGATGTGTAAATGCAATGTTACTTTGTACTTTGTACAAAGTGCAGACATTTTCAATAATATCTACTGTTTGCAACCAAATATCTTGACTGTTATTTTAATTGTATGGATTTTAATGGTTATTTTGAATGATTAAGGGTAATTGAATAATTTAAATAATTTTTATCGCTAAATGAGGTAAATGAGCAAATCTCCAAGTTCATTAAGCTTTATTAGCTGCTGAGCCTTAATGCTATGTTTAGATGTCGGGGATCAATAATATTACGATGAAGCCAAATACTATTTTAATTCATCTAATAGAGTTATCATGATGGTAATAGCTACCCATTACTTATTACAATTAGAAAGTACTACCAATATATCTAAAACTAGTAAAAATTACCACCGAATGGCGCTAATAGCTTAAAGATTCGTCTGTGACACAGTAAAGCTTCTGACCATGACAACTTGTTTACCCAAATTATTTAATAATTTCCACATAATTGATCAAACCGAAATCGACATAATAGATTTTGTTTGGTCAACCAAATCGCTGAAGATCGGGCAAAAAAAAATGATTAAGACCTTTTTAAATTATATATACGACTTCCATGACTATATATCTTAAAACTATAAAATGTTGTGATCAATAAACTAAAACATGATCATCATTTATTTTATATTTAAACTTAACCAGTTTTTGACTTTTTTGCCATACATCGAGATAATGTGGACGATTGATCAAGTTTTTTTTTTTTTTTTGAAAGCGGATGCGATCGCGAACATTATTTTTATAGATTTTGATATGGTACGCACAGTGGTGATGATATATTATGTGTATTAATACAAGGGGAAACAACTTAATGAATTATGATTGTGATCCTCGTTGATCAGATAATTTAATTAGCCTTAGAAAGATGATCGTACGATCATCTCATAATCAATTAGAAACTGGGGCTTAGAAACTCGTAATTATTTATGAAATGAAAGTCTATAAAAATTTTAATTTTAATTTATTATTAGAAAATAATTGAACCGCGATCAAATTATGTTTTACTTTACTTTACTTTTGAATATATTATGCATATATATATAATGCAAATGTAAAAGATCATAAATTTCATCATTAACTAGTTAGTTACCTAAACAAATAAAAAAAAATTAAAATTATAAACTTTAATTTCCTTATTTAAATATATATATATATATATATATATATATATATATATATATATATATATATATATATATATATATATATATATATATATATATATATATATATATATATATATATATATATATATATATATATATATATATATATATATATATATATATATATATATATATATATATATATATATATATATATATATATATATATATATATATATATATATATATATATATATATATATATATATATATATATATTGTTAGGTAGTTAGCTGCATTCCACATGGTTCATTATATTATTCGATCACACCTTAAATTTTGTGTTATATTGTAAAATCGAACGAAACAATCGCGCACACAAAGTCTAAAATGTCATTTCGCTACTTTTTCTCTAATCTTCAAGGATACAATTTTTTTTTGACTAATCGAATACTAATAAAATTTAACACTTAGGTCGTATAAATCGGATTAATTTTATACAAACTTGGATTTTATCTTAAAAAGGCCCACGCAAAATTTTTGAAGACAACAAAATTTCCGCATATGCGCATGTGGTGAAAACTGAAAGGTTATTTATAAGACAGGTGCTGTTCGAAAGTCATGGCCAACAATTAAAACGAGATGATGAGCAATATATGTATTTCTGTTATTGATGGATACGATTTATGTTTTAAGACAGAGAATGTATATGATCTTGGCTTTGATGTACGACTTAGTTGCAGCTTCGCGTCAAACCAATTTTGTTTATATAAAATGAATGACCTTTATTAGTAGCTATATTACGCGCGAAATGTCAAGTGAATATAATTTCGATATTTTATGTAAATTTTTGACAAATTGATTTTAGTATTTTATGATTTCGACAAACGATATTATGACAGTGACATTTTTGACGAATTTTTGACGGTACTTTTAATGGCCTCGCCAGACCCATTTCTGCATTTCTTTTTAATATTTAAATGTATTGTTTATTCTACTAGTTGACACCTAAAAAATAATCTTAAGTTTTCTAGCAAGGTTTTTGAGTGCAAAAAGCCTTTTTATAACTGAAAAAATTTAGCTTAAAAATTTGATAAACGATATTTTCAAACACATGTATATTGCCCAGAAAGTTTTAGTCGACTAGCTTCCAAAATATGCCCAAAACAAATTTTCAATTCATTTTTTAACAATTTTTAAATTCAATTTTAAGAAGAAAAATTCTATCGTTTTATATTACAAACAAAAGAGAAAATTCTTCTGACATAAAAAGATTAAAAGCTTTGAGCAAAAGCTTATTTAAAATAAAAAGGTCAATAAGTTTTTTTCCAATTCTTAGACAACAAGTTTTGACTGATTAGCTAAGAGTTAAAAGCTTTAAGGTCATAAAAAGAAAATAATTAAGAAAATTTTAATTTTAAAAGCTCACATATTCTATTTATCTTAAGCTGATGTGTAAAGCTTTACATTAACGTATTGTTAGGTGCCAAATATAAAATATAGTTATTGAATAAGCTTTTGTTTTAAGAACGTTGCCAAATTCAAAAAATTTTAGATGTAAAACACAACTTTTAAACAGGATAATTTGGAAAGCTTTAAAGTTTTAAATAAATAAATAAAAACAATTTATGTCTATCGAAAAGAAACATTTAAAATTTTAGAAGCTTATTGGTTAAACTTATACTAGAAACCATGTACTTAAGAAAACTGAAAAACTTATTGAACGAAGAACCTTGGTACGAACTTAAATTTTAAGAACTCTGAAAATTTTTTTAATATACTATAAAAGCTTGAAATCCAATGTACACAAACACGTTTGCAAAGTTTTAAATTTAACTTTTGTAATTTAAATTGTTCCTTTTATAAAAACATAGTTAAGTGAACTTTAATTATAAAAACTGTACCTGTTCAATCTACATTGAGCTAATTTCTAAAACTTTCATTGCAAATGTTTAGAAGATTACCGCTAAAAACTTTAATGAGCTACAAACCACGAACATTGAAAAACTAAAATAGTATTCAAACAAACAATATTGACATACATATAAGAAATACTGAAAAAATCATTTAGTGAAGTTGAAATACTTTAAGTTTTAAAAGCTTTTTAATTTTAAAAAACGTTCAAATTTTAATCAACGCGACCACATTTGGCAAAGTTCCAAACTCTACTCAGTTTCAGAAAGTTTTAACATAAATTTTTAAATCCAAAAGTGTTTTAAAAAAAAGCTTATTAGTGGAAATTTAACTTTAAGCTATAAACCATTAACTTTGGAAGTCTGAAAAAGAACTTAAACGAAGAATCTTGATACGATCTTAATTCTTACAAACTTTTTAAAAAGTATTTAAGGCAACTTTAAAAGTTAAAAATGCAGTTTTAAAAGTTGTTTAATTTTCAAAAACGTTCATTTTACATGATTAAGTTTTGTAAAACTTTAAGCTTAACTATCCTAAAAAGTGTTAACTTGAATTCCTAATAACACAAACTTTTTAAAAAATAGCTTATTAGTTAAAATTTAGCAAATTTTGAAAAACTGTTGTTTAAAAAAAAGGTTGTAAACTTTTACTAAATATAAATGAAAACTAAGTTTGAAGCTTTCAAAAATCACAAACTTCAGAAAATTATTAAAACTTTCAGTGAACAAATGATTAATTTCATGATCTTTAATTTAACCGTTTTAAAATTTTAAATCAACATGAAAACGTTATGAAAATTTTAAATTAAACTGTCATAATAGTTTTAAGCTTAAAATTGTAATGAAAAAATTCACGAACTTTGAAAATTTGAAAAAGCACTCAAATAATACAAATTTGAAAATTATGAGTTCTCAAAAAATCATTCATGCAGTTGTAAAAGCTTAAAATTTAGTTTAAGAAGCTTTTTAATTTTTAAAAACGGTTAAGTTAAATTGTACTCGAATACATTTTGCAAGGTTCTAAACTTAACTGTTCTAAAAAATATTAAGTTCAATTATTTAGAAAAAAGCTTTAGAAAACAGAATCTTGTTTGTAAAAATTATGCTTTCAAAATAACCCCGAATTTTCAAAAATGGAGTTAGTACCGAAATGAGCAATTTCAGTACAAACAAATATTTTAACAAATTCAACAAAACAGTTTAAAGAACTTTAATTTTAAAAGCTTCACCTATTTAACTTTTTTAAGTTTAAGAGACAACCAAGTTTAACTTAAATAAATATTTGAGTAACAAGTAAGAAGCTAGAAGCGACCAACTTTAGAAAATTTTAAAAACTTCCAGTAAAGAAGTTACTAAGTTAGAAAATTATTAATGCTTCCAGGAAAGAATTTACTAGAAATTTTAAATAAACATGAAAATTGTTTCCAAAGATGACATATTAAGAAGCTTACCGATAGTTTAAACTTAAAATTTTAATGATGAAAGCTTTTTAAAAAGTAGCTTACTATTTAAACGTATGCTGTTACGTAAACTTTAAAAAAATATTCAAGTATCCGAATAAGCAATTCCTTTACGAACGAGTATTTTAAAAAATTCGAAAAAATATTTAAGAGAATTTTAAATTTTAAAAGCTTTATCTATTCAATCAATTTTAAAATTATTTGTTAAAGTAATAACTAAGTTTCAAACTATCACTTCAGAAATTTTTAAAGCACAAAATGTTTGGCACAAAAAATACAATTAAAAAGCTTATGTCTATCTGTATGAATAATTGCATTTAAAGCCTTTTAATTAAAAAGCTTATTAGTGAAAGTTATGCTGATCGACAAAACATCAATTTTGAAAAACTGTTAAAGTACGCAACTTTCATTTTAAAAGCTTCTATTCAATTTCAAAAAATTCATTGTAAGCCATTACTAAGTTCAAATGACAAGTATTAATCTGAAGTCGCAAATTATAGAAAATTATTAAGAATTTCAGTGGACAAATTGTAATAATTATTTCGTGAAGTTCAATTTTAAAAGTTTAAATCAACACTAAAACATTTTGAAAAGTTCCAAATTAAATTAATTCGATAAATTTAAATTTAGATGTATAAACCACGAACTTTGGAAAACTGAAAACTAATGGGCTATCTTCGTACCAACTTAAATTTTATGAATTTCGAAAAATTTGATTTATTCAATTTTAAAAGCTTAAAATTCAGTTTCGTTTTTAAAAAACGTTAAATTGTAAAATAATACAAATTTAAATTCATAATGAAAAAAGCTTTTTTAAAAGTGTGCAATCAGGCAATTCGATCACGACTGGTTATTTAAACAAATTCCAAAAACAAAGTTTTGTAAACTTTAATATAAAAAGCATTATCTTTTCAAATAATATTGATCTAATGCTTTCACTGTAAAGTTTTACTATTTGCAAGTAATAATTTAACACAAATAATTCTTCGAGTGATGATGTAGGGAAAACATTTTGAATATTTCAAAATTTAACTGCCACAATAAGTTTAAGCTTACTTTTAATGTTTATCTTTTAAAAAGCTTATGTTTATCAAAATAAGAAATGTACATGTTTGGAATCTTATGGATGAAAAGTTTACTGAATTTTAAGTTACATAATTTAAAAAAACTAAAACAAAACTCAATCAAGGAATCTTAATACGAATTTGAATTTGAAAAATTCAATTTTAAAGGCGTTTAATTTTCAAAAACGTTAAAGTTTAACTGTATACGAATACTTTTTGCAAATCTCTAAAAACTTTCACAGAAAGTTTAAATTTTAAAAAGTATATGTAGGAAGTAGTAAAAATCCTCAAAAACGCAATTTCATCATTAACAAATTCCAAAAAACTTTAATTTTCAAAGCATTGACTATACAATTAGTAATAAACCGATATTTAAAGCTTTTTTAAGTTGAACTTTAGTAATAAATACAGAAAATTTTGCAAAGTTCCAATTTAAACTGTCGCAATAAGTTTAAGATTAAAGTCATGAAAAATTTTGCGTCTACATGAAAAATGTATATGCTTAAAAGCTCATTGGTGAAACTAAAAACCACAAACTTTGGAAAACTGTAAAAATACTCAAATGAACAACGTTGACAAAACTACAATTTAATTAATTCCAAAAAATCAATCAGTAAACTTTAAAAGCATAAAACTTAGTCTTAAAAGCTTTTATAAAAAATTATCAAAGTTTTAAACTTAACTGTTTCAGAAAGTGTAAAATTAAATTCCTAATAACAAAACCTTTTTAAAAAAATAGTTTATTATTATAATAAAAATTATGGAAATTATGGAAATTATGGAAAAATTTTAAAATATTAAATCAAGCCGAAAAGTTTAAACGTGAGCTTTATTTTCAAAAGATTTAAAGTTTAAATTCAAAGCGAAAACGTTTTGCAAAGTTTCAAATCTTACAGTCGCAATTAGCTAAAGCTTAAAAGTAAAGAAACACAAATGCTTATGTTTATCAAAATAAAAAATTAACATATTTAAAAGCTTATGGGTGAAAATTGTGCTTTAAGCTACGAACTTTGAAAATTATTCAAACGAATCTTGATACGAATTTGGCAAAAATTAATTTTAACTGTTTAGTAAACCTTAGATTAAGTTAAAAATAAAGCTTAAAGTTCTGTTTTAAAAGCATTTTAATTTTCAAAAACTTTAAAGTTTATATGTATACTAATAAGTTTTGCAAAGCTTGAAATTTAATCGTTGCAGAATGTTTTAATTTAAAAAAAAGCTTATTTGTTGAACTTATGCAGAACTTATAAACCTTTAATTTTTAAAGTTTTACCTATTAAATTAATATTAAACTGGGTTGAAAAGCTTTCATTGTGATGATAAAGTATTTAAAAAGAGAATACACGTGAAAAACATTTCACTATAAGTTTTGAATGTTAGAAAATTGTAAAAGCTTTCAAGGAAAAATGTATTTAAAATTATTGTTTAATCGTAAAACTTAAAAGCTTTAAATGCTTTTGTGAAGAATAAAATCAAACTGTTCTTTAATTTGTAAAAGGGTTATCTTTATTTGTTAATGACAGTGAATCATGTCTCCTCAATTGAGAAGTGGTTAGAAGCTTAGGAGTAAGTTTTGATGAGCTTAAAGTTTAATAACTTCACGAAAAATCATTCAATTTCGTTATTCCTCTATCAACAAATATTAAGATTTTAGGAAAAGGTTAAGAAATAAACTGAAACTGAAAACCATTTAAAACCTTTAGAAAGAGTTTCAAATGTTGTAAAATCCAAACTTTTGGTTTTTATAAAGTAATGACAAAAAACTATTTTTAAACTTCTGTTAAAAAAGGTTCAAATCAGTTTTAGTTGAATTTATAAAACAGAAGATTTATTTCACATATCGTGTAATGTTTTCATGATCACATTCTTATATAAATATAGGCTAGTCACTATCGATTTAATATTTCTTAATCGAAACAATACAACATAAAATAATATAACATTTAAGCCTCATCTATTAAATACTCATAATTCAATTATTCCGACAATTGATGCACACATCATAAACAAACTTTTGAAGACTTTACAAAATGTATTACCCAACTCATTTTTCTCAACATTATAATCTCAACTCACTCAACATTTCACAACATATAACCATGTACTTATGTATATTTGAATATAATTAATGTTATGCTTTTTGGGAAACTAAATCATCAAAAATATAACATAAATTTCAACAAACTTAAAAATCATAAATAAAGTAAATCATCTTCCATAAATTGTATGTTACGGTATATATATACAAGAAAAAAAACACTTTCGCTCTCAAGATTTTTGATTGATTTAATCGTATCAAAGTAACTTCACGATCAAGAGCATAAAAAAAATATCCATCCAACTTTTTATTAAACGGTATATGCGCGTCTTCAATATATGTATACAATCCAAATAGGTTTTCATGTTCTCAAATGATATTCACATGACCCTGGAAAATCATGTATATAGTTAAAAAAAAAAAGTTAAAAAGTTAAATTTTAATTAAACGATTTCCTTATTTATTTATTTTATTTATGTACGTACATTAATTTATACAAATCTTAAAGTCTTGAAATGATAGCAATCTTCATCTTGAAAATAAACCTCAACAATATTTATGAACATAAGTACAGTGATAAAATTTTCATATATGATCTTAGTGAGGGACAACGGACGGAAAACTGTTATAAATAATATTCTATATACATTTTCCGGTGCCGTCTTACAAGGTGTATTCTGTCATATGAAACAAGCAAATAATTGAATTACGTACATAATTTTTTTTTCAAGTTCACTGGACTTGACAAACATTTTACTTCATTTCACTGTACATGCGCGCGCGGAGACTAAAATATTTGTGACTTTGAAGTGAAATTTTTTGTTTTATATAAGTTTTTTTTTTTGTAAAAGTTTTACAATTGGAATCTTATAAAAACGAATTTTTTTATCTGTCTTATTATCGTTATGATTATTTTATTCGAAATTAAGTTTATTTTAAAACCGCTCAAATATTTAAGTCGAAAATTTAAAAACAAAATCATATGTGTGTTGAATAGTAATGAAGCGTGTAAATGTTAAATGGTTTCGATTTCGTATAATAGGCTTATGAATAAAAGAATTATAATTGTTAATGACAAATAGTTGGTTTGTTTTTAACATTTTTCCAGTAGTGAAATCTTGATTGTGAATTGTGAGTAAACAAATTCCTCAAATAATTTTCGAGGATGTACAAAAATGTGATTTAACGGATCAAAACGGGTTCAAACCTTAATTAGGGTGTAATACTATGACTAATACTAAATATGACACGAATAAATAAGCCATCTCAATCTTTATACTATCAATGTTAATAATAGCCCCATTGTACGATACAGTGCTCAAAAAGCGCTAAGTAAGCGATCAAATTGAGCGCATAATTTAACATTAGCATAGCATTTTTGAGGTCACTTTATATATATATATATATATATATATATATATATATATATATATATAAATATATATATATAAATATATATATATATATATATATATATATATATATATATATATATATATATATATATATATATATATATATATATATATTATATATATATATATGTGTGTGTGTGTGTGTGTGTGTGTGTGTGTGTGTGTGTGTGTGTGTGTGTGTGTGTGTGTGTGTGTGTGTGTGTGTGTGTGTGTGTGTGTGTGTGTGTGTGTGCTTTCCACCGAACAGTGTAGCTTTTACATCTAACGGACTGAGTAATAATATAAACTTAAGGTTTAAGGTATATAAAAGCCTAAACATAAGATTTTTCAAGAATTTAGCAAAAAAATGTATAATTTACTGTTAATGACAAATAAGCCTATTTCAATCGAAAACGAAAGAGATTATCATCCAATTTTTGCACATATTTTGAATATATTATAATATTACTTAAAAACATTTTGTATATTTTTTAATGAGTTTACCAGTTTATTACTTTGATAAAATTCCCGAAAATTTGCTGGAATTCCGAAAACATAAAATTTTCCCATTTGCCGGGAAAAATGTCTCTCATTCTTTAGTTGTAAGCATGTAGGCAATAAAATGTAAATATTTTTAAAAATAATTTTACATAACACTTAAACCTTTAGCTTATTGTTCTAAATGGAGTTTTATATTGAAGATTTTTATCGATTTTTATTTGAATCTGGATCTTTTTTGTAAATTAAGTCACAAAAAACAAAAGGGACCACTTTTTATATATATAAATAAATATATATATATATATATATATATATATATATATATATATATATATATATATATATAAATATATTTATATATATATATATATATATATATATATATATATATATATATATATATATATATATATAGTATGTAGAGAGTCATTCTCAAAAATGTTATATTACCTGTTCATCCCCTATTTCCCTATTTCCCCATTTCCAGGAATGATATAACAATTTCTCATGTTTTCCATATATATTTTTTGGTTTTTTATCTTTAATTTTATCTTATTTGAAAAATAATTTAAAGGAAAATATAAGTGGAGATACCTGCTAATTCAAATATACGATTAAAGTATTTAAAAACTCGGGTTCTAAAAACTATGGAGTCTCAAGAATTTCGTTTGTCGTTTAAAAGTTTTATATTAAAATATGCATTTAAAATTATTAAAAGGGTATTGGTTTTTCATAGGCAAGATCAATTAAATAATAGCTAGAAAGAATTAAGTAAATCAGGCTTGGTGTAATTTACGCTACCTACACAGTTAGATGAAAATCGTAATTTAGAAAGGGGGACAGTGGTCTGCTTATTAAATTTCTCGTTTGATGTATTACCGTTTTATTTTGCAAGGTTTATATTCATTTAGAAGACCCAGATTCACCACATCTTACTGTTAGTTAACTTCATTGACCTCGTGCCTCTTGATGTGATATCAAGAGACCTGTCTTTGGACGAAACATTCTACCATTATTTTCAATTAAGTGTGGGAATCAGTGAATATTACAGTTTTGATAAGTTTGATGATTAACCACTCATTCGCTTGCTTTATCAGATTTGAAGGCAGCTAAGCACTCATTAGTTTAAGCCTTGATAAACTAACTTGTTTGACTGGAGAAATGCAAATAGTGTAGGTATAATCTGTGATTTTAGCTATTCACTTGTGTTCACTATACCATACACTACTGAGGAGGTCTACTTAGATAGTTTGGCATATATATTTATCTTGATTATTATCGGAATCAATCAGAAGATCAGCCATTTTACCAGCATCCAATAATTGCGTTCGCTTGGTATGTTTGTCTCTTTCAGATCGATAGACTCAAATCTTCTTTCTATTAACTTTAAATAATTTGAAGCGGCATTATATGTCGTTCCCAGCATTTTACCGGTTTGTTAAATGTAAATTTATTGTCCTTGGTCCTCTTTGTAGTTGTTTGGAATGGTTCTTCGCATTGAAGCTTTTCTGGTGTCTTCTGGTGTCTCCAAAAATAAAGTCAATTTGAGTACGCTTAATAAAATTGAGATCTTCGAACACCTGAGACCCTTGAAATAATGAATGGTTGAGTTTTCAATGTTGTTGCGACATCAGTTGATGCTATTATACGTTTGGCGGTCGCTTTGGGTTTTCCATCTCCTATTTCTCCAAGTCCTTTCACAAGAATATTTCCATTTTCGTATTTCTGCATTAAATTTTACTTGCAAAACTCAGATATGAATGAAGCCTATGATGCCGAATCCAATTTTTTGTATTGGTATGGGCTATCATATTCGTGAGTTTTGGTTTCTAAAATAACTGAGCTTTTTGTGGTAGTGCATCTACACTATTGCATTCTGTACTCTTCACTAAGCAGTTGCAGCAATCGTTCTTCTTTTTTATCACTGAAAATTTGTCAGCCGATTACCAGAAACCCTAGCAACCCTTTAAAAGTGAACAACTTCTTATCGGTTATTTTTTGTTTGTTTAAAACAATCTGGTTTCATTGTCAAATTTTTTGGACTTTCCAAATGGTTGTTTCTTTAAATGTTTTTGTGTTAAATATTTTTCCTCTATGTCCTCCGGTATAGTAGATTTTTTGACATTTTAAACTAAACTTTTAAAACAGGCTAGTCTAGTACATATATCATACATATTATGATTAGAATAGCCTTGAATCGTAAATAACAACTGCAATATATACGTATCGAGTACTTTCAATAAATTCTTCATTAATTTGTACTTTGTTGATTTGCACACACTCGTGGGTTTTGTTAATTCGATTGCACAATCCCAGAAATAATTATTAAATTATATAGACGCGAACGGATTAAGTTATAAATTAGATTTTATCACACATATAATTGCAAATCTTGATATAGAAAATAAAATAAAAATTTGATTTGTAATCGATTTATACGATTTGAAACCGTAATTATATTCAACTATAAACGGATTAACTGTTTGATAATTATTCTATAGTAATTCCACTTACATGCGCGCATACACGTTATGAATTCATAATTTGATTGGGAATAGCTAACGATGTGAAATAGGTTATGTACATTAGATATATATTGATAGTTTAGGTTATCGAATTGATAAAATTTTTTTGTGGATAGAAACGTGATTCAACATTGTTTTGTCACTCCAAATTTAAATACCAAATTATATGGGTTTTCCAAATTAATTTCGTTATTTTTATAAATATGTTGCAGGTTTAATCAAATTTCTGAAAAACCCTAATTTTATTTTAGTCATATTGGTTATGTCACGGTGTTTAAAACAAATTTAAGAAATTTTTTTAACCCATTCAACCCGATTTATAGATAAGTTGCTTAAACAAAATAGCGTCTATTTGCCGGGAAATGGTAGAACCAAGCACATTTTTATTTTTTTGTTTGACTATTCTACTACTCTTTTTTTATTCATAGCATACCTAACTCTTTTGGAATTGCCTTTTAACTTCCTATTTAACTTGCTTATAGTACCATTTTCAATCATCTTTCTCAAAATTATTCAGTTTTTTAAAAGATCTAATTTACCATTTGATTGGATGTTGTTTCCAACTTCATTTTTTAAATTTTCTTTTAGTTTGAAACTAGTTGGATTGAGTTACCAATTTTTTGAGCTACCAAATTATCTATATTGCCTACTTGCCTACTACCCTTTATCAGTTAGTGAAAAAATTTGAAACACATCCATCAAATTTACATCAAACCATCTTCAAACTAACTCAAGTTTATTTAACATTTTAACGTCATGTTTAAACAGATTGAAATCAGACCTAAATTTTAAGATTATTTCAAATAATTTCAAACAACATCAATCTAATGTCAAATTTTAATCCAACTAAATGGTTTAACTATTGTTTCGAGTGGTTTTTTAAAATTAAAAAATGTAATTCACATTATTATGATAAATATAGTGTTGTTAAAAATTCGTTAAAAGGCATTGATATATCAAACCATAATCAAACTGACTCAATCGGGATCACTAATCAAACTAAATATCAACTAATTTTTTAGCATAGTTTTTAGTTTGAGACTAGTTTGATTCAAAATTGAAACCATTCAAGACGAATTTGGCTAAATATTATTATTTGGTTTATTTGGAAATTGATTTCTAAAAGTTTCAGTTTATTTTACTTTAATCCTCTATATTGCGCATTGAGTCATACATGAGTCATTGACGCAGTCTCTATCGACTTATTGACATTGATTCCATCCAAAAACGAGATTAAACCTTCACGCCAAAGTGAAGTTTGATGCCGAATTTATTAAGGTTTAACCACCTCTATATATAGGACATCTTCCGAGTTAAATTCAAATCAAAAAATACAGGACCAGATCAATCAGCAGATGAATCAAAGAAATGCAATTTTTGAAGACAACGCAGGCAAATAGTGCTGCACCAATAGCGATCGAAGCAATCGTTCGATCATTCTGTCACCTTCACAGTAGGATTCTAATTTTCAACACTATATCAATGATAATTTGTAAATATTATTTAAGAGCCATTCAGCGCAAGTTTTGATTGTCAACATGAAGATTTCTTGCCGTCATGAAGATTTAACCTCTTCTACTTAAATTTACTCATGTGGACCATAATTGTCCAAGGCAATTTACTGTCTCACAAAACACTTGTGCAGATTGATACAGCTAATCTTCGAGCATATTGCACTTCTATAAGCGAGATAAGCTGATTGCCCAGATCAGATGTTTGGGACCATCTCATTATTTCATTAGATTTAGCTGCAATGATCTTCAATAAGAAGAACAATGAAGCAATGTTGATCGCCGACAAGGAAATTCTAACTGTGATAATATATGACATTAAGGGCGTCGTGAACCGTCTCTTCGTGATTTGAGCAATGATGGTTTTGCTAAAATCAAAACCATTCAATTCTCGTAGGAAAATTGGTTGATTATTGGTGGCGCAACGAATTCCTGAATCGAGAATGCTGGTTTGGATCAAAAGTACACAGATTTCGATTTATTGGAAAGAATCGCTAGATTTGGCAGAGTCATTACATGAGAGATATCTGACGATCCAGAAATTCAATTTCTGCTGCAATGTGTTCGACAACATTATCACATTGTCGTGTAAAGATTCTGCAAGCTAGTGGCAAAAATCCGCTTTTTCTTGCAGTTTTTTGCAAGAATATCACTAAGCGTTATACGCAACAAACATTTGATCCGTACCTGGTGTACAACTTTGATAACTGTCGCTGGTGGAGTTTGCTACTCTGATTGAACTTCCTTACACCAAAATTTTTGACTAAGACAATGAAGATTAAGATGCATATAAAGCCACTGATGTTCTTCAAAATTTGCTTAATGCAACTCTGTGAAAAGTCACAAAAAAGAAAAGTAAAATTCATGCTACCGTCGTTCGAGTATCATTGTTCAGAGTAGCTGATAACTACTTCTTCAGCTTTCTTGTTCTATTTTTCTGATTTACGATGAAAATGAACTATTGGCAAACTATACGAGTCACAGGAGGACCGCTGGAAAACACAACTAAACAGGCTAACGCTTGTAACTAGCTACGGTGCCAACCGATGCCAAAGAACAAAGATAACTTGAATACGACCATCACTGGCAGCTCTGACATTAGCAAACGGATTGGGTGAAGGCCAAAATGGTTACCGGTGTCACAGCTAAACTAATTTCTGGCCGTATGGTGGAAAGCTGCTGATACTGCCAAATTTCAATGAAGCTTACTTGAAACAGTTGTGACTGCAATGGCACAACACCGAGCTTATAGCCTCGAATATTATTCCACGATTCCATACGAGATGCTCAAACATTTAAACTCCAGTTTGCACAACCGTTGAAAACACGAAATGATGGTGACATAAAAATTTTGCTTTTTGGTGACTTTAAAAAACTTTCACCAGTTTAAGGCAGCACAGTTTTGAACCAACCAAGAGATCAGCACCATCAACTTATTTGTGGTGAGTTTTTTTTGTTCTACGAAATCGTTGAAAATAAGTGACAACAATGAGGCACAATTTTCATCGACCTCCTAAATGACTTGCGAGTTAGAGAACACAAAGCCGGATAATGTCAAAATTCATCTTAACAAAATTAACAAAACCGACTTAGTTAACCGTATTTTTGATTCTGCCAAAGTATTTTTATTTATTTCTCTTGAAGAGTGAAGCTCTTCAATGTTAGCTTTCTATACTATATTTTAAAGGTAAGATGGCAAGATGGTGTTGGTAGTTACTGTCTACATTAATTCTTAAGGATCTTTAGCTGACATATATATCAAGCTGACTAATTTTTTCGAGCAAACTACTACCATTTATAGGTGCTAATCGGTCGGTTAATTTTTGGGAAGATTTTAAATTCTCAGAAGGTAAGATGGATAAAGGCCTCTACTCTCATGTGATGGTGGTTTTCGTCAAACAGGATTTGAATTTCTTCTTTCCCTATTTTGTTAATCTTCTCTCTTAAGATCACCTCATCTTGGTTCCTAATTGTAATTCAAACGGAGTCATATTTTAAGTGTCCTTGCAGCATATCTACATATTTGAACCATTATTTTGAATTTTGTAATGACAATTTCAAACGTGCTAATTGTTTCGTTCAGCTTGGCCGTTTCTACTTGATACACCAGTTGGTGTCGTAAAAAGTTGGATTTTTGCAACTTCGCTATATTGCCTAAACTCTTCTGATGTTATAAACGCTGTGCCTTCTTATAAAGTTTTTTGATGTAGCTAGATGTCCCAAATGATCAACGTGATACGTTATTAGTGGAAGACAACCTTTCGGTAAGGAATGCAGAAATCCTTCCTATCTGCTGTATCTTGCTGTCTTTCTTTCTGCTAATACGCATGGTCCACTTTTGCATACCTGTATCTTCTACTTTACTTTTATAGTACAAAATTGACAATTCACCAGTTCCTCTACCTTTTTAAGCGAAACATGTTTTGCTTTCGGGATCACCATTATATTTATACCTTTAACAGACTTAACACCAATAAATTCCAAATATTCATGATACGCACCATGATGTAGTTCTAGTCAAATAAAAATGTGCTTCATTGCTTCACCCACCTTTTGAGCTGGTTTAATTCAGCTAATGACTTTTTTGGAGATCCCACACTCACCCAGTATTCTTCGATTTAATTCGTATTTTAGTTATTGCTGCTTTAAAAGCTGCGCAATCGCTTATTATTACAAATTGGAAACCCAAAAGGTATATCCAAAATTTTTTCAACGCATTGACTATATCAAAAAAGTTAAGTTCATAGCTTGAGTATTTTTCTTATTTTGTTATTTTTTACAGTATAGTAAAATAATGGATGCAGTTACTGATCTTTGTAGAAAAAATCGCCCACAAACCAATCTTTTACATGCGTCCATTCTCGCAACCATTCAGGTCCATGCCACCAACTATCAAGAGTGCACAATTTTGCTGAAATTATGCCACGATTGGCAACATCTGCCGGATTGTTTTTCGATCGTATGTGAGACTATCTGTCTCTAGTACAGAGATCCAAAATTTCAGCTATCCTGTTACCAACAAATTGTTTCCATCTTTTTGGGTGACCACTGAGCCAGGCAAACACAACCTCTGAATCTGTTAAAGAAAATTTCGTATGTGGTATATCTTTGAACTACTTTGACCCAGTTTCTAATAGTTTTGCCGCCAAATCTGTATCATATAAGTCTAATTTTGGAAGAGAAATTTTTTTAATTAGGCTTATCTTTGTTTTTACCATCACTAGAGAAACATGTACCTCTGACTCGCTTCGGCAATAGATTAAAGCAGCAAATGCACTTTCGCTTGCACTTGCAAACGCATGTAATTGGGTGTTTTTAGTACAGTTCATGTATATACCAATTCGCAAATTTTCAAAAAGCTTAAATTGCTGTCGGATTTTTAACCACTCATTTTTTATGTTTGAACGCAGTGGATCATCCAAATTTAATTTCGTCAGTCATAATTATTGAAATTGGATTTTTATTAAAATAATCGGAGGTGCCAACAATCCCAAATGATCAAATAACTTCGATGATTCTGACAGCATTACTCTCTTCGTTATTTGATCAGCTTTAAGTTCGGTTACTTTGAAGGTGAAATAGTCTTCCCTCGGATACCAGTGTAACCAGTGTTCCATCATCAATTGGAATGAATTCTGCTTTGTCATTGAACTGCTATACATTAGACGACCATTTACGTAGATCAAAGCTACCTGATATTAAGATACTTGATCCAAACTGCTTTAGTTCACTTAATTATACACGCGTCGGTGTGGAGTTCAGTTTTAGCGGTTATTTAATGATAATTTGGCTTTTAATCATTCAAACACTTCTAGTTCTGATTTCTTGAATTTAAATTTGTTATCCGTTCGAAGCAGATCTGTCCACGGATAAGCCAACATTGTATAGTTATGGACACATTTTCTTGAGCAACAAGTCAGTCTTTAAAACCTTTTTGATTTTTTTCTAATTGTGGGGCTGGAAACTCTCTAACGGCTTCTTTTTTTCTATCTACAGGTTTAATAAATCCATTCTCGATTTCGTATCCCAAATATTTTATTCGTATCTTTAAAAATTGGCGTTTGCTCCATTTGATATCTAAACTATTCCTTTCTTTTTGGTCGTTAGCAAGTGTTATTAGACCATCCATATAAATACAAGCCGCACTGTCCATTGACAATAACCTAAAAATTTCCTATATGAAACGTTGAAATGCGGCTGGCTAGTGAATTGCAGAGCCCAAATGAAACTTAAAAAATTCGTATTGACCTTCTGGCATAATGAACGCAATTTATTTAATTGATTCCTCTATGCGGAAAACCTCATTTTGCAGACTACTCATCGACCCATCGATAACTAATTTCGAATTAAATAGCTCGATTGTATTTAACCTTTTCGAATCAATTCAATTGAATCTTTAACCAAACAATGACTCACATCAACATTGACTCACTCATAAGATTAGGGTCACTGCCACTAAACTTAAAAACCGAGATTAAAATACATTTCCATGTAGAAAGTTTTAAAATTCTAGCTGACCGCCAGTTAGGATTCCGACCGGGTCACTCTGCAGAACTCCAACTCGTTTAACTTGGTGAACATGTTGCCTTAAATTCAAACAGAAATAACTCTACTACACTTATTATACTTGATATTGAGAAAGCATTTAACTCAGTCTCATTTTTTCCCTCATTTCAATGGTAAATTTTCAAAAAACGCTCGATTTTCCATTAAGCCATCGGCACGGCACTTTTGTGAGCTCAATTCTTTTCAGTTTCTTCTCCAACGACCTACACACATCCGAATCCTGCAAATTGGCGTTTTTTCGGATACTGCTGTAGTTTCCTCAATCACCAAAGTTGGATTTTATTTACTATCCATAATTCCGGAATTTCTAAAGTTTTACAAACTTTTTGAAAAGCAAGGTTAAAACTGCCTAAACTGAAGCTACCAAATTCAATAACTCCAAAATTGTTAAACAAAACCAGCAACGAGTGTCTTGATTGTCGATAACACTTCCATTCAATGGCGGAGCAACGGAACTTCCTATTTATTTATTTGTATAGTTCCATCCCACAACATTTTAGTTGATTTTTTGTTCATTTTAGTGATATTTTTGTTCAAATTTAGGTTGATACGATTTAATTCATAAAATTTAAACATTTTTTTCTTTAATTTCAGGTTAGTACACCCAACCGCATAAACAACGATGCCTGCACGAAAGATGTATAATTTATTATACCAACAACTCAAGTCACATTTTTTATATTACTATTACATCGCTAAGATGTACATAAACGATAACATTACATATTTTAGATATTAATTTCTATTTACTCACGATTAACAAACCGTTAAATTTTTCTATTTATCTAACTAAATCCCATGTTCTTCTACAATATACGTACATATATGTATGTATTTCTACATCTATCAAATTGAATAGTTCTCATGCCAAACATTTACAAAATCGAACAAACATAACAATTGGACTATACGTTGTTATAAGATGGTAAGTTCATTGAATCAAATATCGTTCATAAACTACTCTAGTCGGTCTACAAAAAAAAATTCTTCACACATCACAATTACAAGTCAATTAATTATATAAAAAAAAATTTACTCAATCCACATGTGATGAAAAACTACTTTGAATTTCCCAACACACACACACAACATAGTATATATCCACCATATATGGTAATTGTTTATTCCATTGCAGTATAAATCTAATGTAAAGTAAATTTATTACATTTAACTTGGATTACGATGAAAATTTAATTTATGACGTCGATTTAGTTCACACTGTACACAAAATATGAAACGTTTCAATTTGTTACATTATTTTTACGTTACAAAATATTATATGAAGCCGTTTATTTGCAGTGCATTATAGTCAGTCTTATGTCTGCACACTTATCAAACTGTTTAACAATTAGTTAAATTGACTTCTTAAGTAGTTCACCAAAACACCAAAATAAAAATTTACTTTGTTTAACAATTCGTGTCGTTGCGATTAATTACAATCACGTAAATTTAACGAAATTTATTGTGTCTGCATATACGACGAATAGACCTGGGGACACAGTTAGTTTTTATGACTTTTTGATATATATATATATATATATATATATATATATATATATATATATATATATATATATATAAATATATATTTATATATATATATATATATATATATATATATATATATATATATATATATATATATATATATATATATATATATATATAATGCGAAGCATATATGTGCAAGTATTCGGACAGAAAAGTAATGTATGAAACTAAGTAAAGTACAAGGCTGGTAAAATTCAATAAGTATCCCATTTCCTGGCTAAAGGAATTTTACATATTAATAATTATCTAGTGTATCCTATTGTATGTAACCCAGATGTAATTTTAATATTTTTTTATATACTTCCCGTTGGTCGCAGGAATTTGGGTACTTACTTAATAAATTCGAGTAGCCTTTTGTCATTCTTCCAGTAATTTTCACCATTGTCTCAATATCGTAGTAAATTCTGGCCCTATCATTTTGACGATGCCTATATCTAGTGATTTTTACTTTTTATTTTTTTGTAACGTTATACTTCATCTGCTTTCAATCTGTAGACGGTTGCACAGATTGCATAGAATAACTTTTGATATCACTTTTCATTAGCTTTGAAATTGTTCTTCCCGCGTTTGGTAGAGCATCTTCACATTTGATAAACACTGTAAGTTCTTCTTTGTTGCTTGGTTGATCGGTTTCTAACACCAGTTGTCGAGATAGAAAATCTTCATTGATGTGGTTTATGGCCTTCATGTAGATTACTTCCTTTATTGACATAGAGTTTATGGTATTTTTTGACTCAAAATGTCTATGATTATGATAATTACGAATTGAGACTTCCAGCTCTATCCCTTTTGAACAACTAATGTAGTTGTCACGTATGAGTTCGATATTCTATGCTGCGATTGTACTCGGGTTATTAAATCATCCTTTATAAACAAAGTGATCCCATAACGTTGATTAACGCATAAACGTGCTGGATATGTTGTGATTGGCCAATGCCCAAAATTAGTTCTTTAATTAAAATGGGGTTAAATGTGATACGCTTGCTTAAATTATCACTGAGGTTGATAATTATCATTCAATCACGAATGTAAATTCACTCAGTACACGCAATGTAAGAGACAATAATTTATTTTTAGCTGTTGAAGATTGCTTAGATATTCCAACCTAAATTTTTCCCCAAATGTCAAGGTTTGTTCCTGGATTACTGACCAATTTCAAATAACTGCCAATTTCCTCGTTGAACTCTATTAACCCTGTAAGCCTTTTAATTTGGTTGTTTGATTTATGTACCCCAACTGCTAGTTCTCTTAGTTTTCGGTCAGCATTATCACTATACATTCGAGGTGGTAAACCTGGCCTGGCTATAAATTGCCGCAATGCTGCAATGAATAAGTCTGCAGTGGAGTCGGATACCACTTCTAAATGTAGCGCCTATGTTGTTATAGGCAAACGAACACACTGATGTAGCCCTTTACAATTTTTGCTCCACGTTCTTTCCTGGTCGCTAATGAAATTCCCCCTGTGAAGTCGACACCAGTATTCGTGATATTCGTGATGATATTCGTGACCAGTTGATGATGTACGTTTTATTTTTAGTTTATGGACGAACTCACTAAACTCTGCTGCTTGAACCCACTTGACGCATATATCTTCAGCATCGTTTAGTTCTTTCGTTGTCACAAAACGGTTTAGATAACCTTCATCTCGTTCATTTTTGTATTTTTGAAACCATCTGTTTAAATACACTATTACTCGCAATAACTTAGAGTATGACGAAATGCGTACAATCAACGTCACCAAAAAGTGTCCCTCTTGTTTCACTTGTAATTTTGTTACAGTACGTTTTTTCCCTTCACCCCATATTGTAGAAAATTGATGATGAGTGGTTGAACCGTTAGTTTCCGCCACTTATTTATAATGAGTTTCTTGAAACCATTCAGGTCCATGCCACCAACTATCAAGAGTGCACAATTTTGCTGGAATTATGCCACGACTGGCAGCATCTACCAGATTGTTTTTCGATCGTACATGAGCCCATTTGCCTCTAGGAAAGAGATTCAACATTTCAGCTGTCCTGTTACCAACAAATCGCTTCCATCTTTTTGGGTGATCACTGAGCCAGGCAAGCACATTCTTTGAATCTGTCCAAGCAAGTTTCGTATGTGGTATATCTTTGAACGACTTTTACACAGTTTCTAATAGTTTTGCCGCCAAATCTGCACCACATAATTCTAATCTTGGAAAAGAAATATTTTAATTGGGCTTACCGTTGTTTTTGCCGTAACTAGAGAAACATGTTCTCTTGCTTCGGCAATAGATTACAGCAGCAAATGCACTTTTGCTTGCATCTGCAAACGCATGTAATTGGGTGTTTTTAGTACAGTTCATGTATATACCAATTCGCAAATTTTCAAAAAGCTTAAATTGCTGTCTAATTTGTATCCACTCATTTTTTATGTTTGAAGGCAGTGGATCATCCCAATTTAATTTCGTCAGCCATAATTGTGTTGAAATTGGATTTTTATTTAAATAATTGAAAGTGCCAACCACCACAGCATTACTCTCTTCGTTATTTGATCAATTTTAAGTTCGGTTACTTTGAAGGTGAAAAAGTCTTCCCTCAGATACCAGTGTAACCCTAGAACTTTAGTCGACACAGTTCCATCATCAATTGGAATTAATTCTGCTATGCCATTGAGCTGCTTCACATAAGAAGACTATTTACGTATATTAAAGCCACCTGCCAATAATATACTGGATTCAGACTGCTTTAGTTCATTTAATTTTTCTGGAGAGTCCACACCAGTTAACAAATCGTCCACGTAAATAATTTTATTTTTTTATTAAGGTCTTTTATTAAAAAAAAAAAAACACTGGATGGAACAATTGATCTTCTGTAGATTTTTGAAGCAAAAAAGAAGCTATTGCTAGCTTGCAGGTATCCGTGCTGCATGTAAAGTTCAGTTTATCCTGCACTGAAAATGTATTAAAAACTGCATCATCTCTCAAACCATTTTAAATGGTTTAAGAGACAGTGGTAGTTAACACATAATCGTTGGCTTCCATTTTTTTGTTCACAAGAACGATTGAACTTTCAGAATCAAATTAATTTTTTTAATAATATCATCCACCAACCACTCGTACACTTGCTGCCTTAGCATGGTTATCTCAAGTCGTGCTAAACACTCTGGTTTTTGTCAATAAGTATATTTGACACTAAAAAAATTCTCATTCCCACCTTCAGATACTCTCTGTGGTTTTATGTGTGAATAATTCAACATCAATTCCTTAATTTTATTTTTATTCAATATCAATTCCTTTAGTTTGAATCCAGCATTATTTGTGTTGGGACAGATTATTTCTTTAAAGTTTACATATTTGCATCTCATTTTTCATGCCAATAACACTATTATTTTTAATCTTTACTTAGTCTGTAGCATATATTTCCGGATAGTCACATCTGAACACTAAATCAGGGTAGGTACCATCTTTCATAAAATATTTTAGTAGTTCTTCTAGAATTGCCTCGAGTTTTTTATTAAAGTTTCCTATTTTAGCACATAAGCGCAAGTGCATCTGCTCCTTATGTATAACCAAAATAATAGTCTGGGAATTTTTCAAGTGGTCAATAGAAAAGCTCAAAATATTAGAGATTATAATGACTTAGTTATAAACATTGCACATTTTTGGTACCCTGCCCTTCTGACATTTTTCATTTAAAATTGAGAATAATTTCTAGAGTTTATGTTTAAAAAGTAAGTTAAAACTTCTTAAGTTAAAACTCTTTTAAAGCTGATGAAAAAAATTAACTGTTTGGTAAGCTTTGGAATATTTTCTCAATTCTAAGGTCAAATAGAGAACAAATTGATAACCCTCATAAAATTGGCATCTTTTGCACATAAAACCATAAATCAAGCGTCTCCGTTGAGTATTTTTATTCTAAGGCTTTTTCACTGTAATTTAATGCTCTAGATTTTTGTTAGGATCAACATTTTAAATTTGATGAAAAATAAATAAAAATCAGGGTCAACTATAAATTTATACTTTAAAGACAATTAAAATAAGTGCTGCTATACGTTCATGACTGTTTCAACTCGTTCAGCTGCAAGAAACTTATAAGTCGACATACCTTCTCATAAAACCGCATATTACCAAACTTTACACCACTTTACGCTACCAATTTATCATTTTTAATTGTTTACACGATTTCGGTGTAGTTTTAGTGTACAAAAAATGAAATTAATCAAAATTTCAATTATTTTGTAATTTTTCAACATAACTAAAAATTAATTTTCTTTTTCATTAATCCAAATTTTTTTTTTTAATTTTTATGTAACTAAAATTAGTTTAAATTCATAATGTTGAGTAAGTACGCGCGCGAGTTTACCACACTCAAAAATACATAGTGAATAATTAGCATGATGCTATGCTCGGCTTCGAAATTGTGTGAGATAACTAATGGTTGTGGTGCAGTATAAAATGTTAAGTTGTGGTGTGGTTGAGTAATAATGCATTCAAACTGTGATTTTCGATATTTTCATGGTACTGTAACATACTTTAAAGGTAATTGGTTTAGTATCGTAATTGAAGGTTTGATTTTGGAAAAATTTCCAATCACACGCTTACTTGAAAATTAAACGAGTGTAGAAATAAAAATGTTAGGTTATAATCTTAAAATTTTTGAAACAAACGTCACTTGATATATTGTATTTTATTTTTTGTTAAAAGCTTCTTTATTCTTTAAATAAGTTTAATAATTACAAAATAGTTCAATTCCGGTTTTTAAGTTATTAACATACATAAACTGTAAACTGTTCATAATTTTTTAAGAGAGCTTTGGCATAAGCTTGTTGTTTCGTTAAAATAAAAACACTGCTTAGCTCTTTATAAAACTATTGATGACCCAAATGAGTTAGCTTTATAATAAACACGAAATTTTTTCAAAGCTTTTTATGAAAATCTTAAAAAGTTTTTTAAATTTAAACTAGGCGTAACTTTTTCTACAAGTTTTATAATGTATGTCTTCATTAAACTTACTGGAATAATTCGTATTCAAAGCTTTCGTGTAAACAGTTGAAAGAACTACAGATATAATTGTTTTATACAATTTTTGGGAGATTTGATTTGTAGTTAACAATTTTTCAATTAGTTTACCCTATAGTTTAATTTTAATTTTTTTTATTTTTTTAAAGCTTTAATTTAATTGTTTTTCTCTAGTCAAACATACTGTACAAAGCACAGGTACATGTTCAGGTACATTTCAGTTTCAGGTACATTTTTTTAAACTATAAAAATGTAAAGCAATCTTAGTGTTTGTATTTGGTATCAAGTATGACAACTTTTACTAAAAAAGCTTTAATATTTAAGAAAACTTTGTACATAAATAATCGTTTAACACAATCCACGATTCAATTGACATCCTATAAGCTTTCAATTTAACTAGCTTACCGTAAACCTTTTTAGAGAATCTGCCAAAATATGATTAATAGTAAAAAGCTTACATTTTTTAACAGCTTAACGTTTTTAAAACAAACTGGTAGATTGATTATTTTGTTCAGGTTGTTTATTATTAAAATTTTAAAATGCCTCAAATCCCAAGAGCTTTGAAATATTTTGCAAAAAGCAAAATAAATTTCAACATAAATCTTTGAAAGTTTAAATCAAAGATCTAAAAGTTCTTATTTTTCATTTAACTTTTAAAATGTTTCTTATTTCATAAGATTTGTATCTGTTTCAGAGAGTTAAATTTTGAAAGCGCTGACGAACGCATTTCATCTAAGAGGACTTAAATTAAATAAGCTTTATAGTAAATAATTAAGCTTTTCAGACAATTTGTTTGTACTAGATAAACAAATGTTTTGTAACCGTATTTTGAAAAATGAGTTAGATGAGCTTTTAATATGATGTTCAAACTATGATGTATTATAAGCTTTGAATATAATACTCGATTAAATTAAAAAAGTTTGATTCCATAAAAGCTTTGCAGCTCCAAATTTATAAAAGCTTTATACTTAAAAACATTACTTTAGGTAATATATACGAAAACTTAATAAAAATTTTAAATTTGAGACAGCAGCCTTGAAATACTGTAAAAAAGCTTTTTTATTTTAAAATTGTAAAGTATTTAACAGAAAGGTGTGTTTGCAAATTTTCTTCAGTCGAATGTACATACTACATTAATTTATCATAAGTAAGTTAAGAATATAAAACTCGATTACCTTGTATCTGGGTATTAGAACAGCTTTAAATAAATATACAAAAATTAGTAAATGTTAAAAGCTTCATATTTTTATAAAAAAGCTCGTAAGCGGATTGTATTATCCAAACACGCACTTAAATAAAATAAAACATTTAAAATATCAAAGCTTGTTTCAATTGTTTAAACATACAAGTTTGGTGTAATTAAAACAGTCTTTATGATACTCGATTAAATTCAAATAATTTTTTAATCAGCATCATAAAAGCTTTTAATTAAAGTTTGCAATTTTTAAAATTAATAGTTTTAAATAAATCAACTTACAAATTGTTTTATTCACTTGTTTTCAAAGCACTTGTTTTGTTGTA
Source organism: Tipula confusa (assembly GCA_963556175.1). Classification (NCBI taxonomy): domain Eukaryota; kingdom Metazoa; phylum Arthropoda; class Insecta; order Diptera; family Tipulidae; genus Tipula; species Tipula confusa. The sequence continues at coordinate 71,823,742 of OY744476.1, forward strand.
AAATTTTAAAAAGATTTTAACGGAATAAAATCTTGTTTTGCAGAAAGCTTCTTAAAGTTTAACAAATACGAAATATATAAATCAATAATCTAAAAATTCTTGTTTTAATTTATTTCTAAGCTGTGGGTTGTTTTACAAAATTTGTTAATTTTTTAACATATTAAAAGCTCCAACTAATGCATGGAAGCTACGAAGATATTAATTAAATAAGCGTTTTATTAAATATTTAAACTTATCAGACGGACTATTTGTACTAGATGAACCAATATACTATAGCAGCTTTCAATAGAGCTTGGAAAGCTTTCAATAATTTTAAAAAGCTTCATGTTTTTTAAAACTATAAAACACGCTTAAATTGGCATAGTTTTTAAGCATGTAAGAGCTTTGAAAGCTTTAAGGTTTTGAATGTTTAAAGTTTTACTATTTTTTAACAAATAGTACCTGATAGTTTTATTTACACTTGAACTTGATTAACATTAAAATTTGAAAATACAAGAAAGCCACACATCTGAAAATGTCATTTTGTTGTTATTTATAAGTTTTTAAAATTTAGTATATTACCTATAAACTGTACGTTATTTTACATAATTTTAAAAAGTTAAATATTAAAAGTTTCAAAAAAAGCTAAGAAAAGTGTCAGAAAGTTTAATTGTAAAAGCTTTGTGACCAATTTTAGTATAGAACAATAATTTTTTAACACATAGCAAATAAAGGTTTGAAAGTATCTAACTTTCTAATTTTCTAGCAGAATTAAAACTTTTTTTGAAAAATCTTTTTAATTTGTTTTTAAATTTAACGGTTATATTATAACTAAATAAAAATTTTAAATTTTTTAAATTTTTATAATATAAAATACTTAAAGCTTTAATTATAGCATTTAAGTATACTTTTATTAAAAAGCTTTTTGAAGTAAACTAGTCTAAAACTTTAACAAATTTTGTGGGATCGAATTTTTTTTTGTTTTAAAAAGCTTTTCACTATATATTTCATAATATTTCGAATAACCAAATGTAATATTATTGTGTGATGAAAATTAAGTGAAATTATATGAGCTTTCAATAATAGGTGAACAAGCTAAATTGTTGTAAATAAATAAATAAACAATATGACGTTATAAACATAAAATGGGGTTTATATCCAACCCTAAACACTATTAAATTGGTATCAGACAAGCTTATAGTGATCGTTTGGAATTTTATTCTTAGATTAAATGAATATCAAGTATACAAAAGTTATACAATATATAAATAAAAAGCTTTAAACATTCTAAGGCTTTAATTTTTATTTTAAGCTGTTCATTTTTAATATTAAAAGCTTTGAATAAAACTTTTACGTCGAATTTATATAAACTAGATATTTTTAACCTTTTGAAATTGTTATCTAAGTTAACTTTTAAAGTTCTTTCAAAGCGTAAATACTTGTATTAAAAAGCTTTACTTTTTGCTTAGAAGGTACAATTTAAGAGCTTTTAATATGATGAAGTTTTATAATATTTGCTTGCATAAAATTTTCTGGAATATCTAGTAGTCAAGGCTTTAATTTACACAAGTTCTGCTCACAATTTCATCGAATACTTATGTGAGTTAGCTTTATATAAAACACGTAATTCTTTCATAAAAACTCAGTATTTTTTTTATCAAACTTTAAACAGAGCTTTTTATGAAAGTCTTAAAAAGTTGTTGAAATAGGTAACAAAATTTTACAAGTTTTATAATAGTTGTCAGTAAACTTCCAAAAACAATTTGTTTTCAAAGCTTTCATGCAATTAGTTGAAATAACTACAGGTATAATTGGATTAAGAAAGTTTTTGGACATTACATGTGTAGGTAGAAAGGAACCAATTTTTTAATTCAGATAATCCACATAGATTAATTTTAAAAATTGTTATTTTTTTGAAAGCTTTAATTCAATTTTTTTGCTCAAGTAAAATATACTGTACAAAGCACATTCGTTAGTTTTTATATATTTTTGTTTGTAAAACTAGGTAATAGATAATCGTTTAAAAACTCAACCAGTATTAATTTAAAGAACTGTCAAAGGTTAATATTTCAAAAAGCTTTCCACATAAAACAAGATTAAATTGACATTTTAAACTTGTTTAAATCATTTGAAAATGATAAAAAAGTTTAATATTTACAAAATACCAAATAAACAGCTAAAAGTTCTTAAAACTAATTGAACTTTTACTATGTTCGTTATTTTACAGAGAGTTTTATGTTTCAAAATGTTGCAAATTAAAATCTTTGACTTAAACAGATATGTGCATTTTAACTATGTAAGCTTTATATTTTGGAATTATCGAGAAGCTATTTATACTTCATCAACAAATAAACCTTATTAGTGCTTTGAAATGTATGTAGAATTTTAGGCTAACTTTAAAATTCTATACATTTTTAAAAGCTTGGTTCTTTTTTAAGTAAGCTGGTTATTTGTTATATAAATACTCGATTAAAAATAAAATTAAAAAAAAACAGTATTTATGAATTTTTACATGAACTTTATTGAAAGCTTTAAGTTTTACTTTATACGTTATACACTACAGTGTTTATACTTTAAAGTTAACTTTTAAAAAACGTTTAAAAGCTAACTTGTTATCATTTTAGATACATAAATCAAATTGTGTTATTTTAAAATAAAAGTTCTAAAGCTTTATATTGTTTTGAAGAATGCTTGTTCGTTTACAATTAAAGAATATACGAATAAAACGCTAGAAATATACTCTAATATAATTTTACAAGAATTATTTATGTTTCAAAAAGTTAAACTGCAAAAGCTTCAAGCCAACAATTTCAAATTGAGCAAAGCAAAAGATTTCATATTTTATCAAATAAAATTAATTTTAGTATAAAAACTTAAGAAGCGCAGAAAGCACGTTTAATTTGGCATCAGATAATCTTTCAATAAACAGTTAGCAGTTATAAAACATTTAAATAAAAAGCGTTAAAATTTTAACTTTTAAAGTTAAATACTAAAAGCTTTGACTAACGTTTTAAAGTTTAGTTTTAAATAGTACATACTTTTAAATACGTGTTTTTTTATTAAAAAGCTTTTTATTAAATACTAGATCTTTTAAAACTTTTTATTTGTACGAGATAACCAAATAAATATACCATTGTCGTGTAATAATAACTAATTGTATTATAAGCTTTCAACATTATTATTACGGCTTTTACATTAAAGAAACTTTGGACATGATACATGATTAAATCGTCATCTGATAAGCTTTTAAAAATACGTTTATCTGAGAACATTGTAGAAACCATGATTTAAAAGCAATTATGCATGTTTCATAAAAAATTTTAATTTATTGAAATGTTTTGTAGAAAGCTTCTTCATTTCAACTTATTTTATGTATAAAAGTTACAAAATATACAAATCAAAAGCTTTAAACATTTCTAACTTTAATTTTAATTTTAAGCTGTTTATTGTTTTACACGATTTGCTTATAATTCACAAAGTTAAACATTTAAAGCTCCAAGTAAAACAACCACGCTTAGTTAAACATACTTTCAAGACTACAGAAATAAATCACTAAGCTTAAGAACGGTTGCCATGAAAATGTTGGACGAAAAACACGATTGTTACCATTGAAGCTACAATTTTCAAGCATTTTGATATATAAAGCTTTAAAATATTTAAGCTCTAAGCTTTTAGTGTCAAAACTCTAAAACCTGTTTTGACTTAAGTAATGAGCCCAAACAAAGGTAAAAAAGGTTAAAGGTATTTTGAGTATTCACTTTCATAAACCTTTGGCCCATATCTAGTCAGAGCTTTTATATAATTTTACCAAGTTATCAAGATTCACTCCAGAAAGTTAGGATATGATTTAAACATCGGTAAAACTGAAATAATTTCTTTAAGTTTTAGAAAGTTAAATTTTTAAAGAGTCCGATTGAACAATTAAGCTTGGTTTAACAATTTTTGCAAAAAAACTTGTTTATTTTAAAGTTTTTACTGAATATTTCCCTTTTTTAAACTTATTATTTATATTAGAAAGCAAATAAATTATCATTTTTGTTATACAAATTTAGGATGATTATATGAGCTTTCAACAAGACTTTACAACATTTACAACATTTACAACTTTAATTCTAATTTTAAGTTTTTCATTGTTTTAAATTTTTTTAAAGCTTTTAAACATTTAAGCTCTAAGCTGTTAGAGCAAAAACACTGTTTCGAATAAAATAAAGAACCCGATCATTTGTAGGCATTTTGTGTATTTACTTTTATAAACCTTTGTTATCATATATAGTCAGAGCTTTTTCATCGTTTTACCAAGTTATAAAATGACTTTCACTTTCAAAAGTATATATACGATTTAATTGGAATCAGGCAAGCTTCAAATATCAAGAATTATTTAAGTTTTAGAAAAGTATACTTTCAAAGCTTTATATTAAACATTAAAGTTTGATATACCAATTAAAGTAAATTATATGAGCTTTCAACAAGGCGATACTATTACGGCTTTCAAAAAACAAATTTTAGACTTAAAACACAACTAAATCCTTCTTCAATCGATTCGATGGATTAAATGATATTTTTTCATAAAAAGCTGTAAAGTTTAAAAATGTTTTGTAGAAAGCTTTTTTATTTATACTCGTTTTCAGTTTAACAATAACAAAATATACAAAAAAAATTTTAAGTATTGCAAACTTTAATTTTAAATTTAAACTGTTTATTTCTTTAAAAGCTTAAGTTTAAAATAAGTTTAAGTTTAAGTTATTTAAGTTTTAACTAAGCTTAAGTTTAAAATCGTTAGATGTTTTTACAAAGCTAAATACTGAATATTTAGCTTTTCAGATAAACTACTTGTTCTAGATTCACAAATTATGCTATAGATTATGCTACAAATTATGCTTGTAAGAATAAAGTAAATATTAAGAGCTTTCAATATTCTAAAAATTTTGCCATGAAAACTTTGGAAATAAAACACGATTTTATTAAAACCAAATCTCTAATGTTTTTTTACTATATAGTGCGCTAAAATATTTAAGCTCTAAACTTTTACTGGAAAAACTCCAAAAAGCTTTTTGACTACAGTAGTGAGTCCAAAAATTTTGTAGGCATTTTATATATTTTTTCATAGACCTTTGCTACCATATATAGTCAGAGCTTTTGTATCATTTTACTAAGATATTAAGAGCTTTTCACTCCCAAAAGTTAAAAAATAAATTTCAATAAAAGTTAGCTAAGGTTTTAGATCATGATAATTTTTTTAAAGAAGAAAATTGTATTTTTAAATTATTTGAAGTTTTAACTTTTTTTTAAGTAGCTTTTCACAGGCCTACCCAAAAAATCTAAAACCTATAACTCTATCATCATTTCTGTTGAAAACATTGGAAAGACTGATTGACGTGTACACACAGTTAAAAAACTTCTATTTAAATGGAATAGAAGCCTTGTATTAAATTTTATACAATACAATATTCTATTATAATTTAATGCAAACCACCGATAAACAATTGTGTAATACAATACTATTAAAAAATAATGATATTGCATTAAATATTTGTGTTAAAAATGACTGCAGCGGTAAATCCTTTATTTTACTCTTATTTTTACTCAATTTTACTCTCATCGACAGTTATGATAAGCAAAAAAAATTATAATATGTACTTTTTATATAATATGTATAGGATAGCTATATATTTTTTGTTTCGTTTCTCGATCGGTAAATTTTTATATTCTCGACTTATCCTGAATATTTCATTTATATTTGTGTAGCGTTTAGTCCATTTTAAAATGATATTTTTTGTTGTTTTTTTAATCAAGAGAAAAGTAAAGATATTTAGGTTTGTGGTAAAAAATAAAATATAATATGGGGTCGTCAATCGTTTTATTTATTTTAATTTAATCGTTTAATTTAAAAATGGCCGATTTAAATAAATTAGAATTTTTTTAAAAGTGAAAAATACGTAATTAAACTAATAAAAATTATTAAACATAGTGATAGCGAGTTTAAATATAAAGATTTCGTAATTTCAGGTAAGTCGCACGTTTAATTTGTTGATTATATAGTTTTTAATATGTAATATTAGAAGTATTAGTTTTTAATACTGGAAGTATTAGTTTATACTATACTAAGGTCACATGACAGTTTCTAGTGATTTTATTGGCTTATTTACTTAATAGAATTAGTAATAAAAATTTAACACTCAATATTTAATTAAAAAATAATTTATTAAATAATAATTATAAAAAATTTTGATATTATAGTTCTTACTAAATATACTAACTTAAGTTTTTTTTTTAAACTTCAATATTTTAGATGACATCTCATTTTGTGGATTGCGAAGAAACGCTTGTTCCAGCCGATATGTTTATAGGAATAAAACAATATTATACTCAACCATAATTTCATCTTAATATTGTATTAAAAGAACCTACATCAGCTTTACAAAGGAGTGGTATTAATACTTCTTAAAAATTAATAGAAAAAATCTGTAATATTAGTATATATATTGAAAAATAAAAACCAGTTTTATAAAAATACAATACAATATTGCATTATTACTTTTAAATAGAGGTTGCATTTGAATATAATGGTTCCATCCATTATACTAATAAAATGGAAGCACCATTGAAAGTTAATAGAAGCAAAAACACACATTTTAATAGATCTTGTTTTAAAAAAAACTAATGGTGTCTGTATTAAAATCTAATAATTCAAAATTGATATTTTTTAATACAACTTGCATTAAAAAAATGTAATGATTTTCTTCTATTAAAATGTAATAGAAAATTGCGTTGGACTTATATACAATAGAAGTAGTATTGTATTTTCGTAATTTTTTTTTACTGTGCATACGTGCAAAAATAAAACCAAGTAATTAGGCGACTTCTCAGCATGCGTACTGGAAAGGGAGATCTGTGGACACGGCTCTGCATTCCTTGGTGCGAACAATTGAGAAATCATTCCACTCGAAAGAGTACTGTTTGGTAGCCTTCCTCGATATAGAGGGCGCCTTTAACAATGTCAGGACGGAGGCAGTTCAGGAAGGACTGTCTTTCTTAGATGTGGACTACTCCTTAAGGAAGTTGATAAATCAGATGCTAGAATGCAGGATTGTTACCGCGGAGATAGGGGAATCCACCATTAGGAGGCGAGTTGTTAGAGGAACTCCGCAAGGTGGTCCCTCTTCTCTATCACCTCTTCTCTGGGACATAGTAATCAATGGACTACTGGAGAGGGGGAATAGGGGTGATAGCGTATGCAGATGACGTAGCGTTCGTGATTTTGGGTAGGCACCTACCCAAACCGTCATCGGTCTAAGTGTGCGCTAGCATCCACTCTAATCTAACATAACCTAAGTAGCTTTTCGGTGTAAAAATGATTTCTTAAAGAATCTGAATTTTATTTAAAGTTTAACAATCGATAGTCCTTGACATTTTTTGTTTCTGTCAATCCATTATAATTACCCGCAGCACAAAACTAATCCGCAAATAAATAATAGAAATTCTAACTGAACACGGAAGATGTTGAAAAATTTATCTTAATCATGTACTCTAAAGACTTTCGAGCACTTATAAAAAAAATGTATTTTCCTTTTGGTTGTTACTATCTTAACATTAGTTTGATGACGATGATGATGCTGATTGTCTTTCTCTGCCATGTTCATAATACAAAGAAGTGTTAATTGTAAATCTGACATAAGACAATATAATCTTTGTACACATCTCGGTGTGTAATATTCTTTTCTTTTTTCAATTTTGTTACGTACAGTATATCTAAGTGGTAAGCTCTAATAAGAACAAGGAAATACAAATAGTTTTCATTTTGATATATTAAGTGGGTGGCATTTATTAAATTCTTATCTCTCGTCGTCGTGTCTTTAAATTCATATAATACTGAACAGTTTATTGAACTCGATTTTGTTTTTTGTGGTTGTCAACATAATATCTTTAACGATGTATAATTTGCATTTCTAAGTTAAATAAAAGGTTATTGTTAAATAAAGAGTGCGCACCCTTTTCTCAAGGTCATAAACTAAACATTTAATGATGCCTATATATATAAAGGTATACAAATAGAATGAGAAAAGTCGCGTTGCGATCAGCATGACCGTATAATGATGTCATTATGCATGAATAGGAATTAAATGATGCGATAGCTTTTGTGTTGGGAATTCCTTTAAGAAATCAACAAGATAGATGATGTACACATGAATATATATTATATACTCGCGATTAACTAAGACGATGATCATTTGTTATAATTGGATTACTATTTATATATACAACAAACAAAAAAATTTAATACTACGCATTGTGGTGGTTTGATTTGATTGATAATTTTTTTTATTTTTTTGGATGGACAATGCGATGTACACACATATAAAAAACGCGAATTTTATATTCGCTGAGTCATTTCCAATTCGATGAAAAGATATATTTTTACTTCCATTCAACTTATATGTTTATTTTTGAATATAAATATTTTGAGATGGTTATTCACCTTACTATATGCCAAATAGCACAAAAAATATATTTACATACGTACATACATATACGTTTTGACTTATTTAATTTCCGGACGAATATTTTTGTTTTGCTGTGCTGTGTGCAGAGAAAAAAATATTAAAATGAATGACTTAAAACTATCTCTACCGGTGTTATCACATATTTAAGTGAAGTGGATTGATTTATCTTCCTTGCATCTCATCATGTACAGTGAAAATATTTTTACATAGAGAAATCACCTTCACTTCGTCTGTCGATCACTGTTTGGTAAACAAATTATATATATACTCTCGTGTACAAGACAATTTATACCTTCGAATTGTACAGAACTTACGTTGGTACTCGTAGGTAGGTAATACACAAAGTTAAGAAGAACATCACAAGAAGAAGAAGAAGTAATATAATAAAATTTACATTTCTTTTATTTTCTTAACGACGTGACTCTTTTTGTATCGAATAACAAATTAAATTAAAATTTATTACAACCAACATGAAAATTATGTACTCGTAGATGTTTATATGGAGTCTGTTGGTTATATATATTATATGTGTTTAGAATATGTTACATTTTTCAATCGTCTTAAGAATTATTTGCAGATAATAAAAGATCATGACTAAGATGATTCTAAATGATAAAATTTTGTCTTATGCAACGGTGTTATAAGGTCTCGGATGATTCAAATATTATATGACTGAACCATGAATTGGCAATTTTGAATGTTATCAAACCATTAGCGGTGCGATTTTTATATCTTTACATTTTACTGTACATCAAAAATAACTTGGCTCATTATAATGCATTAATATATAGTATTTTGGGAACATGATTCTGATTTGCTTTATTAACGGGTGGGTCACCACCATTATTCAATAATCATTATTGGAACTAGTGTATAACAAACTATAGTGGTTAGTTAAATCTACAGTCATTTAGTCGCTTATCATGCCAATTGTCTTAGCTTTTATGCATGCTCATGATGATATTCGTTATATGAATAATATCTTTGGCCTTTTCACATATTTCTTCCCTTCCCTATTTTTGATTGAAATGAATTTTAATCCACGTGATTGCGTAACTCGTTTTTAAGTAAAATGCCTGCAATCGAAAACTTAATTTAGTTGTAAATTTTCAAATATTTAAGACTGTACGAAGTTAATAAATGATTCGATCAAATTCATTGCCATAAACAATAGAACTGGAAAATACCTAGAACTATTTATACAGTAGTTGCTAATTGGTTTGCGAGGGTGGAAAAAAGTCTTCTATATATAAAATTTGAGTATCTCAAAATACTGTCGTAGCAATTCTCTTTGAAGTTTGTACAGTAGTCCTTCATGCCAATCCTTATCGAATGCTTGGGTAGTCGATAATATTACTTACACTGGCTTTTTTGGATTTAGTAAGAACATTACTTCAGCTATTTTCCAATTTTTTTGACAAATGATCTAATTTAAGACAGGCATGTATAATGAATTGTAGTTTTTTAGAAAAAACATTCTGCGGCAATTTTTTTTTCACTTGGCGAGTGAATGCCAAGTAATGCCTGTTATTCATGCACATTAGGGTAAGAAAAGAAATTTTTTGATCTTTCTATGAGAGTTGTGTTGGCCTTAGATATGCTCTGTGAAGAACTTTTGAAGCTTTAATTGGTACTCTGCAAATAAATCAGTTTTTAGCTAGAGGTGTTCAATCCATTTACCATCTTGCATTTTTGCAGTTAATGTAATTGGGGTCTTCCTAATCGTTTGGCTGTCATTTCCTGCGAGTTCTTCTTTTTTTCATTATCTTGGATAATTTATTGCCTTTTGGTTGTTTTTATATTCACGGGTTATGTACTTTTTCCTGCTGCCTTTTTGTGCTGCAAATTGTTCTTCCTATTTTTTTTTTCGTTTCTTAGGAAGCCTTTGTTAATTGACAGCTGATTCTTGCAGTATTAGTATTACTGGTGTAAGGTCAGATGGGAGGTCTTCTGAATTTTCCAGATACAAATGATTGTTTGATATTCCTTTAACTACAAATAGTGAATAAAGTGTAGCATTTTAACGGATCAGTGGCCCAATAGGTTGATGTATCAGATAAAAACCATCACTCTTTTATTTAAGTCTGCTTCATATAGTTCTTCGCCTTTAGAATTTCTAATGTACAGTATATTACAGTAATCTTCTCTATTAGATGAACACTTTGGTGGACAGTATATTGCTGCAACTCTTAATTCTTTATGTTGCACTCTTTAAAATGTAGGATATTTAGAAATGATTGTTTTGTGAAGAGTTTTTTTGAGACCAAGCATATATCTATTTTTCACTGTTTAAAAGGGATTAAACACTATATACCTTAGACGGATTTGTTTTGTGGAAATTTGTCGTTAGTTATGAACGATGAGCATCATAAAACCATTCTCCGAAATTTCAATTTAGAACGTAACGAATTTTTTAAATCTCATAGGTCAGTCATTTTTAATTATAAAGTCGGTGATTACGTCGGTTTAAACTCATTTTTAGGTGGTATAGATTAGATATCTCTTTTTAATTTTTGTGATTTGGACTGTGCCGTTAATAGGTTATATGCCATTCTATTTTTTGGTTTAAATATGTTCATTCCGGTTCGTACGACTCGTTTTCAGCATAAGGTAATTTGGTTTGACCGAGAATTAAGAAATGCAAAGAATAAAATGAACACTCTTTCAATATAAACGTAGATGTCCGCTTTATTCTTTTTGATATAATATTGCTCGTCGTAACTTTAACAGTCTCAAGAGATCTAAATTCCGTATGTATACAGATAAAATTGAATCAGGTATTAAGCATAATTTTAAGCAAGAAACTTTTGGAAATTTATTAATTATGACCGTGGTGTATCTGGCTATCCTCGCACTATGGTTTTTGGCGATGCAGTGTCTTGTTCCGTGGATGACTGCGCTAGTATGTTTTCATCTTTTTTTAAATCCAACTTTTTACCTTCAACTCCTGTTATCCCACCTGTTTATCCTTTGTATGTCCATAATGAGAGCATTGGTCTACTACAGTTTAATTGTGATAAGGTGTTTTATTACCTAAATAAACTAAAGCTCAATTGTTCACCTGGCCCTGATGGAGTTCTAGCTTTTGTTTCTGATTTTCAATAGGTCGCTACTTATTGGTTATTTTCCTAAATGCTGGAAATCCTCTCACGTTATTCCAGTTTTTAAGTGTGGAGACCGATTCAACATTGAGAATTATAGACCAATTTCTATTTTACCAGCAGTCTCTAAAGTTTTTGAATGTATGGTTCATGACACCATGTTGAACTTGTTAAATAAACATATTATTCCTGAACAACATGGCTTTTTCCCTGGTCGTTCAACTGCAACTAATCTCGTTGAGTTTATTAATTTTACAATAAGCTCATTTGAAGATGGTTCACAGGTTGACGTTTTGTTCACGTGATCTCAAGAAAGCGTTTGATAGAATTTCGTACCAAATTCTTTTATCGAAATTGCGTTTGATCGGGTTCACTCGTATTTGCTTTTATGGATTAGTTCATACCTTGCTGATCGGCAGTAGGTTGTAAAATTAGGTGATACTGTTTCTAGTCACCTTGGACCATTATTATTTTTAGTTTTCATCAATGACGTTAAGCATTGTTTGATGCATTCTCGTTGTTTGTTGTATGCTGATGACATGAAGATGATTTCGCAATATTAAATGCATCAATGATTGTGATTTGTTACAGAGTGACTTATTTCGCTTTTATAAGTGGTGCGACAATAATCTTTTGGAACTGAACATTAGCAAGTGTCGGGTTTTGCGTTTGAATCGTAAGCGATCAATGTTTAATTTTGATTATAAGGTTAATAATTGTTCGTTACAGAAAGTTAACGAATTTAAAGATTTAGGTGTAATCTTAGATGATAAGTTGAATTTTAACCAACCTTTAGAGAGGATTATTTGTTAAAAACATTTAAAAATTTTGAAGCTATTAAACCTATATATTTTTCATTAGTGAGATCTCAGTTGGAATACTTATCGTTAATCTGGAGTCCACAGTATAATGTTCACTCTGAAAGGATTGAACGGGTCCAAAGAAAATTTACGAGATACCTTTGTCGTCGATTTTTGAATACGTTCGAATGTTTATCTTACAACGAACGTTGTAAGCTTCTCCGGATTCAACAACTACATGTTAGATGTTCAGTATTCTCTGTTTGTTTCATTTTTGACCTACTGTTTGGCCAGATTGATTCTTCTAATCTTTTGTCTAAATTAAATATTACTGCTAATAATTTAAATATTCGTAATCGCATTTTTATTCAAACTAAATTCCATAAAACTGGGTTTCTCCTTCTGTTCATAAGCTATTTAAACTCTTTGATCCATTTTCTAGTCTCGACGAATGCTACTAAAAACAAACTTTGAATTTTTTTGGCATAAACCATCAATCTCCTGGTTTTAATTTACCTTACGAGTACATAAAGTCAAATAATTTGCAATGAGCAGACAAAAGACTGCAAGTATATCTAATTTCACTGGTATGCTAATAACACCATCAAACCATCTTTTATATGGTTTATATTGTGCTAATGGAACATATTCAAAGACTAATGTCTAGAATTATTATCTATAAACGATTAAAGTGTTAATTCAAATTGGAAGTGTGTATTTTACAATAATCAGGGTCGGATGTAACACTTAAATTAATAACATAGTGTGCCCGAAAGCAGAACACCAATCAACTAAGTATTTATTGTTTCCGGAACATATATTGGAAATTATTAACTTAAATTTAAGTAAACCATTCCACTTTGCCTTGATGATTATAAATTTAGAGGTTAACAGTCCAAAGATACAATTTACTAAGATGATTTACATACCACCATTTATGTTAATCAAACATTTCAATATTGCAAATTTTGAAAGAGAACTTGTATTTAAAATTGTGGTGTCCAGAGACTCTTCGGGGTCACAGGCAAAATAGTGTTTTTGCGCCATTTAATATATGGTTTTGATCGTCTTCCATATAGGATCATCATCTGCTTCATACATGCGAAATTCTGTTTGCCTTTCCTAATTCGCTCAAACGTATCCTCTAAGCCAATTGTATTTGCTGCTAATTCACGAGCTTTAATATTTTAATATTCAACATCAGGTTTGAGGGTATTTAATATGATTACAGTATCAATTGTTTCAGCTGCCACGGGTATTGAAAATTTGAAATGTTGGGACTTTGCATTAAGAAATTTCTGTTAATAAATCATTGCAAAGATTTATTGTGGTGCAAATAAATTTATAACTTTTTAATTTTTGGATTAACATTTTGGCGTTAACTTTATATTTTAATTCCAGACGCGCCAGTTAGTGTCTGATCTTCTATTAGATCGATCAGTACCCAGCGTAGATTTTACCAATTTGAAAGCAGAATTGTCTAATGACATTAATTGTGCTTTCTCATCTAGTATTACAGACATGCTTACGTGTATCACCAGATTATTAATTTAGAGTATTTGTATGTAGATGCAGAGAAAAAATTATAAAACTCATATATGTGGGTGAAATATGCTGGTGGGTTTATATTTTATATTTGTTGCTAACAAGTTCGCCTTTCATATTGGCACCATTGTCGTACCCTTGACCCCTACATTTTTTGAAGTCTCATATATTTATGTAACTCAATGTTTTCTATGACTAATGTCCGGAGTGGACTTAATGATAGAACAAAAAAGCATTCTGATTTTTCACCTTTTCAATAATTTTGTTCTTGGTCTTTAGAGCTAATAACTCAAATAGTTTGTTTTGTCAAATTAGTTCTGTAATGGTCTCAATCTGACAAGTTTCTGTCTCTTCTAAAATTTTTAAAATTTGTAATACGCTAATTCTTTGTGGTCTTCTAAATATTTCACAATTAACTTGCTTTTCAAAACAATTCGGCCAAATTTTACTAGTAATCCGACCAAATAATACAAAAGACTTCAATTTGCTTTTTATATATACATATCGGCCACGGTAGGCGACGAACCTGATTTATTTATTTTGTAATTCGAATAAACATTTTTTTGAAAACATAAAATTAGTCTGCGGTTAAAAAAAATGAAATGGCCGTATTTTTTTTTTAATTAAACGACCTTACGATCAAAAATTTAGTCTACAAACTAACCTCGAGTTTAAATTAAATTCCAATGTGATTTATAAATTTAAATAAAAATTGACTAACTTAATGGCGCACTTAAGCTACATTTATTTGACATCAAACGGAAAACAAACCGGCAATAAAATCGAAAAATGTTAAAGTTTATTCGATATACTATAGACACACAATTTATAACGAAATATTGGCGCAAATATTATACGCGATATTTAAACCACAAAATCGTGAATTAAATCGCTTAAGGAAATAATTAAATCAATCCTGCGCGCATATATACATAATGCATAACGCAATTTCATCCGTTTTATGTTAACAACAAAGAATAACTCATAAATCGTATTTATGGCCAAAGGGGATGTTAATTATACACGAAATTGTCACTTACACAAAAATTCCAATTAATTTTCACCGTGATGTGTAAAATACTCAATCTTATCGTATAACAGCATCAAATTTCTAATTTTTTTTTTTATTAAGTTAACGATTTAGTATTTAGATTGTTAAAAAATGTGAGCGGGCGCGCGCGACACGATTATGTAATCGCGCGCACATTGATATTAATAAAAATGCAGCAGTCGATTAGAAAAAACAAAAAACAGTTTTTTCGGCATATAAGTGAAAGTCAGCCAATTAGGAATCTATAAGATATTTAATGAATTATAAGTGAATGTTACAATTCTTATATTTATTTGGATCATATTACTCAAATATATGTATATATGTACTTATTACATGGCTTGACATGGCATATATGTGTATATATGTATATGATCGGTAAAAAATCAATCAATCGAAACCTAAAACCAAACCCAACTAAACAAAAAAATAAAAAATAAAAATTAAAAAAGTGAAATTAATAAAATTCCAAGGACTATCGAAATTATATGTACAGCAATTAATATGTAAATTGATTAGATAATTAGAATTGGTTTTGATGAATGAATGAATGCGCGCGCACTTCGAGTTCAAATCATGTAATGCATGATTAATTTATATTAATAATTTAATTAGACGTCTTAAGACATATATACACTCGTATATATGTCTCAAACACATGTATTTCACGTTACAGTTAATTATTATTAATTAATTGAATCCGAACGCTTATAAATATTTTAAACGAAACAAAGAAAATTATGTTTTGTTTGGGGCTTAACCAAACTTATGAGCATTTATAATTTACCGTGATATAGACACTTTTAGCGAACGCCTTCTTATAAATAATTTCGTGCATTACTCATAACCATATACTATATGTATTTCATAATCGTATATAGCATTTTAAAAATTATATTGGAATTTAATATCAAAAACTGAAATATATTTGAAATAGTTTTAACCTTAAATGGAAAACTATATAAAAAATGAAAGTATAACAATAAAATTTTGTATTGTGTTCTGGGTATGAATTTTTGTGTGATTGAGAGATAGAAATACTAAATAAAATATATAAATTGACATGAATGTCAGTTTTATATATATATATATATATATATATATATATATATATATATATATATATATATATATATATATATATATATAGTATATATTCACACACACCACACCTTGGAAATAAGTTCCATATCTAAAGATATTCATAATCAAATATAGTTCAGAGAGCGCGCGTAACCAAGTGATTTTATTTGTGGTGGTCTCATATTACAATCTTGATACTGTCCAACTTGATTACGAAAACAAATGGTTAATGGTTACTTATATCGATCAGAATCGAAATTGAATAAAGGTTTGACCTATATGAAATATGTATATAAATATAACCTTCTACACGATAGAATATATATACGCATATGTACGAATGTGTAACACATAGGTAATGTTTTCTAAAATATTTTCTTGTTCTTTATATTAACTCTACATTAAAATGAGATCACAACCTTAACGTATATAAATATGATGCTGAATATAAACAATCACTTTGTTAATCGGAGCATTTCAAAATTGTATATATTTATAAGAATACAACTCTATATCATCTATCTATACATTAGATTTCTCTATATAACGAGCACTCATTTTCATGTCTACTTACAACGTTATTTTGTTTTCTTTATTTAACTTTTGGTATATTGATCGATGATGGAAAAACAATAGAAACGATATAGTTCGAATTAATGAATCTTCTTATACATATAATATGCATGTTGTGCAATTGGAATATATTCATTTTTGTTTTCATTGTTAGTCGAATTATAAAAAATATGAATTTTTCTAATCAGGTTCGTCGCTTAGTCTACATGATATTGTATGAAAATTGAATTGAAGTCTTTTGTTGTATTTCGTGTGATTTAATATGACAATTTAGCTTAAAAATATTTTGAAGACCACATATAGAATCAGCATAACGAATTATGTGATTTTAGGGTGACATTTTAATTTATAAATTTTATGGATAAATTAGGTTTTTGCGCGAGAATTCTTGCAAAATCTGAATAATTTTTTAAAATTTGTTATGATTTAAATAATTAAATTAACGCGTCATGTTCATTAATGGTTCTTTAAGCCCAAATTTTGTATCCACTGAATCGATCTTTGATCCGGATTATCTAATAAATATTCTTAAACAATCAACTCGAGAATTCAGCATATCATGATTAAAAAATTACACATATTGCAATTACCTTATTGGAATGAACTCGCAGCTCAATTTTTCAAATGTATTGTATAGTCAACCTTATCACACCATGTTAAAATATTGATATGTAAAAGCCGGCAAAAAGATATCAGGGTTCTAGTGGGATATAATTTTTAAGAAAAAAATTTAAATTGTTGGACTATAGACTCAATTAGTTTTGGAACGGTGAAAACACTGGCAATACAACGAGAGTTAGTAATATCATTTCTTTTGCCTGATATAAAAATGATGACTGCACGTCACTAAGGATTAGATGAACAGTATTCCTCAGAATGACAACAAATATAGTAACCCATGTTGTCCCAATAATTAGGATGTCGTAATTGTTGTCTAAGAACCCAAGGCGCAATGTTGTCGGCTTTCTTCTAATACTATAGAGGTATTATGGAAAAATACTGAGGTGAATGTGATATTATTGCAGCTTAGTTATTTCGATTTGGTACGCGGTAAGAAGATTTTCTGAATCTTGATACTGATTCATATTCTTTGTAGGCACTCTGTGAAAATGAATTATTTTGCATTGCCAAAAATTTTGATTATTGAATGAACAAATGAATATATTGTTGCGTCAGCACTCTATGGAAAAAACTTCATCTTGTAGATCGTAATCTACCCCTATTTTAAAAGAAACTTATTCTAATTCATCTATAGAGACTATTCTTTAGAGACGGTCCAACGCTTTGATAGTTTGGATTAAGCCTTAAATACTATTAAAGTGCTTAGAAACAAAAATATTGCACTAAGGAACAGAATTTCTATCTTAGAAAATTTGGTCAATAGTGTTGAACAGTAAAACCTATCAAATTCGTTGGATATTTTATAAAAATTCAATTTATAAAAATCAACCCACACCATAGCTACGGTGATATAGTGTTTGCAAATTTTTTTTTTTGAAGATTGTTGTGCAGTTGTAGGACTAATCTACTAGAAATGAAATTTTAAGCTAGGTGTGAAAATCTAACCAGCTAAAGAGGACTTCAAAAACCTGTGAAACAACAAGTGGACAAATTAGATATATTCTCATAATTATTATAAATGAGAATCTCTCATTATAATTGACTATTGTCAATTGTTGCAAGTTGTTGTTTGCATTGTTGCAAGTTACTATAGTCAATTGTTGCAGAATCGATTCATTATAAGTCTAAGAAGCAAAATAAAAAGAGAAGGTTAAATAATACACCGTCACCACCACAAAAACCACAAACATTGGATCAAAATACTCAGCCTCAAAAGGGTAAGACAAACGTCAAAACAGATAAAAAATACCTCCCCCACTACCTATTATAGTAGATGATGTTAAAAATTACCACGTATTCTATGATTTAAGGCGAGTGTTTCAGAAGAATCATTCATCACTAAATTGATGAATCAAAATAAAACAAGCATCAACGTAAATAGCGGAGATGCATATAGAAACGTATTAAAAACTTTAAGCGAAGGGTCATTTATCTTTCACTCGTATGAAAATAAACAAGAAAGGCCAATCCGAGTCATGGCAAGGAACCTGCATCATACATGCAACACAGAACGAATTAAAGATGAATTGTCATCAAAACAATTTAAAATAATCAGGGTAATGAACAAAATTAGCTGAAGAAATAAAAAAAGCTAGACATGTTTGTATTAACATTCAGCTGTGACGAAAATGTATAACTAACAGTTATAAGATCTCTAGTTTATTGGGTTGCAAAGTGGAAATTCAACCACTTAGAACATCTAAGCTAATTCCGCAATGCAAAAGATGTCAAGCATATATGGACACACGCAAAAACAATGTATTGTTGCAAATGAAATCCTGTAAATTAAAATACAAAGGATGAATAAAGCTCAAATGGGTGGTCAGGCAAATCGACACGAGAGGTAGACAAAACAAGAAAATAGGCAACCATATGGCTGCCAACTAAGAACTGAAGGTGTTACATATGTCGACGCAACGAGAGGCGTAGTCAATAAACCCCAGCAGAAATCGCTATATGTGGACATCGCAGTCAAACATTACAAGATATTCTCATAAAACTAACAAAATTTGATTAGAGGCTACAAAAATTGGAAGATAGAGCATTGGAAGCTAAACCGAAATCCTCACAGAAATGAACAGCCCAATGAAGACCTCGACATTCAGAATATAGATGTGTGTCTTATTTCGGAAACAAATTTTACTAAGCAATCCCACATAACATTTAAAGGCTATTGTATATATCACACTATTCATCCAGTTAATTCAGCCAGAGGAAGAAGTGCAATTACCATAAAAAAAAATATCCAACATTTTGAAGAAGCAAAGTATGAAAAAGAAGAAATTCAGGCCACAGTGGTGTATATAAAAACCAACAACTTTCCTATTGTTGTTGCAGGATTATACTGTCCACTAAGACATTCTATTAAAAACAAACAATACTCAGAGTTCTTCAAGCGTCTGGGAAAAATGTTCATAATAGGTGGTGATTTCAATGCAAAGAATACTTACTGGGGTTCAAGATTAACTACAACTAAAGGAAAATAATTACTGATTGCCATTAAAGAAAATGGATGTGAATCCATTTCAACAGGAAACCAACATATTGGCCGACTGACCCAGGAAAAATACCTGACCTGATCGATTTTTTTATAACCAAAAATATTTCTAATAATTTTATGAAAATCGAAGAAAGCCAAGATATGAGCTCAGATCATTCTCTAATAGTCCTAACTCTAAGCGAGTATATCATCCAAAAAGGGAATAATCCAGTATTAACCAACAAATATACAGGCTGGGAAAGTTTCAAAGTACACCTTGAACAAAGAATACTTTTGAAAGT
Source organism: Tipula confusa (assembly GCA_963556175.1). Taxonomy (NCBI): domain Eukaryota; kingdom Metazoa; phylum Arthropoda; class Insecta; order Diptera; family Tipulidae; genus Tipula; species Tipula confusa. The sequence goes on from OY744476.1 coordinate 71,843,777, forward strand.
TCCGTTAAAAACTTTGGATCAACTGGACATAGAAGTAGAAAAGTTCATTACGGATATTCAACAAACAGCAAGGCAAAGTACTCCAGAAATCAAATCAAGGCTAAAAGGAAATAGCTAGCCAATAGAGTCCAGAAAAAAGTGGCACCAAACTAGAGCTCCACAAGACAAAAAAACACTAAACAATCTTACTCAGCAATTAACAAGAGAAATTCAGAAGTTAAAAAATGAGTCAGTTAATTTCTACTTAAGAATGAAAGTAATACGGATTATTCGCTCTGGAAAGCAACTAAAACTCTGAAAAGGCCAATAAAGTCAATCCATCCTATCAGGAAAATTGATGGAACATGGGCAAGGAAAAGCAAAGAAAAAGCAGAAGGATTTGCTAATCATCTTGAAAATATATTTCAACCTCATGAATGCCAATTACGAGAAACATTGGATGAAAACATAATATAAATTTTCGAAGAGGTCACACCTACATCATCTACTGAAGTAGCAAACGAAATTAAAAACAATTTAAACTTAAAGACAGCACCAGAGTCCTGATTACCGGAGAAATAATAAAGTAATTACTAAATGCTGAATATCATAAACGCTGCATTTAGGTTAAAATATGTGCCAAAACTTTGGAAAGTGGCTGAGGTTATCATGATTCCCAAACCAGGAAAACCGCCACATCTAATAACATCATATAGACCTATATTTTTGAAAAAAATAACCAAATTCCGAATCACCAATTTGGTTTTCGCAGTGAGCACTCAACTATTGATCAAGTGCATAGAATAACCAGTATCATTGAAAAGACTTTAGAATAGAAAAAGTCTGTTACGCAGTATTCCTTGATGTAGCGAAGGCTTTGGACAAGGTTTGGCACGAAGGTTTAATCTACAAACTCAAATTAATCCTTTCTAAATAGTACAGCATAATACTGAAATCATATATAACAGAAAGATATTTCAGGCTTAAGCAAGAAGACGAATATTCTGAGCTTAAGGAAATAAGAACAAGCGTTCCACAAGGAAGTGTACTTGGGCCACTTCTGTATTTACTATACACCCGAGATGTTCTAATCCCACAAAACAACATGATAGCCACTTTCTGATTATTAACTGAGATTTTTATTAGTAACGACATAATATAAATACACATAGTACTACCATGGTATGTTAGCCCATTGACGTACTAGATGTCGCTACTGGTATCGTTTTAAAATAATCAAAATATTTTTATATGTATAGTCGCCTAAATGTCATATTTATTCTAAATTTTGATAATTTCTATCGAACCGCCATCTGAAACATTAATGGGTAAACTGTTTTTTTCTTATATGATGGTAGTACTATATGCGATGGTATTAAAATTAGATAAAAGATTATTTGAACCTTGTTTCTACTAAAAATCTTATATTAATAGGAGATGTCAATATAGATATTCTCAAAGATGATTATTACACTGCAGATTATTTAACGGTGCTATCATCTTTTGGGATGAAATCTTTAATAAATTCTCTACCAGAGAATCATCTTGTTTGATCACATTTTTATGCGAAATAAAATCGGCTCTAAATTCATTATAGACTTGGCTATGATAAACTCTACTGCCATGTAAACAAACTGAATATAATTTTCTGGAAGTTTTAAAATTGCATTCTCTGAAGTATAATGCGATTTGCTGCTAAATTTTATAACAAAGTGCTGATATTATAACAAAGTGGATAGCTTTAAATATTTAAAAGTTATCTTAGACAGCAACCTATACAATTTAAAAACAATATTAAAAAGCTAAGACAGAAACTGAATTATTGTATTCGTTTGTTGTCGTATAGGTTCTGTCGTAAACGTTTTATGACTTTATTGCCCCGAGCATAAATAATGGTTTAATTATTTTGAGAGAATTAAATGTTGCCCACAGAATGTATTTAAAAAATTTCAAGGAATACCTATTTGTTCTTCTAGGATTTGATGTAATTGCATATTATGCTTTCTCGTACCATTTCAGTGGATTTTTATGAGTAATAAAAAAACTCAACGTATAATCAAAAGTATAGCTAAAATACGAGTATATTAAGTCAAGATATATTTAACGAGTAATGAAATAACTCATAGAGCAAAAATGTTCCAAGCCAAAGAAGAGATTCGAATTAAATGCCGCTGTTTGGTAAAGATTATCAAGATACGATAACACCAAACGTGACACTGACACTAAAAATTAGTCACAAATTTTCGAAATTAGCTAACAATGCTCAATTGTGTCAAATATACTTTTCTAAAGTCAAGAAACACTAAAAAATGAAGGTCTTTTTGTCATCAATTGCTCTGCAGATGTCTTCACAAAGGCTTAATAAGTAAAAAGTAAAATATTGGATTCTACGTGATGAAATATCTGCGAGTTTGCAAAAGAAAGAAAATTAATTGGTGAAAAATCAGCCATACCATGTTACTTTTCTTGGTTTTGGATATCATTTTATCCAATTTTATTCTGCCTCACGTTTTCAACAATATATGAAAATACCACACTACATCGTATGCTGGACAGTCCTATATGACAAATATATATAGACATATAACAAATTCTTAAAATTTGTAATATGAATATTTTAAAACAGGTTTTTTAGCGTTGCATCAAGATTAGTAAGCACAAGTAGTTTTTTTTTATTTATAGACCGATCAGTTGTTAAAAATCTACTTGATTTTTTGATATACCAACATGATCATGAATATTCATAATTAAAGCGATCGATCGATCGTTATTTTTAAATCAAAATTACTGGAAATGATCTAATCAAGGTGATTGATTACAATACCAATATTTTTATAAAATAAAATTTGTAAAATTTCTTGCAATCAACAAGTAATGCTTGGATAATATTTAGGCATCATATGGTTATCACTAAACGTAAAACAGCGTTTGTTTAAGATCTCATTAGATTATAATCAGGTTCGTCGCTTAGTTTATACGATATATAAGAAAATCGAGTTGAAATCTTTTGTATGATTTCGTTTTAGCAATAAAATTTAGCTAACATATTTTAAAGAATTGATTTACATTGACCACATAGAATCTATGATACGTAAAACCAGTTTCGTTAAGTGTTGCCATCAAGATAACTTTAAGTAGTTTTTAAATTGACCGATCGAGTGATAAAAATTTACCCAATCTTTATAAAATAACAACATGATCGAATGAAATCATGAATATTCAACGATCGATCGATTTTTAGTATTAAAGTAGAATGGTTGGAAATGTTTTCATCAAGGTTATTGATTATAGAACCGATAGTTTTGGTTTACAAATGTCGGTTATTCGGTCTAAAAACAAAGTATTTTAACGGTTGTCAATGACATTTTATTATTAAAGTTAAGGATAAATGACAAAGTATATTGACAAAAAAAAATCGGTTCCTTATACTTTAGATATTACATCAACGTCAAACTTAATTTTTTTAAATCAGGTTCGTTGCTTAGCCTACTCGATATGTATGGAAATGAAATGAAGTCTTTTGTATTATTTAGTGCTATTTCTTACCGCTTAATCACTTGTAATGAAGTCATATTTTTACCAAAAACTTTGGAGTCAAATCCATAATACTAGAAAAAGGTGATGAGAGCCAAGCTTACCTTGGAGCTATCGTAATAATTAAACTTTAGACAAAACAATCGTTTAGCCATGAATTTCAGATTATATTCAAATGCGAGTCACCTTTTGAAAGCTTTAATATTCATTGATGACCGATTTAACGTAAGTTTTTCAATTGCGTCATAAAACACAATCACCCCTAAAAATCATAAATACATATATCGGATGCTGATGATGTTGATATAATGATGACAACGATGAAAAGTGCAGTAAATTATAATTCCCTTTTATCGTTGTTGCAATTTTCATTTATATCATAATTTTTTTTCTGTGCATAGTGTTTCCATAAGTCGATGACTTACAACATTTTTTTTTTATTTAACTTTTCCAAATGATTTTCAGCAGCAAAAGTCAGTAACCGCCTCACGTACATTAAAACTCGTATAACTTTTAGTTTTATTATAACAGAATCAAATCTGTTGTGATGTTTAGATATGTATACGTAGAGAGAGAACGTTACGTAGGCGCATAACATAACAAAACTTAAATAAAATTACCATTTGAATTTCTGCACACAATATGAATATGCAACTCGAGCACAACATTTGTATATATATATAGATATAAAAACGTTCGAACTTCTTTGTCTTGTTTGGATGCGAATTCCATTTTTGATTTAATGTGATAATAAAATTTTATTTTCATTTCATTTTTCATATATAAGAATTCTTTGGTAAATGTAAAATGTTCTTAATTTCTTTTATGTGCATAAGATATGAAACAAAAACAAAATGTATAAAATATTGTGCAACAGGTACGAAAGGTTACTGAACGATTTATTCGTAATCATTTGTAAAATCTCACTTTTAACAAATAAAAATATTTTTGCCAAGATTATTTATCGATTTGTTATTTTTCTTTTCGTTTCAGGTTAGTCAACTGTTCACCTTTAACAAAAACATAAATAAAATATTTAAAAAAAAAAAAACCTAACAAGCACCAGGAATTCACAGAAGGTATCAGCCGGAAATTATATTGTATATGAATCGATACATAGACATTTTTGTTTGGTGATACACAAAGACTGGATAATATTTCATCAATTAAAGGTTACACATAAATTTTAAGCTAGCGCTCCATAACATATGAGTCAAATCGAGTTAGATGACTTTAGAATTTCTTATGAAATTTTTATATACTCACGATATATAATTCCCACATGACGTTATATTGTCGGTATGTACAAATATTTACAATTTGTATAATTTTCAGACATAAATTGTGTATGTAATGCACTTGTTTAGGTGTTTATAATCGTTAAGTAGACGCCTACACACTAAATGTCAACACACAATTGTCTTTGTCTATTGGGTTGTGCAAGTAGTTCTTATTGTTTTGCTATATTTACCCCAAATATTTATTTAGTATATGTCGTGCACACAAAAATATTTTACCTCATTACTAAAATCCGGTACAGTCTCACGCACAATTTGAAAAAGGTAAGCGTGAATATATATACACGTACGTGCGGAACATATATTAGTCCTTGCCCGCAATTAATGCATTTATTTTATATTTGTGTGGTGCTTTTCAACATTTATATATAGTTTTGCCCAAGGTTGCAATATTTTAAGTAAAACTATTGTTAATAAAAGGTTGAATAAGCATTGTGCTTTAAGTTAACTTTCAATTCGGCAATTCTCAAATTATAATTTCGATACTCAATTGGTTGCGTATTTGTATGAAGAACACAAATTTGCAATTACAGTTTTGGGTAAGAAATTATATATGGTTCGATTTATATAGGGACATAGGGACTTAAGCTACACAAAATGCAGGTGGATAATTATATATTAAGTGACATACTACTATACTCAAACAGTTGACTTAATTAAATTCTGTTTATGTTTTGGTTAGTGAAATTTCACTCAAAGTTTACAATAGTACAATTTTTTACATATTCTATATTTCACTCAATATTATTTCTTATATACAGTACCCATTTGACATAAAATTATAACAATTATCTACTGATATTAATCTCCTTAAAGTCCAAAACTTACTTTTGTTTGAAGTTCCACTCAAATTATTTTTGTAAATATCTCATTCAACATTTAATATTTAAAGTTCTGCAGTTTTGATTAATACTTGCTAGAAAAAAATACAGTACACAATACCTAAATGACTGACTAAAATCAACTCATAATCCTATATGCTTACGGTCCAAAATGCACTCAAATAATTGTTTTCAAAGTTTCACTCGAAGGATAAAACTTAATAACAGATTCACTTGGTGACAGTTTGGAAATCTACTCAAATTATTTTTGTAAAAATTTCACTCAAAAAATTAAGTTTAAAATTCTGCAGATTCGATTACTACTTGATAGAAAAAATACACTACACTTGTTTAGTACACTTGTTTCATTTTTATTTAGTAACAAAACAAACCATCACTATTTCAACGCTACCAATATTATAAAATCAAGTCAAAATCCAATACTCATGTTCAATCTAAATTATACTCAAATTATTTTTATAAAAATTTCACTCAAAGGATAAAATTTGAAAACTGCTTCACCTTATCTCTTCCTGAGCCTTTTTTAATTTACTTCAATTATAATTTACAACTGCACTTATTTTACTCACTCCATTAATTATAGTACTAACCAAAATAAATGTTAAACATAAAATGTATAACCGACCATCACAATTTTAAACCAATGCTTTTAAATATAAGTTTGGCAACCTATAAAACAATGATATACAGTTTTCAACTGATATTAAAAAATTGAACATTTTCTTTTGATTGGAATTCCACTCAAACTATTTTTGAAAAAATATCACTTAAGGTATGAATATTTAAAATTCTGCAATAACGATTTCTACATGCTAGAAAATAGTTCAGTATATAATTCTTAAGTGGCAGAGCTGAAGTCAATTGCACTCAAAATATTTTTTATTTAAATTTCACTCAAAGAATCAAACTTGATAAATGATTTACTTGGAAATTATTCTACTTATTTTATATAATCTCTGAATTAAGGTGACTTAAAGTTAAACGCGTAAGAGACTAATAACCATCACCATTGCAAACCGATGCTTTTATAGTTGTTTTGTAGGTTCGTCATGCAAAAACAAATGATGTTCACTTTTTTACTGATATTTTAAAATCATCTGAAAATCCAATACTTCTTATTGTTTAGAATTTCACTCAAATCATTTTTCTACAAAATTCACTAAAGTTATGAAAAGTTAAAGTTCTGCAGTTCAATTACTACTTATTAAAAAAAGCACACAGTTGTCAAATGACAGTGTAAAATATACTTGTAGTTCTTACACACTTACAATCCAAATTAAACTTAAATGGGTTTTTAGCTGCAGCATTCTTTGACTGATATTCAAAAGCCTTCTAAAAATGCAACACTTACTTTCGTTCGCATTTCCACTCAATCTGTTTTTGAAAAAATTTCACTCAAAGTATGAACATTTAAAATTCTGAAGTAACTTTCTCTGCAGGCTAGAAAATAATTCAGTGTACAACAAATTTGAACTAAAATTATTTTTTTTAATAAAATTTCACTCAAAGAATTAACTTCTGAATTATCTTAACTTAAAGTAAAAAGTCTAACAGACCAATGACCACCACCACTGCACAACGATGCTATCATAATGCAAAATCTTCTGAAAACCCAATACTTCCTATTGTTTGGAATTTCACTCAAATTATTTTTTATGAATTTCAATCAAATTATGAATATTTGAAGTTCTGCACTTTCGATTACTACTTGATAAAAAAGCACTCAATTCTGCAGAATTTCTGTTTGTAATTTGACAGTGTAAAATCAACTCATAAGCCTCTACTCATTTACAGTATAAATTGCACTCATATTAACATCACTATTTCAAACCAATGTTTTCAAAGTAGTTTTTTGGGTTCGACATGCTATAAAAAATGTTGTGTACGTTTTTCTGCTAATGAAATTTTGAAGTTTGAAATTTCACTCAAATTTGTTTTGTAAAAATTTAACTTCAAATATTAAATTTTGAAATTATGCAGCCACGATTTATACATGCTAGAAAACGTATACAATTCTCAAATGGCAGAGTAAAATTAACTTAATACTGACAATCTAAATTGAACTCAAATTATTTCTTAGTAAAATTTCACTCAAAGAATTAATGTTGATAAATGGTTTTGCTAAGGAATTATTGTACTTATTTGTTTAACTTCTGAATCAACGCAACTTAAACTAAAATGCGTAACAGACCAATGACCATTACCAATTCAAACTGGTGATTTCATCAATTGTGGGTTCTGCTTGCTATAAAAATCAAGTAATGCACAGTTTTCGACTATTTAAAAAATTTTCTGAAAATTCAATACATCCTGTTGATTTCACTCGAATTATTTTTATAAAAATTTCACTCAAGTTATGAAAAAAAGTTCTGCAGGTTCAATTAGTACTTGATAAAAAACCGCGTACAATTTTAAATACCAGTAAAAAATTCACTCATAATGCAACACTTACTTACAATCCAAACTGAACTCAAAATATTATATAAATTTAAAACTTTTTCACTATCATTTTCAAATTAAGCTTAATTGTAATTACCATTCTTGTACTTATCGCAATTATTTAAGAAATAAGTAGTCATAATATTTTTAAGCTGATTTCTTCTCATAAGTTCTATAAGTTCTGGTTGCTAGAAGAGATCTAAGTTTACAAATTTCAAATGATACTGTGAAATTAACTTATATAATCCAATATTCATGTTTTTGGTTTTTTGATAAGTTTTGACAGAAAATGTTAGCATACCATAACTATTTCAATAATTAGATTAATATTATAAAACCAATAAAAATTACTCATTCACAAGGCGAATTACACTCAAATTATTTTTATAAAATTTCACTTAAAGGATAAAACTTGATAACTTTTCTCTTTCCAAGACATAACGCAGCTCAAATACAATTTACAACTATACTTATTCCAATAATTCTGAATTAATGTGATTTTAAAAGTAAAATGGTTACCGTTAAAATTCCACTCAAACTATTTTTGTAAAAAATTTCACTCAAATGTAATTTATTTAAAGTTCTGTAGCTACGATTTCTAGATTTTCTTTTTCATGAAATAATACAGTACACAATTCTCAAATGTCAGTGTAAAATCAACTCATAGTCCAATACTCACAATTAAAATTGTACTCAAATTATTTTTAATAAAGTTTTACTTTAGTAAAGTTATAATTTTTTTTTTGGGTTCGGCATTAAAAAATTATACTAGATTGTCTACTGATATAATAAAATCAACTAAAAACCCAATACTTAGCTACAATTTTAATTGCACTCAAACTATTATTTTACTAAAATTTTACTCAAAATATATCTATTGATCATTTTTTCTTTCTAAATGAGTTTCACTCCAGTAAAAACAACTACTAATATTGCACTAAATTCAAATTATTTTAGTAACAAGATAAGTTTTAACAGAAAATTACACAAGAACCATCTGAACTCTGTACTAAAATCCAATACACTTACGTTTGAAATTGCACTCATATTATGCATGCACAAATTCCACTCAAATATTGCATGTAAAAATTGTCACTCAATTAATGTAAATTCTACATATTATAATTATCCAATTTATTTCAAATATTTCGAAGTTAAGGTGAGTTTTAGCAGAAAATGAGCAGAGACCAAATATGTATTTGAGTGAAATGTTGATTGGAGATGATTGTCCAATTATAGATCGAAAACATCAAATTTTGAGATGTTACCTTCACTCAATTTTAAAATTTGTACATATGCCATTCAATTAGAATCTAGCTCTGGTATATGCCAATATAACTTTCATATTGGAATTAGTTTTTGGTCCGTACAACCAAATCCTGGTATACAAAGACTATATATTAAGAGGATTATTAAATATAAATTACGAGGTGATATATGTCCAAAAAAACACCCCAAAAACATCAAGTTTTAAACAATGACAGTTAAATGTTAGGTGTTAAATATAGTAAGATATTACGTATAAATCCGGAAGAATAATGTATCTTAGACTCATTTAAAAATATATCGATCAATTACTAAACTATATATGTCTAAATATTTAAAATATTATAACAATTTAATGAATGTGGTTAATTGTAAATCCGTAATCCGTAAATTCAACAAAAAAAAATATTACAAAACCATTACCATCTCGAATGTTAAAATTCCAAAACCTCAATGAAAAGTCATAACAATCAATTTATATAAAGTGTTACTCTATAATTTCGATGTCTCACCTAGAAATGTTTTTTTTTAAATAATTCGGCATTCAACACTATTGCACATTAAAATTGCACACGGAATTAGAATTCGTATAGTACGATTTTGTTAACAAAATATACCATGCGATTACGTCTATATAGTCAACCTACAACAAAATATTTATCTTGTTACGATTTGATTGAATTCAAAACCGCACAATAAACTTATGTATTGAATGTATAGGACACCACACAGTAAAAAAAAATTACGAAAATACAATACTACTTCTATTGTATATAAGTCCAACGCAATTTTCTATTACATTTTAATAGAAGAAAATCATTACATTTTTTTAATGCAAGTTGTATTAAAAAATATCAATTTTGAATTATTAGATTTTAATACAGACACCATTAGTTTTTTTTAAAACAAGATCTATTAAAATGTGTGTTTTTGCTTCTATTAACTTTCAATGGTGCTTCCATTTTATTAGTATAATGGATGGAACCATTATATTCAAATGCAACCTCTATTTAAAAGTAATAATGCAATATTGTATTGTATTTTTATAAAACTGGTTTTTATTTTTCAATATATATACTAATATTACAGATTTTTTCTATTAATTTTTAAGAAGTATTAATACCACTCCTTTGTAAAGCTGATGTAGGTTCTTTTAATACAATATTAAGATGAAATTATGGTTGAGTATAATATTGTTTTATTCCTATAAACATATCGGCTGGAACAAGCGTTTCTTCGCAATCCACAAAATGAGATGTCATCTAAAATATTGAAGTTTAAAAAAAAAACTTAAGTTAGTATATTTAGTAAGAACTATAATATCAAAATTTTTTATAATTATTATTTAATAAATTATTTTTTAATTAAATATTGAGTGTTAAATTTTTATTACTAATTCTATTAAGTAAATAAGCCAATAAAATCACTAGAAACTGTCATGTGACCTTAGTATAGTATAAACTAATACTTCCAGTATTAAAAACTAATACTTCTAATATTACATATTAAAAACTATATAATCAACAAATTAAACGTGCGACTTACCTGAAATTACGAAATCTTTATATTTAAACTCGCTATCACTATGTTTAATAATTTTTATTAGTTTAATTACGTATTTTTCACTTTTAAAAAAATTCTAATTTATTTAAATCGGCCATTTTTAAATTAAACGATTAAATTAAAATAAATAAAACGATTGACGACCCCATATTATATTTTATTTTTTACCACAAACCTAAATATCTTTACTTTTCTCTTGATTAAAAAAACAACAAAAAATATCATTTTAAAATGGACTAAACGCTACACAAATATAAATGAAATATTCAGGATAAGTCGAGAATATAAAAATTTACCGATCGAGAAACGAAACAAAAAATATATAGCTATCCTATACATATTATATAAAAAGTACATATTATAATTTTTTTTGCTTATCATAACTGTCGATGAGAGTAAAATTGAGTAAAAATAAGAGTAAAATAAAGGATTTACCGCTGCAGTCATTTTTAACACAAATATTTAATGCAATATCATTATTTTTTAATAGTATTGTATTACACAATTGTTTATCGGTGGTTTGCATTAAATTATAATAGAATATTGTATTGTATAAAATTTAATACAAGGCTTCTATTCCATTTAAATAGAAGTTTTTTAACTGTGAAACAATTGTAATGTAATAGTAATCGACCTCCAAATTGACACTGTTCATGGAAAACCAACAACATTTATCCGACTCATATACATACATACATACCTATATATGACTGATACCACTGTGTAACGATATAAAGTTGAATCGAAAATATCGACTTTCACTTTCATATATATTTATATTATATATTCGGAGTCGCGTATAGTTGTTTCTTATGTTGTTGTCTTAGTACCAAAATAACAGCTATTGCACAATATAACAATAATTATTTTATAAACTACTTGCCAACTATATATATATTTATATACGGAAAAATAACACCGCATTGTATACATGTACTGTATCCATATTTAACTTAGGTAGATATACGAGTAAGTAAACAAGTCAAAGACAATGAGTCAATAAAACTTTTTAAGAAAATGGTAAAATAAAATGACAACGGCGGCGGTGTATATGATGATAACAAAATGTATTTTGGACAGGAAATTTTATCCTCTTCATGGTTTTATGCCAGCCTACCGCGGGTGTTTGTTATTTTCCCAATACGGTAGTATTGCCAGTGTCCTAAAATATAAAACTACCAGACAGTATATAATCTAATAACATCTTGTATGAGAAGTTGGATGAATCTTAATTAAATTAGTATATAACCAATACCGATCACTATAGATCTCATAATTTAAACATTTTATTTTTAATGAAATTTAATATTTTGATTAATGATCAGCATATCTAACCGGGAGATAAATATGTGTAGCTAATGAAATTTATTTGATTTACATCGATCGATAAATACATATTAATGATCAATGTAACATGTGATCGATCATCGATCAACAGTTATTTTTCGGCGCCAAGGTTAATAATAAATAATTTTTGGTTGTTGTGACTGTTAAAATTACCAAAAAATTAAAAATAAAATCATCAAGAAACGTGTTAAACTATGTCGATTTCGAAATTTTAACATATTTTTAAGGTATTATGATCATTGATCATTGTGCGAGTAGTTGAATATAATTTAAGATGTCGATCAAATGAAATTCGTGGGCAGTGATCATCAGATCATCGAATCAATACAAGAGAACGTGCTAAATGTTGCAGAACATCATCAACAATGGCAAAGTGGACTTCGCAATAGTCGCGATTATGATATTCTTTTATCCGTCTTGACTCATTGTTCATTACTATGCAATGCAATTCTTTTATTTAGGCATAGGTTTAAATATTCAGTCATAGTTTATAATATTTTTTTATTACTCTAAATGATGATCGCGTAACTTATATATGTGATCGCGATCTGATTTTGAAATAATTATTCATGCGTGTTTAGAACAATTTAAAATTGAAAGACCGTTAATATATTTTCACGGCGATCTAAAACCATTCAGTAATGGTACAGAGTATTCTGAATAAAAGATCATTTATTTAAAAATATGAGATCGTTAGATCGCCATCTGCTCAACTATTAAAAAACTATCTGTCAACTATTAAAAAATGTTTAACTTTTCTCCTGCTTAAAATCTTTATGTAACTTTAGGAGTTCGATTTACAATTACGAGATTATAAATGTTGTGAGTCGTCTAAATAATAATGTAAAACCCTCGTATTGGTCTTAATTAAGGATCGACTAATTGGAAATTAAAGAAATCGTGATAGGTTTTGGGTCAACGCAAATATGAAATGAGATCGCAAGTGTGGTGTGCTATCAATCGAAAGATATTTAGTTATGGTCTAGATAATATTTTTCACAATGATCGTGTAACTTAAAAAGTTTGTGATCGCGATCTGTTTTGTCTCAAAAAACTAAAAATTTTAATTTATGTATTCGGCCCAGGATTATGATTTAAAACTACACAGAGGATTTTAAATTTAGTTTGGTTTATACTCAGAATAAGCGATCATTTATTTAAAAAATATGAGATCGCCATCTGTTTAAAGTCATTGATTGATAAATGCTTATTTTTTCCGGAACTTTTGAATTAACTTTAGGATTACGATTTACAAGTACGAGTTAAAAAAAACGATTTATTGGTCTAAATTAATAGTCGAACAATTTTAAATTATACGATCGTTATCTATAGATTTTGGGTCAACGATCTAAAAATATTATACAAGATCGCATTTATTGTGTGCCGTCGATCAAAATGTTTTGTCAATGTTTAGTACATTTTCCCAACTCAAAGATCGAGTAACTTAAAATTATGTGATCGCGGTTTATTTGGTCTAAATTGAAATATCGTAAATATATTTTTTCATTCTAAAATCATTCAGTAATGATACAGAGTAATTTGAATGAAAGATCGATTATTTAAAAATATCAGATCATCAGATCGCTGTCTGTTATTTTCATGTATTAAACATTTTTTAACTTTTCTCCTGCTTAAAACCTTTATGTAACTTTAGGAGTTCGATTTACAATTACGAGATTATAAATTTTGTGAGTCGTTTAAATAATAATGTAAAACCCTCGTATTGGTCTAAATTAAGGATCGACTAATTGGAAATTAAGAGATCGCAATCGACTTTGGGACAACGTAAATACGAAACGAGATCGCAAGTATGGTGTGCGATCGAAAGATATTTAGTTGGTCTAGATAATATTTTTCACAATGATCGTGTAACTTAAAAAGTTTATGATCGCGATCTGTTTTGTCTCAAAAATTTAAAAATACTAATTTATGTATTCGGCCCATGATTATGATTTAAAATTACATGGAGGATCGTAAATTTATTTTGTCGTCGATCTCACCCTATTCAGACACGGTATATAGCAAAAATTGAATAAACGATCGATTATTTAAAAAAATATGAGATCGCCATCTGTTTAATGTCAATAATTGATAAATTTTAAACTTTTCCCCTGAACTTTTGAATTAAGTTTAGGATTATGATATACAAGTACGAGTTAAAAAAACAATTTATTGGTCTAAATTAATGGTCGAACAATTTAAAATTATGAGATCGTTATCGATTTTGGGTGAGTGATCTAAAAATATTATACCAGATCGCATTTATTGCGAAAATTTTTGTCAATGTTTAGTATATTTTCCCAAATCAAAGATCGAGTAACTTAAAATTATTTGATCGCGGTTTGTTTATTCTAAACGATCATTTTGACGTTAAGGGTCTATATAAACTATAAAATGTGCAAAAACCCAAAATTAGAAAGGAATTAGGGACAATCAGAATACTCACAAATTGAATGTCGTAAGACAATACGCACGTGATCATAAATACGGTTTCGATACCTCCAAATTAATTTAAATCTTCACTAAATTAATATCGTGACCGTAACGTATATGCGCGCGCTATTATACGACATAAATCAATCAACCGTTGGATAAAACTCATCAATCATCATCATATATATGTAAGTTTAGCATCAAATTGCATTTGATATACACCCCAGTTGTATATCACTTTCGTTACGTAAAATTACGCAAAAAAAAAAAAACTCTCGACCAACTTTACACTCAAAAACAAAAGCTCTTAAATTTCATCAAATTTTGTAATTCAATTATGTGTTTGTTGTACACATTTTGACGTTAACAATTTTTCGTGTGAATTTTCATTGTTACGATCACAAAAAAAAAATTCATAACATGAAAATGAAAGCCGTATGCGCACAGTCAACATTATTTTTATATATATAGTTTATGGTCCACAAGCAAAATTAAAGTATATTATGGTAACGAGGTCGCGATATACGAGTCTAATAACTTCAACACCAAAAAACTTATTGTTACAATTTTTATGTTGTTATGATAGTTTGGTAATTGTTTAAATAGTGTGAGATATTTCAATTAAATATTACCGCTGCGGCTCTCAAATATATACAAAACACACCCGAAAATGTATGTCATTGTTAAGAGTGGTTTGTAAATAGTTTACGCGATTGAACGAATTCCGATTGTGTTTAGAGTGAATTGTTGTGTTATATACTTTCATCGGGGTCCTATTATATATTGAAGGTCGCATCCGAAGTCGATGTATTAAAAAAATAAAACATCACGTGTCCTTTTAAATTAATGAAGGCCAATTTACTGATTACCACTAATACATATGCATGTATAAATCGTCGGTCGGATAAAATCAGTTCATTGAATCTTCATCGCTTGACGAAACAACATAAATTAGTTTTTAATGACGTTTAATGTTATTGTTGTTGTTGAACTATAAAACTTAATTCGCACTTAATAGAATGTTTTCAATCGTGGGTAGGTTTTAGCGATATAATTTAGCGAAATGATTGAACAGATATACTTTTTTATGTTTACATAGTAGGAGGCGATTGACCGAACGGATAACTATTATGTTTGGCCTTAAAATATACATAAGTAAGTTATGCACCAATGAAGATGATTCTTAATATATTTTGTGAGAACGACATTGCAATTTTAATTGTTATCTTCGGCATTTTAACCTTTGGTTTTGCTTTTTATAAATTGTATAGTGCGCATATGTTGTAGCTGGTAAGACCAATAATTACTGGGGTATCCGGTACTATTGTCTGAATTCTTTTTGGAAAAATAAGGAGATCTGTTTAAACCATTCACCATAAAATATCAGAAGTCTACGAAAAATGTTTCCTGTTGCTTATCAAAATTTTTAAAATCTCACTGATCTAATAACCTTAAGTGGAATATGGATTAACAATAAAGCTTATATCTTTATCAATTAGCTGATTATTTTGTTGATGCACAGAAAAAGTAAACAAGTTTAGGTGTTCATTGGTCGCTGAAGTTCTAGTTGCGGTTGATTTATAACTGGCGGTTGAGTTTGGTGATTGTGCTGCTTGTTTTCAATACCCAGTGGTATGGAAGACAAATAATTTGTATACTCCGACATAAAAGGTATGTACAATATATCGAATTTTTGAAAATAGCAGCTTAACAATAAACTTGATATCTTCACATCTTAGCCTAATAGTGGTTTGAAATAAGTCTTCACATTTCTCTTCATCCTCGGTTCCTTTAACAACCTTTAAAAGTTCGTCTATTTCCTTAATTTAAAACGTTAAAGTTTGAGGTTTTACAATTTGATCTTATTCTGCTAGTCTTCCAGCCACTATCCAACCAAATATGCGAAATGCATATCAACCCACTTTCTAACTAACGACTCTTGGACTCGAGTGTCTGGAAAAATATAATTCATTCACACCTCTTATAATTAGGATCAACTAGCTGCACGTCATTTATAGCTTTCTATGATCCGCTTTCAATAAATTGAATTCGTGGATATGTTTGGTAGAATGAACACCAAAGCTTTCAATTTGGCCTTACGTCTCAAATATATAAGTCGCTTCATTAATTGTGACCTTAAGATGACTTTGCTCCATAATTCGCGCAGTGATGTGTAGTGTTTCCTATGGTAGCGTTGGCATCTCGACTATATATATAATTTGCATTCATGTACTCTGTGACTATGACCTCCGTTTAAACAATTAAAGCCTATATTGCTCCTTTGAATCGCTTCTGACTTCTCGCTTGTTGCCATTCTAGCATATATGTCACATGTTTATATTCGGTGTCATTCTCTTTTGCAAATGACATACGAGTATTTAGTTATTGCTTCTACTGTGTTTGGGTAATCAATGGTCAACTTGTCAGAATTTAGCCGAATAACCTTTAAATACTACCAGCATATCAATGCTCTTGCCAATGAACGCTAGCAGTTCGTTTATTGATGGAAAATCCTGTTTGGATGTTTGTTGTTCCTAAAGAGAACTGATTTCACTATCCAGTTTGTTCAAGATGATATGTATTAACCAATGATCTCGTTTAACGCAGTATGTCGTAGCTTTTTAAACCCCTTAATGGACTCATCCGGGACATCCATAGATTACTAATATTATTAGCATTCTATTATTATTGGCGCATTTATACAGGCCTGAGACATATAGTTTTTACTAAAGGTATTGACTGAATAGCGTTGTCGGTCGGATCTCGGTTTTAACTTCTGGAAGACATCATTATAGCACGTATCTGTAACGAAAAGGTGCCAACTAAGTGACGCCACTTCTCCCGTTAGCAACCCTTTCAGTTTTTAAAATTTTAAGGCATTGTTAAATTCGCTCTTTTGTAGATTGTGGTGCTTTACAGGTCACAGCAATATTGTCATTTCATGTAATTCCCTCCAAGCTGATGCAAGAACTGCGTAATAGTTGTCCTTAAAGCCTGATAAATCTAACTACTTAATAGTCTATATCAAAGATCTCCTTTTCGATATTTTGGGAATCATTTAGCTGTCTGTGCTCTATCTTGATTTACATAAAGTTAGTCCAAACTAATATTCTCCATGCTGCCCTTTGCGTATGTGAGCATTTTTGTCAAGAAACTGGTCAATATTGACCTTTTATTTGTGCAAACGTTTCATCTTGACTAACGTGAATCGTGTTTTGTTTAATTTATCATCTGTCACTTTGCACTGTATATAATTACGAAATTCACTTACGGATTTAAGGGGTGACCTTTCACAATTATAAATTCGTAGTATCGTTTCAACTGACGTTTCCTTCTTATTTAAATGATTAGAACGGTATCACACGTTAGCTATAAGTCATGGCTTGTTAATATATGATTCGTTTACACAAATTACAGCCAGAACGCAGACCGTAACCTGGCTCAGTAGATTAAACCGTTATAACCAAACATATGACGAAATACTGAAATCTATAAGATGGTTGATGATTTTCTTCGTAAACGTGCAATACTCGTGTCTCTGTTTCGGCGCCAATGTGTTTATGGTTATCATGTTGTAGGCGTTGATTGATTTGTTGCCGCTTCTATTGTATTGTTGCCAACTTTTCTTCTATTGCAATCGATTTTACAAAATAATCGATACATCCATTTGAGGTTTGGTTTCAGGCATGGTTTTGGCCAATTTCTCTGGCCAATTTCTCTGGCCAAAACTCAATCTATACATTAAGGTTAATATAGTATTCTATATCAAAAATTATTATTTAAAGTTAAAAAAAAATAAAATCCATCGCTAACCTACACTTTTGGATAATACATGAAGGATAATACTCCGACATCTGGTTTAAACATCAGTAAACATACCACACGGTATTCCACTATGACCTATCCTACATAGCATAACGACAAAACACCTATCGGACAAAACAGATATGCTATATCATCCGGGTAGATATACCACATGAATCCAAGCTATGGACGAAAAAGATTAAGAGAACTGAAAATTATGCGGATTTATCAGACGTAATTCTTAGATTGGAAAGAATTTGGGTTGTTCATTTTGAACAGCACCAATATAGTTGCATTCACACTTCTAGATGTAAAAAGGAAGACAACACAATCTGGGGTCGATAATATTCAATATTCAACTTTATACGGGATGGTAAACTTAGAGTTTTAACACCTTTCTGTTGACCTCTGATGATCCCTTTTTAAAGCAGCATTATTAATGGTTTATTAATTCGCCATAAGCTCTGATACTCACCCAGAGATGGCACTGTTAATAAACAAATTTATAATTTTTAGAATGTAGCAACCTTTAAATGATACGTGTCAAAATTGCATGACAATCGTACCATAGCATACTAGGTTACAGTGATTTAAGTAATTTTGTAAACAATGGAAAAAACGAGTATCGTGTTTATTAGGACACAACACAGTTCAAGCTCAGCAATGGCTTGAAAAGAACTATTTAGACTCTGTTCCATCGAAGCCAACTATTTATTGGTGGTATTCCGATATCAAACGTGGTCGTACAGCCACAAATGATGTTGAACGCTCTGATTGTTCAAAATGAAGCCGTGACACAAGAAAACAACAAGTAAATCCTAAAAACCGTGAGTTTTTACGTCAATATGTGACAGTGAATTCATCATTTTACTTCGGAATCAAATCGGCAGTCAGCTGAGTTAAGAGCAGCTGGTCTATCTAAATCTAGCGGCAAAGTCATGGTCTCTGTATTTAAGGATAACCACGGCATAGTATTCATTGACTTCTTTGAAAATGGAAAAACCATACCAATAGCGAATGTTACATGGCATTATTGGTTGTAAAGGATGAAATCTATCAAAAATGGCCACAAATGAAGAAGAAAAACCTTGTTACAAGTCGTTGAAAATGATTATGTTAGATAAATAAAGAAGAATTTTGCCAATAAAATGTTGCTTAGTAGTTAGTCTTGTGTGACATAACATTTTAAAAATTTAAGGTGTTAATTTCTAATGTACGAGTTTGTTACCTTGTAATTTTTTAAGTGAATAACAAGGTAGTACAGTAAAATACCATCAGATCTGCCAATTAACTGTAGATATACGATGATTTTGTCTCAACACAATAAGACAAAAAAAAACAACTGGTTTGCGATTGATTAACGACCAACCATTACACTGTGGTAACAAATCTGAACTAATTATGCTGTTAAGGGTTAACAAATATCAATCATTCGATGTAACCAAAATAAAAAATCAACACAATGATATAACACACAACGAAACATTATAAATATCAACCAAATGTACTTGAACGTGCAACGGTACAATTTCTTGATTTCTGTGCAAAAAACAAAAAAATATACTTCTAATCAGCTTACCTTTTAACAAGAGGTAGAAGACTACTCAAAATTGCACAATTCACTTTATTTCACTATATTTTATTTAACTTTCGTTTTCTACGTACACAACCTCACTATGAGACCGCTCTATTAACACTGCGACTGATCTTCATGTGTTAACAATTTTTATCATTTTTAATTTTTTCCCGTTGCAAAATTCAATCTTTAACCCGCTTAAGCCTGCACTGAAGTTGGGAAAAGTCAATTTTTTTACTTTTACGGTTTTTAAACGACAAATTTGACGAACCTCTTTGTTTTGACCAACCTTTGTTGAACCTTCTCAATCTGAAACAAAGATAGTGTACACAGTCGTTGTGCCGCCTAGTCCCGCATGAAGGCATTCTCTGTGAGCACTAAAGATCGGTTTTAAACCAAACTGCTACAATTATGTTATTACAGTAAAATGGTACCATGGTACTTTATTTGGCCTGCGTTTATTCGCGTCATAATTTCCTATAATTTGTGGAAATCTTTAGCCATTATTTTTTTAAGTTTCTTCTGTCGCTCGAATCCGACCATGCACTAGTATTCTTTTTTTTAGCTTTTTAGAGCTATAGGTTCTCTTGGGTTGCCTACTTCTTCCGAATTTTCTAAGGTATTTTCCTCAGAAGTATCTTCCGAAATCTGTGTCAGAATTACTACTGTCAAAATAAAGAACTGCTTAAAGCTCCAATTATTGCTATACATTTTTTTGTTTCCCTTTATTTTACAATCTATCTGCTTAAGAGACATTCGGTAAATTTTTTGTCTTTTTACATTGTCATTATTAGAGTATTTTTATCCATTGATAAAATCTCACTTACATAATTCGTATAAATTGATGCAACACATAAGTTTTACTATTATTGATTCGATACATTAGAGGTTTTAAAAATTAGAATTTATAGTTAAGTGTATCTAAGGCCTAATTAACAAATCAAAAATTTTGTGGCGTTTCAATCTTTCCCTCGTCGTGGTAGTGAGAAGTTTGTTAACTAGTTCGTTTGGATGAATTGTCAATCTTGAGTGATACCTGGCACTGAAATTCTAAATTTCTTCCAGTATTGTTGGGACCTGGAGGACTCTGTGAATTATATCGTTTGACACGAACCATGGTGCATCTACTATGATTCTTAGAAGTTTAGATTAGAACCGCTGAAGAATGTCCAAATTTGAGTTGCTGGCTATTCCCCATAGCTGTATACCATACGTCCAGATAGGTGTTATTATCATTTTATAAAGCAGTAGTTAATTTTCAATCGTTAAACTTGATTTTCCGCATATGAGTCAATACATTTTTGACAGTTTTATTCCCAACTGCTTTCTTTTTGTCCATATATGTCTTTCGCCATGTTATACGTTTACCGAGGTGAAAACCTAAATATTTTACTTCATCAGTTTGAGGTATATTCTGGTTATTCATTTGTATTGGTGGATATGTTCCTCTTCGCATCGTGAAGGTAACATGTTTAGACTTAGCTTCATTAACTTTAATTCGCCATTTTTTCATCCATACTTGGATACTGTTAATATTTTCCTGCAAAACTTCTGTCGCTTGGATGGGTTCTTAGTGTGATGGGAGCACTACTGTGTCGTCTGCAAATGTTGCGACAGTTACTTGTTTACATGTAAGTAAATCTGCAGTATATAGCAAATATAATATCGGGCCAAGCACGCTACCCTGTGGTATACCAGATTTAATTGGACGGACATTTGTATAAACATTCTGATGTTTTATAATAAAATAATTGTCCTTTGCATTGCTTTATTTTGTATTGTAATCCCACATGTCACACCTTATCAAAAGCTTGCGCTATGTCCATGAATACAGAAGACCAATATTTTTTTTCTTCCAGAGCTTCTTGAATTACTTGAACTATTCTATGTACTTGTTTAGTTGTTGAGTGCTCTGGCCTAAATCCAAACTGACGGTCCGTAATCAGCTTCTTTTCCAGCAATATAGGCTTTAGGCTATTAAGTAGTAGTTTTTCAAATAGATTAGACATTATTGGTAGCAAGCTTATAGGTCTGTACGACGTTACTTCTCCTGGAGGCTTGCCTGGTTTTGGTATCAGTATTTTGTGAAACCTTCCATTGTATTGGGAAGTATCCAATTCTAAGTATTGCGTTGAATAAGTAGGTAAGAAATCGAATACCCTTATCTGGTAGCTCTTGCAAAACCTTTCCTGTGATAAGACCATATCTTGGCGCCTTCTTAGGATTTAACTCTCTCTGTATTACAGTTTTTACTTGCAATGACAATTCTAAATGCATTTCAATGTTGTTGTTCTCTTCGTCCGTAGTTTCTGATGGGTATGGTTGAAATACTCTTTCGAAATGGTCTGCAAATACATCAGCCTTTTCTTCATTCTTGCTCGCCCACTGACCGTACATTTCACGTATTGGTGGAATATAACGTTGTGGTTGTTTCAGCTTCTTTCCACAGTGAATAATCCGTGTTTTCTGTTGGTGAAAGTCACGACAAATATTCTTGAATTGACAGATTTTTTTCATTGAGCAGCAGTTTCTTTAACTGTAATTTAACTTAATTTTCTCTTGTCCTTAATCATTTTTTTGACAAGATTAGAACATTCTCCATTCTTTTCTTTCTCATTTTTTACTGGTGTGGACTTCCAAGCTGCCGACTGAATACATTCATTGAGATGTTCCACTGCTTCTATATCACACTCCATTAATTTGATTTTTGTATTTAAATTCTTTATTACCTTACATCTGAATTGGTTCCAGTCTGTTATTTTGTTGCTTAACATCGGTTGTTTCGGCACGTTCTTTATCTTTGTAGCCAGAGTGATTAAAACTGGGGAGTAGTCCGATGATAAGTTTAAACATGGCGTCGTTTTAATGTAATTACTTGCGATTCCTTTGGTAAAGCAGAAATCTATGACATCTGGAATCTTTCTTCTATCACTAGGCCAGTAGGTAAATTCACAAGCTGACACATGATTAAGCTTATTTTTTTTTATTTTTATTTTTTTTTATTTATAAAATAAATTTGAGGACTAAACTACTGTTATCGTCTGAAAAATCTCAAAAGATAATCTATCCACTTTTAGTGGTTTAAGGCTCAATGTCCTGCCATGAAATTGTTGGGAAGACGAGTATAGATAACATTTTGTAGAGTTATAATTTCCATAGAAAACTAGAGGTTAACAAATCTCAAAAAGAGATTTGGACGCAAAAGATATACTTACTATAACAAGTTTGTTGTAGTCTTTGGCAATTGTCGTCGAAATAAAACGACTTTCTATTGTTCACAGTATCCAATTGTTTAGATGATGGATGACCAAATGACAATTTTCTTAACATTTTTTTTCAACGAAACTACATCAATATACTAATATGCAAATATTAACCACACCTTAAAGATATGTCTATAGTTTTTGTCTCCAACCAAACTAAAGAATAAGTTCAAGATGTAACATATCAACATACTATAGTTCAAGAGGTTAAACATATAAAATGAAAAATATTAAATTACTCACTGTCACATGATAAGCAGATAAATGTTAAAGGTTACTTATACAACACTATATAACAAGTGTGTAGGGCATTTAGGATGGTCAAGGTAACTTATCTAAAGACGAGCGTACAATTTCCCACGAAACTATAAGTGTCTTTTGTCAAAGTTATAACAACCTAACCAACGTTAGGTTGTTCATCAAATTTCACAGTTAAATAGAAATTTAAGGCTTCTGGGGTTGAAGAACTGGAATCATGTCTAAATATAGGTCCGTATAACCGACACAAACTACAACCAATAATGGGAACAGAATAACACACTTTACACATTCACTCGATCTCACTGAGACTAGTTCATTATTTCTAATACAAGGATGGAAAGCTCTACGTTTACACCGATGTAGTAATTGACACTTTGGAAGAAACATTTTATTTATTTAATCAATGATCGACATGTGTCAAATAATAACCACGTCACATACAAACCGTGGAAATATGCAAAGTTAACCTATCCCTATCGATTAGTAAGTCAAACTTATGTCCTATGAATGGAACAGGCCTTTTATTCTAGATAGGTTTTTATTCATCGCTCAAATGTGAAAAGAATGTACATGATTCTATCCCAATTTTAGGGCACTAGATTGTGTTGGGAGAATGGACCTATATTTTTACATTAGTCAATCCATTAGTCAATAAAAAAATAGACTTTCAAGGTTAGATATAGTGCCATCAAACGCGCCTGGCTTCTTTAGCTACTGCATATTCCACGTTCCGATCCTAAACTGAGTATCCGTCAACATAAGCATAAATTTTTTCGGTATCTATCTATAATCTTGGTAATCTTGGTAATCTTGGTAATCTTGGCGGATGTAGGTGTCAGCGATCCAACTTTTGTTTAGTCGCCTCGTACGACAAGCCAAGGATGCTGTGGTGTAATTCTAAAGATACCATGCTCGTTTAGAAGCCTTTTCCGTGGCATGAAGTTGCCCCAATCACAGCGGCAAAAAACATTTCAGAACTAGCATAAATTATATAGGATTAGCTTTTTAGCCAACTTATGAATCATACACATATCAAAAGTAAAAAAAAAAACTATTACTCCAACACTATAAATTGGAGGTTGACTAAACTCTTAAGAACCTTGGTTGGCAAATATAGAAAGCGAACCAGCGCCAACATTATATTCAATTTTATTATTTGGGAGTAAATAAATTATAAGTCAGAGTTGTGCAAATAGACTGGTTAAAAGGCAGTTGTATAGTTAATTGTGTTCACAATTTTTTTTTCTCTACATCGTGTCGCAAGTCGCAACCAACAATGGTATACAAAGCAACAACTTATAAAAAATTCTTTTCAATTAACCAATTCATTAGGAGTTTATGAAAAAACCTCCCGCAGCTGTGGAATTAGGTATTTATACAATACACAAAGCAGAAAGGTTCCGAAGGTTAATCGATATATAATTTGGGCTGTACTCTCTCGACAGTTTTAATTGTCTTAAAATGTTAAGTATTTTCTCGCGCACATACTGTCTTGGAATGTAAATATATAATTTTTTGTTTTGTGTTGTGGTGTCCTTGCATTGCAATTTGAATTGGTTTGTTGTGTAAAATTTTTTGTACATTTACATTCGATATGGTCATTTAAATAGTTTATAATTAATTTTTTTTTATACAAAAATGTTTAGTTTTCGATTTAACTGAAAATTGAGTTATTCACAGAACGAAATAAATAATTTGTAGAAGCATTTTAAGAATTATATACCACCGTGTATATATTGCGCACAGCTTCCGCGGCGATCGTGTCAACAAATTAAATTTATTACTTTCAATATATCGCGTTGACATTCGATATAGCGACGCAATACTTGATACATAATAGCTTTTAGCCGAATACATGCTCGTATATCATCAAACACGAGAGAGTCTATATATTCAATAAATCGATATGCTAATCCGTATCATTATGCGCGCACAGCAACGATTTAGAAATTTTTTTTTATTTCCTTGGCATTCAAAAAAAATTTTTATCAATCGTTAGGTAACCCAAACATCTTCAACTCATCACACATATAATAAACAAATTTACATAAAATAATTAAATTTTAAGGTGAAGAAAATCAATTAAAGATTTATATACCTTCGCCTTGTGGTGCTGCACACCAACAACACCTTGCTGACATAAATTAATTTACTTGTCATGTTTTTGATCTAGATATACGCGACTATACATTACATTCCACATCAATTACACACAAAAATACTTAGATCAAAATGGATATGAGGGCAGTTTAATTTATGATTCATCCCTCGCCGTTTGCAAAGGTCTCTCGAGTCACACACATTTATTTACAATGTAATAAAAAAACATAAAAATAAAAACGCGAACCTCACAAAGCAAAGCAATTATTTTTCATTAACGAATGAAATTACAATTTGACGTCAATTTCACCGTTTGCCATTTAACAATTTGACATTTTAATTTTTTCTGTATATTTTTTATTTTATTTGTAAGACGACGATGTTTTTTTTTTACATTTTATTTCAAACGAAACATATTAGTTATAAGATGAAAAAATGATGGTACATAAAATATTTATGTTTGTATATGAGCGCGAGATGATCGCTCGCGTTAATAATTTAAAAATTAATTGCCAAGTGTTGAACGATTGGAAGCCTATAGTAATTATTGGATTTTACAGGCTAACGTCGATTAGTGCAGTATGAAAAATTGCGATTATTCGCAATCTAATTCATCGTTTTGTTGCAACCATTCACTGCACTATTCACGTACTCACTGTTCTTTACACAAAAGTACGAAATTTTTAAAATTATCATATACAACTGTCAAAGTTGTATAATATTTAGGGTATTTCAAATTTTCCAAAATTCTCAAAACCACATTAAGTTAGCGTTGAATTTATTTAAAATATTTATGGTAATTCAAAAGTTCACAAAATTCTTAAAAGAACCAAAATTTTAAAATATTTAGGAAATTTAAAAAATTCCCGAAATTCTCAAAAACACGTGATGGTTAAAATTCCCCAAAACTCTTCAAACACAGGATGGTTAGAGCCTTTTAAAATTCTGTAATATTTTGGGAAATTTACAATTTCCGAAATTTCCAAAAACACGTTATAAGCCTAGTACAGTTGGGAAATATTTAGAAATAATTTAATTCTTAAAAGAAACGATATTTAAAAGTACGTAGCTCAAATATAAATATATACGTAGCTCATATATAAAATTGAAGAGGTATGTGACAAACTTCAGGATCCTGTTAAGTTCAAATTGCAGGTGTTCTTATCGTAGGCATCATTGCACACCACAAAACAGTCAAAACGATTTAAAGAAACATAAAAAAATTGAGACCATATTATATGGTCTTCAATTAAATTTAGACAATTAATTCTTCCAATGTGTGATCGCAACAAAGAAAATGGCAAACCAACCGAATAAAACGTCAAAGGGGAAAGGTTAATCTAAAACGCAAAGAATAAGCTTCACTAATGATTTCTTCGAGCAAACTTTACGTAACATAACAGCCATAAGTTTTTTGTGAAGACTTTAACGCCAAAAACTTTGCTAGAGACCCAGCGGTACAATAAAAACAAATCTGGAAAAATAAGAGACTCTATAAATGGTTGATGAGTTCCAAATCATAGCAAATGGTGAAAACTATATCGCCAGAGTGTCATGGGACACAATGGATAATATTATAGGAATAGAAAATTCGAAAAGAAATTGGCTTAGTCATAACCTACCCCTATTTGTAACAAAATGTGGGAAGTAGAGAGATTCTCAACAATTAAATTTAAAATGTTAAAAGGTTATCAACTTTTCCTATTCATCTAAGGTCCAACTAAAACTTTAAACACTCGCCTCATCACTTGGATAAACTGTTTATACTTTAAAGATATGCATAGACAAAATACTACATTGCCTCGTTTGTTTTTTGAACAAGCTATCTCCTGATAATGCTTCCAGAGTGTTTAATATCAATATAGCTAAACCAACCACTAATTGATCCTTTGAGTCGAAAATAACAAAAAAAAAACCTAACTTTCGAAAACTTTCTTAACGACGATAAACTTTTCCAAACTGTGACAACACTAAGAGGCTCATTGGTACTGTATAAATAAATCTGTATATAAAACTCAATAAAAAATAATTTAAACCAAACGGCATATCTAATTTTATTTTTAAACAAAATACCCATTTGCCAAAGTGAAAAAGCTTTTCAACGCCAAACATTTTTAACAACGCCATAAACATTGTAAACAATCCTGTCATCTATATAAGATAGTAGCATTACAGTAGTTTGCTATATACGCTCAAAATATTCATAACGGTAAAATCATAAAATTCATTGAGAGCCATCTACAGAATAATTAGCTTGTTTGTAAACTATAAAGAGCAGCTAAAGTTATAACTGATCTACAAGTAGAGTACAATCTGATCGTCAGAAACTTATTAGCAAAGGTATTACCATCAAGGATGATAGTTGGAATGCTTAATTACAAAATGGGGCAACTGTATTATTACTTGCTAATAAAAAAGCACCTGTAGTAAAACCGAAATTTTTTGAATTTATGAATGAATCGGAGTTGGCAACAGTGATAGATTTACCGGCTGGACTCTCTAATCTTGTGAAAAATGGCTTATTTATAGAACAATATTTTGGTTGTATATAATGGATAAATTAATTTTAACCGAAGTAAAGTTTGAGCTGTAAATCGTTGAATTTCAAAACAAATTAATTTCAATGAGACTTAAGTTTAAAGAACTAGAGAATAGTAAGGAGATTTAAAATATAAGAACTCGAGGAGTGAAATTTGAGAATTGTGAAATATTTAAGGAAATTCAAAAGTTCCCGAATTCCCTAAAATTCTTGATGGTTTAGCCTGTCAAAATTGTGAAATATTTAGGGAAATTCAAAATTTCCTAAAATTCTCAAAACCACTTGATGGCTGATTGGTCTTTTAAAGTTGTGAAATATATGAGAAAAACACATGAAGGTCATGACGGTAAATTGTCATCATAGTCGCGTTTTGGCTATATATGATGTATTATGAGCATTACTAATCTCTCTAACTGCCATCAGCCATCTATCACACTCATCCGTCTGACTACTTAAACCAATTGATACATATTTTCTTTTAGAATCTTAAATTTTGATTTTGCCATAGATACTGGCTCGTTAGAACAAGATAATGTCTGAAGCGTTTTACTTTTACGAAGGATGTTTTATATTTTCTATTAAAAAACTTGATCAATAACTGACCAATTCAAACAAAATTGCTTGGTAGTTTCCTCTAATGTTCTTTCGTATGCCGTGCAATGAAGAGCAAGTTGCAACAAGAGATTAATTTCTTCCGAGTATCAATCAGTTTAGTATATACAATTAACCTTAGATGACCTTTATTTTTTAAGTATCTGCAAGGCTTAGCTGTATACATGCAAGTTTGTTAAATTGATTTAGTACTAGACATTGGTATACGTGATGTCAATGTGGCCAATATATAAGGACCCTGTACGGTTAAGTTGTAAGTATTCTGGACTAAGTACAATATAGGTAATTGATTAATTGATGAATATGTAAATTTTGGATGTGGAATTCGTAATTTGGTTTTAGAAAATACCGTTGAAATCTTTCAAAAGACAGAATAACTTAGATTTTATGAGTGACAGATGAAGAAGGAATGCAACGCGGTTTTAACACTATAGATAATTTCACATATAATGGAAGAAATATTCAACGAACATCTGAATTCTTGCGCAGAAATTCAAATAATACAGGGTCTATAAACAAAAGAAGTCTATGAACGTTAGTCTGAAAGTAAGACGTTTACTTGAATAAACGATGCATGAACTATCTATTATAAAGAATTCTGCGTATATTCCGAGAAACTACTTGTGTCAATTAAGATGTATAAAATATGGCCAAGAACATGAAATAGGAGAATATATAAAAAGAAAGCGGATAGAAAAAAGATGGAGAAAAACAAACGTCTGTACCTGTACCATAGACAACTATGGTACAGATACAGACCTTACAGACCTGTTGTCTATGCCTTTACAGCAAATTCTGCCTCCCAGTAAATTTTAAAGAATATCGAATATACATAGAAAAAGGTCAATGAGTGAATCTAGAACCTTCAAATGACCTTTAGTAACTGAAATGCTTAAAACTTAATAATATTTAGCATTTATCTTGAATACATGACAATCATGGGATCATTTTATTAACTCAATAGGAAGAAAAGTGAAAGTATATAGGGAGATCTAATATAGTTGGTCGGTATAAAATAATAATTGCCAACTTAATTCCTATACAGCTATACAGGGGCTATCTAATTAATTCGATAAGAAGTTTTTGGGATCAGATGTCCACAGGCGTAGCTAGCTGGGGAGTATCGGTTATTTGAAAAATAAAAACCCATTCGATTTATCGATAGCTACTGTTTCTCGCTATCTTCGAACTGTAATTATTCATCGTGGATCAATTTTATTTTTTTCTACAAAATAAAATGTTTGACGTTTGGAGGGACAAAGTGAAATATCACAAAATTGGGTTAAAAGTAAACGAGCGAATGGAGCGAAATGGTTCATCCAGTTTTGCATCGAATGAAGAATATAATAAATGGCATCATTTGCGCAAACTAGGAGCATAAAAACATTAAATGCCATCGTGAGCACTTCGAGGAATCAGAAACAAGAATTTCTGAAGAAACTGGAAGATATGTTTGAATCGAATTATAAATACAGACTAAACAACCCTAGCGAGGCATAATAAAACAATTGCTACATTGTATTAGGAATCTGGTATCTGAAAATTCAGCTCTACGAGGTCATGACGATAGTATCACTAACGCTAGTGCTATTGGTAAAGGAAACTTTTTTGATGTTAATCGCAAAACATGATCCATTGTGGGCATTTCCTATGGAACCAGTGAAAAAAAACTCATACTGTATCTGATTTGTCACTTCAAGAACCCAATTAGGTGTTAAACATCATGGCTGCTACTGTTCGAAATAAAATTTTACTAGATATTAAAAAGAATACTAAAGTGTACTACTTGATTCTACTCCTGACCTCAGACATCAAAATCAAATCTCTAAAGTTAACTGGTTCTTGGTCATACATCTTGAAATTCAAGGGTTAGCTTTAGCGGATTGCAGAGTCCATAACTTTTAGACGGTACAACACGCATTTGTTCAACACATTTATTCATTTTTTCTTGAATCAACTCTTCGAGGACTAGATTGGTAACTGGCTGTAAAACTAACGTTTAAGAAAGGAACCGAAACACGTTGGAATTCCGAGGCAAAAGCTGTGAATATTGAATTTGATGAATTGGTAAATTTATTAGAATACCTAACAAACAAACAAAATAAATAAAAACTGATGCCAACATTTTATTTTATTTTAAAACTCTTTTTCCTATCAATGTTTTTTTTTTTGAAAAATAGAATGCATTAATTTTAGCAAATTTTATGATTCTGATTTCCAGCATGGAAACGATCTGAATGGAAAAAAATATGATTGCAGAGTGCTGCTTAATAATAGAGATAGACCTACGCTAAGGACACCTTTGGTGCTTTAAATTTACTTTTTCCTATATGGTGATGACGTGTTTCCAAGTTTACTAATAGGATTGCAAATTTTATTAACAGTTAGGGTATCTATCGCCATCTGTGAGCAGTCTTTTACAAAATGAAAGATAATATTATCGTTTTTAAAATTTGCAAAGTAAATAGATATGGAAGTTATTGCGTTTACTTATGCTAAAATGTTCATAGCGACTTCAGTGCTTGCAATGCTATAAAAAGGTACAAAATCATCTTTTTTTTAGAAGGTACAAATCAATGAAAGAAAGAGTTATAAGCTGCTTCCTCGATTACTTTACATTTAACAAAAAATAAAAAACCCAATTTCTTATAATGATACTCTCCTAAACAGCAAGCAAAAATATGTTTTCGAGACCAAGCTTATATTCACATTTAGAAACTGAATGAACCTTGGGTACTTTCCTGTCGCCTGGAAAGCAGTTGCTAAGCTTTGATAAACACTTTCGTGTACTTGGCATTGTTATCTGGAAGATAGCAGGATTTCTAATTCCTCCAAATTAACATGGATATATAAGAGTAAAATAAATTTAGAGGAAAGCTCCTTAAATTAAAAATAAGCAGTTAGACGTAGGCAAAGACATCCGACCTTGGAAGCTATTATATTTCCAGCGTGGGTGTATGATAAGTTTTTGTCTGACAAAAAACTGTTGTATAAAAATATTAGAGCTACACTAATGGTGACTCCATTACGTGTTAATATGGCTACAAAAAGTAATAGAATCTCTTTCAGAAAAATGTTTTAAAGGTTTTGTTGAAAAACCATGGATATCTATTAGTCGCAAAACTTTAAAAGCATCAAGATCTAGACCAACCTTCAGAAAATTAATGATGGTCTGACTATTATTCTCCTAATCACACCCATGTTTAATTAAATTGAACGCTGAAATTGCGCTGGATTAAATATCATGATCAGGTTTATTATAGAAATCAGATTGAGCTGATCTTTCATCGATGTATATAGAAGTTTTAGTAGACTGACTAGTATATTACAATTTTACAGATACTATGGCAATGGAAAATGATTACATGCACGAAGTAAATATACAAATTTTAGTTTGCTTATGCAACATGTTATATATTATTTGAGATTACACAGTAAGTTCAAATTAAAGTATCAGTCTCACCAAATCACACGCAAATTCCACGCAAACAATATCGTATGCAAACACAACAATAAATAATTCAATGTTAATGTTAATGAAGTTAACAATTATATTGTTATTATTCATTACATACAGTCAACAATAACAATATAACAACTTTAAAACAAACTTGCTAAATAATTTAATTATACTTTACATAAAATATAATTTGTATGTGTGTATGTGTGGGAAGAAATTCTTCAGTACTGCATGCAACATCATCATCGAAAATTTAATCAAGATTTAAAATCTTTAAATTAAATTAACTCACTAAATTCAAATATCGATTTGAACTTATAAACTTGATCGAGTTTGAAAGTATTTGCCGCCCATAGATTTGTTTGTTTTACTGTCTTAATTTTTAATTTTGATATGTTCATTATACGATGTGAGATGAAAGTGAAACGAAATAATTGATTAAGCTTTCAAGATTCTGATGATTATATTTTTAATTTTTTTTTTGTTGGTTGTATTTTGATTTGAATCGCCATGAAATCAATTTACACGATTATTGATGTGTAGACATGTCGAACATGACTTACAATTGATTCTTTGATTAGATTGAAAGAAAATCAAATATATACAAATTTGAATGTGAAATTTAGAGATGGTACTTTTTTGAAGAGAAAGTGTCAACTCATCATCAAAAAATTTATTTTTGTCAGTTTAGAAAAAAATAAATATATATATATATATATATATATATATATATATATATATATATATATATACATGTATATATAAATATTGATATTATATATTTGTCTGCTACTTTTACTTTTTGAAATTTTGTAAACCAGTTGGTCGACATACTGACTAGCCTTCACCACAAAATTAATCTGTAACAAATTTTTGTTAATTTATAGTAATTATTTGTCTATACAGCTGGCAGCTAGGTAAAGTAGTTTTAAACATATTTAGAAATTTATCATGTGCGCATGCTGCTGACTTACCTACGCAAGACACAAATTTATAAATTACTTGTATGTCTCACTTGAACAGACACAAAATTACACAGGTTTATATAGCAAATATTGAACCCGGAACTTCCCTTATCATTAAGCTTTAGGAATTTCTATAAAGTGAAATTAGTACTAACATTAATAGATATACATATATAAATTGTTAATATCATGTCAAGCAACCGAATATAACGTATAATCAACTAATGAAGCGTGTCTGCACATTTAAGTCTCCACATGGCATCGATGCGTGCTCATCTTTAATATACCGTGCCTCTTGTTGATTAATAGTATTAAATAATGTCCGCAATTTATATTTCAATTTATTTTTTGTTCACTATATAATTATTGTGCTGATATACGATTTGGTGTAAGCCCGAAGCGGTCTATCGAACAAAAAGTTACATATAATTATATCATCGCAAATATACGCCAAGGTTCATCAAACAATGATCAAACTATTCAACTTTACATTATTATAAAGTGGTATTTACCTCCCACAGTATATATGTATTCAACAATTGCATACTTAAGATTCATAATTGCCCTGTAAGTATGTATATTTGTGAGCGCATGTGTGTGATTCACTTGGATGTAATTATTTAACAAAATTGTTGCGCCCACGATCGGTAATTATAAAATTACAATGTACCATACAATTAATAATTTGACAAGGCCTTTTAACCTTTTATAGGTTACGGCAAATTATTTATTTTCAATGACACATTATGTTGGTTGGATGAGGTGTGTTTGCGAGGATAACCACTACTTTGTTCATACTTTTTACAAAGTACATAGTTGAATTTATATTTTTTTTTTTTGCATACGTTTAATTGAAAATTTAGTGAATATAAAGGTAATCTTAAAAGGGTCATTTCAATAAATTTACTACTTTTCTAAAATTTTCGACTTGGTTCGCTCAAATTTATGATTTTTGTTTCCTTGTACCTGCTGTAGTAAGCCAGAAAATCGATGGTAACACACATCCAGAGTGTTTTAGGCAATTAACGATGTCTCATTGGGATAAGTAGACTGACCTAACAACCTTTACAGTATATTTAACTTGTTTCTAAGTATTGCTGCTGTGGAGGTATTGATGAGGTGTCCATTCACTTTATTGAACATTTTGCAAAAAATTTTTAACTAAGCTGGACCTTGTATTTTCACATCAAAATTTTGTTCAAAGGTCACGCTCATTTTTAGTAGAACTGCTACGTCTACTGCCGTGAAAAAAACTCACAAGCCCTTGTTGTGACGCTTTAGATTCATCAAGCGTTATTGTTAGGTAGGCTTTTATGCGCTGGTGGAATCATTTGTTCTTATTTCTTTACAAATGATACTAAAATGAACGTATCAGAGCTGTGGTGTCAACAAGCAAGGGGACATAGCACACAAAGTATCCCTCAATCGATTTATTTGCGGGATCTCATAATGAGCTCATAAATTTTTGCCAATAAAGTCAATGAATGCCATGGCCATTAACTCAACTTTTGATTTAAATTGAAAATTAAACCCAAAGCCCGCGTTGCGTTACCAACCCAAATTCTTTTTTTGTCTAAAGATAGATTCTAAAATATTCGAACAAGTGACTTCTTTTTACGTTTGACCATAACGGTTCTCAAAGCTTGTCAAACTTTTATACTTGAACAGCATTTTAATCTTAGAGCAAGAAAAATTAGACTTTTGCTATCGATTGTGGTTATGTTGAACTTTTGTTAAGCTAAATATATAAATATTATCGATACAGATTGATGCTCATTCCCATATCGTTGGCACATACTTTATAGTTTGTTTTAATTAATTCTGAAGCATCTAGTTTATCTACAAATTATTGATGTGTGCACTTGAGAAGTAATCTTTTCTTAATAACAGTAGAATTATCTCTATACTTTGGAAGTGGATGATTTCTCTAAAAATAACGATTTTTGTAAAACTATAGTGAATTTGAATTTTTCACCAACTTTGAAATGATTTTGGCTAAATTTTTCTATTTGTTTGTACTTAAAGCATAGAAAAAAAACATAAGAATGATAAATTTCGTATGTTAATATGGCATTCGAAACAATAAAAAATATATAGTGTATACTAGTTATTGCATGCCAGTACAAAGCGAAACAACAAAATATTTTGAAGTATGCATCTATCCTTGTTGCTCATTATTTTGCATTAGTGATTTATATTTTTATTTTTATTTTTGTTTGGTTTTGTTTTTCCTTTCTCATTACTATATTTGAAAAATGAACTATGCAATGCAACTATGATTTAATTTTTTTTTGCCAATTAAATATCTATAATTCACGGATTCTGGTTAGTTCGAAACCAAATAAACATAGCTTAACCTATGGTTTCCACTAGGATGAATTGCGAATATTCGCAAAGGGAATTTTTTTTTTGGTTTTTCTAGTATCTTTGAATATAATCATTGTATTAGTAGATAATTTTGACGTTTCTAGACAAATTATGTTTTGTGGTATTTTCAAGTGAGTTTCGAGTAAACGAATTAACTAAATTGTTTTATTTGGGAATATTGATTTAAAAAATATTTGAAAAATGGATGACGAAGATGTTGTAAATGTAAGTGCGGCTGCAGTGGCTATCGTAATTTGTAGCAACGTTGCTAACATTTTACAACCACAGAAAAAAACTGTTCCTGGTGATTGGCAAAATAATTCTGAAATATTACCACAAATGTCTAAGCAGGGTAGTTATAATTTTTTTTTGGCTGCGACTGATGTGCGCAATGAACTAGCTGAACATTTTATGACAAATGGTTTGGTACCATGGCAGTGAGATTGTTTATAAATAGTTTCAAAATAAAAGAATTAATGAACATTTATTTATGTATTTGTTTTATTTTTTATTATGTTGTTCATATATTTCGTGAAATATAACTGGGTGGCGTACTGCTCTTGCAAGTTTAACTCCCTCATAAATAGGGTAACTTGATTGCCCAACAATTTTGGCATGTCAATTTAACTTCTATTCGACACATTGACAACTAACTGTTGCAGTGGCTCCAAGAAGTCCACAACAGATGGAGAGGCGGCTGGTGTAATTGAAGTGTTGGAACTTAGTTTACGTGTCCTTTTTCTTGTTCGTTTTTAACTATTACAATTGCGTAATAGTACTAATACTATTTGTACCATCTGGTTCCTCTAAATCTAAACTGCTTTTTTGGCTGAAAAATCAAAATAGGTTTAATGAAGTTGGCCAAATTCAATATAAAGATCACTCTTTCCTTACCTGCTCTTTTGGAGCACTTTGTCTAATTGCCGAAGTTTGTCAATGTGCCTTGGCTCGGCAAATATTTTTATTGCTGTGCCACTGAAGTGGTTTTATCTTTTCCCGTTTTATAACGAGTGTAGTTATTTCTTAAATTTTTATACATCATTTTTAAAATTTCAATGGAAATGATTAGTTCCAGATACTTCTTTTCTAGTTTATTTTTCACATCAATCCATAAAGCGTTAACTACATATGGCGTACGATTCCTGATTGGAAGCGTATAGTCATAGAGTGGTGAATTTTCAAATATTGATTCCAACATATCTGCTTCAAAATCAAATCTACTCGTTTCTTTCAACATATCGAATTTTTATGTTCTTGTACACTTTTTTTTTATTTTTTTCATTATTACCTAACACTACTCCTTCAAACTCAACCTCTACCTCATCTCCGTAGACGTCCTCCAATACTTCTAACTTTGCATAAAAATACAACATTCCTTCAGAATTCATTTTTAAAACCTGTAATTATTTTATAAAACCAATAATTAATTATATATCTTTATTCAAATATATATATATATATATATATATATATATATATATATATATATATATATATATATATATATATATATATATATATATATATATATATATATATATATATATATATATATATATATATATATATATTTATATATATATATATATATATATATATATATATATATATATAAATCAAATATATTAATAAATAATTTAAAAAATCAAAATAATAAAATTTGATGTACTTACTTTAAAAGATTAAAACTTAATGAAAACAAACTATTTTATTTGACACATTGTGCTCGATGCAGGGTTGGCCAAAACGGGAAATTTTTTATTTTTTAATGGAATTTATAATTTACAAAGCCAAAAGATCTCGACTAATTTCTATTGCGAATCGCGTTGTAATTTTTTGTATGTGTGAATTAGAAAAAAAGTATATGGATATACATTTTTTTGAATGTATACTATCCGTGTAAAAATCGAAAACATAATGCGATTATTCGCAAGGCATGCCATGTAAACCCACAGTAACAAACTAAATATACGTCTTTGCAAGTTTATTCCACAGAACAAAAAATTATTGCACTACTAGGATCTGCAAGATTGTCCATTTAACCTAAAAAAGTAAATAGTCAAAAATCAACTCTGTCAAAAAATGTATGATGGGCAGTATACATTTTATCTTTGAGGAGATTTTCAAGGTCAAATGAAGGTAACTGTCTTAAATGGAAACACACATTATTTTGCATATTCGTGTTCTACATGCACTATTGATGAAAACTGTACCGTAATTAAAATTATTGACCTTATCGGAAATAAATCGTCTCTTTCCCGAATGAGCATATTAGCCAATTTCTGCTAAAGGAAATTTTAACACTAAAACTTTTTGCGTTTAAAATGTTAAATATTTCTATTAGCTGACTACTGTAAAAAATTGAAGTTGAAAAAGTAAGAATTGTGTGGACATGAGTCTGTAAAAAAACTATTGGTTTAATTTAAGAAAAGATTTTGACCTTGGTTTGACCTTCTTCCAATTACAGACTGTATTAAATACAATCTATAACCTTGTCTATTTTGAGTGAAATATCTGCCATTTTTATATGGTTTCAAAAGGCTGTTATTCCGTTAAAAACGGGCTCAGATTGCATTTTAATGCTTTATAGTGTAAGAAGAACGACTCTAAATAGTCGTGGCTGTTACGATTTTGGTAAGCTGTGGATTGTTTTATCTTGTTTATTTTCGTTCATACACTTTGTTGAAGAATATTGGCTATTTTTACTTTTTCGATCAATTCAATGAATTAATTATAAACAGGACCGTTAAAAAAATATTGGCTTACTTTTCAAAACGTGGATCTTTCAGGGACTCGTTTTGAATATGTATCTTTTCGTAGTGAGAAGTGATTTCTTCTGTTTTTTGCTTAGGATCTCTATAGGGTTAAAACATTTGTCTATTGAAGTGATGATAGGAGGAGTTAAGGTGCCCCTTTGCTGAAATAGCTTTGATTGTCAATATCGTTGATAAATGGTTGGATTTAAATGCGTGCGTAAGCCTCGGGGAGGATAACTCAACGAAAAGTTGTTGATAGCACCAAATCAGCCATTGAGTTGTTTCTATTAAGTTGCGCATATTAAAATTATTGTAAAAATTTAGAAGTGCTTGGCTATTCTGGTAAGTTCGAGAATTTGGATAGTACAGTTGCACCAGATGTATCCTTTATCGCATCTAGCTTAAACATGACATATCCAGCAACGGGGAAATTATATCACCAAGTTAAAGGGTCTTAGGCAGGAGAAGTAAAGCTAGTAGTGGATAACAATTGCGGGTAAGGGAGCAGTGAATCTTATTTCTGCTCATCATGCACTTACAGTAGTTGTTACGATAATGTTTTCTACATTTCTTCCATTTGGCTGGCTTTTATTGATTTGTATTGTCGGTATAGTTACCCAAGGTATGTTCTTACTTTTAATGCCCCTCCGTTTTTGAAAAAATTATGGCATTTTCTTTAACTTCAGTAAAAGAAGAGACTAAAAACCCTCTGGAAGATTCCTAGAAGATGTTTTAAACATTAGCGATAAATTTCATTCATTTGGCCCGGGAGTACGTACGATACCCCTTTGCAGGAATAGCCTTTTTGTCTGTCAATATTATTGGTAAATGATCACAACAAAATTCATCGCGAAGGATTAATGAATGAGATGATTTTTGATAGCACCAAATCAAAATTCAAGTGCCTTTTACGGAATGAATGCTCATTTTAGAAGCATTTTATTGGATTTTGAAATTATTGCATAAACTAATAAGTGCTTGGCCGCTGTTTGGTCAATTTAATGTGACTTGATGTTCTTTGCTAAAAGAATTTCATTTCTGGAGCTTAGTAGATGATTTATGAAAAGTTTATTGATTTTGATAAATCAAACAAATCGTGATATATGTGTTCGAGTATAAGAATGATAGTGCATCCAGAGGCGTATTTTTTATACCAGATGTATTAATAACTCACGAATTTGGCCTGCTTTTAATGCCAACTTGTATATTTCCTTACACTTGATGCATCTAAAGATTTGACGTCAGTTCAAAGTTCAAAGTAGTTTCACTGCGGTGTGACTAAATCTCTATAGCAATTGCGATCATATCATTTCGAAATTGCATCACTCTACTAAACACCGACAACATATTTTCTAAATTTCTAACCACTAAAAAAATATAAAAACTGTCAAATCAACTAAAACAAAAAAGACTTAAACCGATGCCGCGCAATATTACGAAACACAAAATAGTCTAAGTAGATCCAAATCGATAAACACATATTGACATATCTTAAAAGAAAATCTCCTGGGAAAATATTTCGAACCCAATTATTATAGTCACATTTTATCGATGTACTGTCAACTGCGTGACGTAATAAATATTAATCGAATATATCAATTCGTGAATCTACCACTCCTAAATTAAGAAATTTTTTTTAAGAAATAAATTTTGTTGTAAATATATAGGATGGTCAAATTGTTCGTATGTTAGAATAAAATGTCGACCTTCAACATCATTTCACACCAGCATGATCTAAAATTAGAACTATTATTTTAGGGAACTAATTTAGGTTTATCTATTTAAAAATAAGCTTTATTAATTGCGCATACACAATTGTATGGTCGAAAGACACCCTCTAACACTGAGGTTCTAAATTCGCAACACATATACCAAAAAAAAACTCTCAAAACCGAGCATAATTTTGATTGATTAACTAAATCAAATCAAATCAAAAACCAACAAAAAAAATTTATATACTTAAAATTATGTTCAAGGATAATTAATTGACGTTTAACTTGTGCTACATTATTATGTATCATTATACTCAACATAATATATCTTAAGACGTCTTAAGCCCGAAAGAAAAGAGACGTTAATTAATAAAAAATGATTTAATCTGTGATTGACTTCTTTTTGAAAGGTGAACTAGCGTGTGATCATTGTTGTTTATATATAGCAGCTAACATCATCTATAGCATTGGTTGCATATTCGATTGATTGAAAAATTTGAAATCAATTTTCTAAGTTTGAATTGATTACTGTTCGATTATATATGGACGCTACTGTCGTTTTATGTAAACCAATATGAAAGGTTCTTAATTACAAGCATCGACAGTAAATTGATTCAAGCGTTGTCTTGTAACGAACAAACATAAAAAAAAACCATCGAGAGAAAGTTTCATCCATTATTGCTGTCAATATATCACGCCGGCAATAACCGAAAATATTTGTATTTACTTTTACTCTCTACTAGCCCTTTTATATAACCAATCGCACACCCACAAAAATACTGCATTTTTTTTTTTTGGAGTGTAAGATGATGCATCATGAATCATTTCAACATTTAAGAATCTATACACATATTTCTAAAAATAAACCGCAAAAAAAAAAAAAAAATACCAACACCCACCCAATGTTTTGTTCAATTAAAATCGAATTCTTATTCCTTTCACTCGATGCTCGAAACCATACGAATTTCAATGTTTAATTTTTTGTTGTTGTTGTTGTTGAACTAAACATAGTACTCGCGAGTAGATTTTAATCTGCAGCAGACTAATGAATTATTATACAACATTTTTTGGGTGTAGAATTGGAACATGACAGATTTTGTGTAATAAAAATTTGAATTATTGGAGAAAACTTATGGAAAGTTATACAGTTTGGTTTCATGGGGTTTGATGTGCGTCGGGTTATAGTGATTTCTTTTTTAAACACTTTTTAATTAAAATTCTGGTTAATTTAGAATTAATTATGCATATAGTTGATAAAGATCTGAAGAGGAATCCAAAGACCTGAAAATTAAATGAACGTTAATGTGTGTGTGTAAATGATCGACGAACTCGGTGACTGTATCCAGTAATTTTGCTAGATTTATTTCACTGCAGTAATGCTGTAGTAAAGCCATCCTTTTAATCGAACACGAGTCTAACTGATTGAATTATACTTCCGTCTCATTCTCAAACGGAATTTGATCACGATCGATTACTATAGAGGCGAGTTTGGCGTTTGTGATATTTAAGAATCGGCGTCTTGGGTTAAATTTGATCATCTTCCTTATCGTGCCAAAAAATTGCAAGAAACTGCTCTATCTAAAACTGGGTGGGTTGTGACGATTTTACCAATCAGCAACTGATTGGCTGGTAGATTGTTGTCTTTAATCAACACTTTGTCATTGCCTTGTATAGACCAAGATTCTTCATTTCGACCACTGCTGAAGAGAGGTGAAGTACTCGATGTACCATCTCTTCCAGAACTGTTAACTGATTTGCTATACCAGTTGCCATCGTTTAAGGTATGACACATTGAGATGAGCTAAGTCTAGCTCAGCGATCTTATTTGTTGGATGTCCATTCAATTATGACGGAGTGATTGGAATGATTTTAGTGTCATTTATAGCGCACAAAGGTCGATACAAATCCTTACATCAATTGTCTGTTGTACAAAACAAAACATTAAAAATGTCCAGAGTCAAATAAAAGGCGAAAACGGCTATCAAACCACAATTGCATGAAACTAGAGAAATTAGAGACAAATATGAGACGAAAACACGACAGAATTGACTAAAAATTAAACGATAGAGACGAAAAATATCGAAAGAACAGACTGGAAAGTTGGTCTCGGCTAGTAAAGTGTTAATTTCCTCGAGGGTTACTATATGGTTGCCTATAACCCTCTTAATATGGAACTTTGTAGATTTGATCGCAGCTTCCAATACCCTCCCCCCCCAAATGTACAGAATTCGGTGTGATGAAATATCATGTGATGTGATGGTCATGTTGGTTAAAGCACTGATCAACTTGTTGAAATCGCGCTGCAATTTGATGTTAGCCTCCACAAAGTTAGTGCCATTATCACTATATAGGCCAGTGCAAATGCCACGTCGAGCAGTGGATCTTTTCAGGGCTCTTAAAAATGAATCGTAACATATCAGTAAACATATATATGCCTTACGTGATTTTTGTCCTCTTCCCTTGGTTATTTGAATTGTAATGAGGCGTAACAACGCCAGTTTTTTTTAAAGACGAATTAGGCGATTTGGTAAGCTTATTTCCCTCTTGATCATTTTCATTAATTGCGTCAATAATGCTGCTGCGCATAGCTCAAGTGAATGTAAATTTTCTTGCTTTATCAGTGCTACTTTTGTTTTCAAGGAAATGAGCCGCACAGAAACCCCATTATTGTTGGTTGTTTTAAAATATACTACGGCATCATTGACTCACGTCGGAGAATCTGTGCATTTCGACCATATAGAACTGCTAGTGTTAGTCAGAAATATGGGAATAAAAATAGTATTAATTGGGTGTAGGTTTTGCCTTATCCTAGATGCTTATATCGTGGAAGCGGTTCATCCCAATTTAAGTTTTCTATGATCACCGGAGAGGTCCAACCGAGCGGATCAAAAAAACATTTTTCTGATAGCACAGTTCGTTTTATGTAGGTGAACCCATCTCAGATTTGCAAAGTTAATGTAAACTAATCAATTCAATGATTCCAGTTTACTTTTAACACACTGATGGATACTGTAAGCTGCGATAAGATAGTTCTTGAATTATCGTGTTGTCTGCTCCATCTCTCTCACTCTCTGGTTTTCACATCCTATGAAGGGATTTTGCCACCCGCACTAAGGTCCTCCATCTATCTCGGTCTATCGCTCTCGTCCTCCAGTTTCGACATCCTAATGCATGTAGATCTTGTTCGATGTCGTCACTTCAGCACAATTGGGGTCTTTCTTTACGACGAACACCGGCTGGTTGTTCATGGAACACTTAATTGGTCATTCGTTGTTGTGGGGATCATACAACGTGGCCGAGCCATCTAACTCGATTGGATTTGTTGAATCCGATAATATCGAAGCCTCCAAAAAGTTGCCTTTTCTCGTGGTTCATACGAATCCAATATTCATTGTCTGCGACTTTTATTGGACCATAGATTGAGCGAATGACCTTCCTTTCGAAGATAGATAACAATCTACAATCGTTAGAGGTCATGGCCCAGCTCTCGCTTCCGAAAGCCCGTACAGGTCTTATGAGTGCTTTATAAAGGGCGAGCTTGCACGACTGTGACATATGTTTAGATCGCAATAATTTCGATTGGGCGTAGAAAACTCGTTGTCCGGCAGCGATTCGGGCTTTTATTTCTGCCTGTATATCATTCGACGATGTTATAACTGACCCGAGGTATTTAAAGTTTTCGACGCTATAGAAGTTATGGTCACCAATTCTGAGATTTACCATGGAGATGTTCCTGGGTGTTGATAACAATTTTGTTTTGCTGCTGTTCACCTCCAAACTAAGTCTTCTGGCGCAGCGATCGGACTGTATGAAACTGTCCTTGATATCGCTAGGTCTTCAGCCAAGAAGCACTATATCATCTGCATATCGAAGAATTTGGCCTGATTTATTAAATATACAGCGCGAAGTTTCAATGTTGCTGTTTCTCACTATGTACTCAATCACCAAGTTGAACAGCACAGGCGCGAGTGCATCCCCCTGTCGAACACCAGATGTTATTTCAAAGGGGTCTGACACAGTTCCCTCAATTATGATTCTACATACAGACCCAGAGGTAGTTAATTTGCACAGAGAAACGAGTTTCTCTGGAATTCCTAGGCATATGAGCGCGCCCCATAAGTTTTCACGGTTTATACTGTCATATGCCTGTCTAAAGTCTATATACAGTTGGTGTATGGTTATGTTGTACTCCCAACATTTTTCCAAGATCATCCTCATGGTAAAACATTGGTCAGTGGTCCATCAAGTCAGTGTTGTCTGCTCCCTGGTGTTCTAGAATATCTCGTAGTATGTTAGATTTCCATTGTCTAAGGTTAAAACCATAGCCTTTAACTACTTCAGTGATTTTTTCTTTTATATGGGATGCTTGGTCTTCATCATCAGCTTCTGTCATTAGGTCATCCACCTAAGAGACACGCAATTGGCGATACATCTTTTCCACATCAGCAGCAAAGGTAATCTTAAATATTCTCGAAATCGCAATGTGATAGCATAAACAAACTAGATTGAACGATGGGTCTCAAATGCCCAATACTGAAATTGGTACAAAATCAT
This sequence comes from Tipula confusa, assembly GCA_963556175.1. Lineage (NCBI taxonomy): Eukaryota > Metazoa > Arthropoda > Insecta > Diptera > Tipulidae > Tipula > Tipula confusa. The sequence continues at coordinate 71,888,447 of OY744476.1, forward strand.
GTTGGCCCTTGCTATAAAACCCCTTTTCTGGCATATATTGCACACTCTTTGATTTTTGATTTACACAAGACTTTCCACCTGCCAATTTATTGTTTTATTGTTTTTGCTGATAATTCATTTCATTTAGCACCTGTAGTTTAGCTTAGCATTTTTTCGACACAAAGTGTCATGGCACTTTTAACCTTTTCAAATTGTTTTGGTGGATATACCGAGTTATTGATATTTAAAAGTTTGTTGCCTTTCTCGCTACACACTAAGCACTAGGTTGTAGCTGGGTATCGATCTTTTTGTTGCCTGATCATTCAGTGCATACAAAGATTATCTCTTTTTACCAATATTGCTCTTTACAACTTTGGTATTTCTTTTTACCAGGTGCGGCCATGCTTTCATTTGTGATGTAAGGACCATATGGTTTCATTCAGCAAGGTGTGAAAATAGTTGCTACAGTCATACATCTCAAAGGTTATATGCCTTGTGCATGTGGTATGGTTGCGTAGTTGTATCTTATCACCTCTAACCACTGGGATCTCCTTTCCAAAAATTTAAAAAAATTCTAAATTGAGGACTCGTATTTTTTAGAGTTGTCACCCATAACCGTATGGAATCCGGATTTAGTTTCTTAAAAATATGATGACCTTGAATATTTCAAATATAACACTCATATTGAGCTGCTGAAGGTTATGTAACGTCTCTTTTGCAGTATCAATAATAGCTCAAACTTATTGCTCTAATGCTGCTTGCAGTGTTGATAAGGACAGTAGTAATCTTGGATTGTTATATCGTAGTTGCAATGTGCTCCAGGCCATCTCGTTTTTCAGCGTCGGTTATACTATAATTAGTCGACATATTGCGCTGACCCGTTTTGTAGTTTCAATGTTATCGAATGTTATGAACGTGTTTTCTACCTTTAAGCTGCAATGTTTCATAGTAATCATGCAATAAGTAGTCAGTGGTTTGATCATCTGCTTTTGTTTGGATTAATATATGTTGCATTAAGGTTTGTGGTTTCCTCCATTTCTCTCTGCTTAATTTGCCACATTTTTAAACTTATATACTTTCGAGTAGTTGTTTGTCTCTAATGACTTGTAAATAGATGTTAATTTCAGATGTCAAGCTGGCCCATATAAGAACGAGTTTATTGGTAGTATATTAATCAAACGTTCGCGCATTTCCCCAAGAAAGTTGTTTGCGTAGCTTCCCGCGAGATGAGGTAAGAATGGCAATTCTCTGATGGAACTGCCATTTAGAACCTGTTGCCACATGTTTGGAGTATACATTGTTTTTATTGCTTTTTTATTTTTTCTCGAAATCTATTTTGGTTTTCTTTTGTTTTCCATCTTATTTTAAATTGGTCTGCAATAGATTGATTTTAATCACAAGCTCCTTCTGTTTCACTTTTTTTATTAACTATTCAATTTTACTAGATTTGCTGTTTGTCGCAAGTAGGAACTATGACACAAATCTTTTTTACGTTTCCGAGTTTAAAATACATCTGAACTCACTGAACTGGAAAACGCCGCTTGCGTACCAAATAATAGATATATCTCTATCATTATATTCTTTTAGTTTTGTTTACCCTATTCATTTGTTTAGATATACACTCGCGTATTTACTCAATGTTGGTTTATGCTAATACTATTACATAGATGTCTCTGGTTGTAAAGAAATCGAAACAATGTTTGGTCTGAAGTTTTGGCTGGCTTCAAGATAACTGCAGATAAAACTAGTGAATGGAGACCTTGTGGAGATTATTGAAAGTTCAACAAAGTCCGATATCCGAAAGCAATCGTGACTAATCAATGACCACAATTAGAATCTAACTTATTCACGGAGCTATCAAAACTATTGGGGCTCGAACACAAATGCTCGCATTATAGCACACACTGTTCCAGGATCGATGAAAGAACCTTGCCAATCATATAATGTTAACATTAATCACTACATATCGTGAAGAATCTCAATGATCTACATCAAATGCAAAAATGTCAATGAGTCAATTGACGTACTATGCTTCTCCACAGTTTAAAAATCAGAAACACATTTCGTTTACACCAGGCCTTATTTCATCTGCAACAAAACCAAACATCACTAGGAGTGATGTTTTGGTTTCGACCCATCTGCATTTTAAAAGTTAAATTACACGAAACAATACCAACATCCGCAAAAAGATTTACTTAGGCCCGATTCTATGAACAACGATAAATAAAAAAAATACGAAAGTAACGATTAATCAGCAACCGACGATTAGTTTCTTCGTCGATTCTATGAACGACCATAGATTATAATTTACGCTTGGTTTTATTTTAGTTTTACTGCAGTTTTTGTATACGTGGTAACACTTTTTTGTGACGTATACTTAATTTTTTTTTGTTTCTATGGTTTTTACTCAAATTTGTTGTTGTTCATATTTATGAAATGTCAATCAATTTTGTTTTAGATAGAGAAATTAAAATTAATTGGATATTTTGTGCAATTGCAGTTTATTTAATTTAATTTTGCCTATTTTATAATGACAAACGAAATATGTTAGTTATAATATGTGAATATGTAAGTTAATATAATCGTATTCATTAAACGTCAAAATTGTTTTATCCTCTGATTTATACTCCAAAAACTGCGAGTAAATCAGAGGATAGAAAAAAAAAAACACCCGATTAGAGTCGGTTTTATCGTCGTTCATAAAATGGAAACAACGATAAATCTGAGGATTAATGTTTTACTCGCGTTCATAGAATCGGGCCTTACAGTTAAAATTATAAAGATTGTTGACGAAAGTGTGCTATTAATGAAATAAACAGAAGAAAACATGTTTACCAATTTTCCCACACAAATCCCAAAAATCATAATCGACCACTTTCTAAAAAAAAATAAAAATCATATTTTGTGACACATGATGAACTATCTCACGCACCAATATGCTAATCAACGCAACATAATTATAATGAAGAATTATTTTAACCTAAACACAAGCACGAGCGCGCACATGACTTTTACCGCGATGTTATGTCAACAAGTCAAAATCATAGGTCATCGGATGGTTGACCCCACATGATATACCGTGTATTATAAAGGCACATAAGCATTACATAAAACTCATCAATCAATTGACCGTAAAATTAAATTCTACGATGATTCAACAAACCAATCATCGATCATACCTTATATAGTTGCTCATTTACTTATTGTTAACATTCTAAGTATTTAACGGGACCCGACCGTATATATATATATATATATAATATATTCAAAGGTGGAATTTAATTATAATTTATAATTAAATTCATTATTCTTAAATAATATAAATAGACTCGATGATAAATTAAATATTCTAAACTACTTTAAAAAGTTAAAATCGTGTATTCTAACTTCTTATATGCAGATTCATTCCATCCTCCCACTTCTCTACCGCCCGAGTTGTACAACTTTTTTTTCCATTTTGAGATCTGCATTGCGAGATGGAAATTTTAATTACAAAATTATATTCTAATATATGAAAGGTATATAAATTGTTATATATAGTTCTGTGCTGAGTCTTCCACCTAATTTAATCAAAGTCGTGCGCGCAATTGTTTTTTTCTTCGATGTCCGCGTTTATATACATAAAGTGATCGGTTGGTTATTAACCAAAGTCATGATCATAATCGTACTAAGGGTGATGATAATTTAAGAGATTGTGATGTGATATAACGTATTATAATATCGCCGTTGGGGGGTTTTAGTAGCGGCACGGATCTATTTTGTGTTTAAAATCGGATGGAGTTTTAATTTGAAAGGGTTATATGTACGATCGTGATCATTAAAACGTTTGAGAACAATAAATTTATAATTTTTGCATTTTGAAAGTAAATTTGATCATGATTTAGTTTGAGTGGTGCACACCGTGTGCTTTTTAATATATTATGTGTAGTTTGGTAAGAGTGCAAATAACAATGATGGATCAGACGGCAACGTATAATTTATTTAAAATAATTATTTTTTTTTTAAATATTATTTATTGTTTTGCACAGAAATGGACAAAACTATGGGTGATTAAACGATTTTCTAGCTAGATCGCACTTAAAGAAACTTGAAATCGAACATTTTGCATTCCAATGTAAGAAATATATTTGTAAATCATTATTTATTGCCGTGTTTTTACAAACAGTGAGAACTTTTGAATAGTACAGGTAAAACTTGCAGAAACACGTTGAGTAAAAAATGCAGGTTTACGATTTTCATTTAGGTGCTATTTTATGACAGGGTTGTACAAAGTACAATCTACTTTGTTAACCAAAACCGATTTAGCAATCCGGCTCCATTGGTTTTAGTCCCAAGCTTGCTTTTCGTATTCTTCTAGACAACCCTTTGATCTCAGAGATCGCTGCACTATCCAGTGCGATCGCATCGCAAAACGACGTTAGGAATTTTCATTAAATTCCTGATCTCGAGAGTGAAGAGAACTCGGTAAGGGTCGTTATTGTCGCGTTTGGGGCTAAATATCATGCGTATGGCTCTTCGCTCGAATGTCAATAATCAAGGACCCACTCTCACACCCATTCATGGCAATGGGTCGGGATCAGCACTTTGTACAACTTGAGCTCATCGGTATTTATTTTACTTAAATTTTACCAGAGTTATATTTTACTTTAAAAGTGAACGTATGGCATACAAAACGCGGTTGCCAGTGGCAAGACGCGCTTTTATATCCCCTCTCACATAATTATCGGCAACCCATTACTCCGTCAAATGTGTGGTCACTACTAAAATCCCTTGTTGCTTGATCTCTAACACCTGTAACCATATATTTGGTTTGAGACTCATTGATTTTGAGACCAACGGAAGCCGGGAATTGTACAAGTAAAATCAGTAGTTTTTTAACACCGTTACCATTCAGGTCAATTGCACAGAAAGCATGTGCATATGCCAGGGCCTGGTTGGACTGATGGTGCAAGATGTTGTCCTGAGGCGTTTTACTTTTATGAAATTCTAATATGAAATTAAAAAGTACCGGCACAGAGCATCTCTTTGTCACTCCAGAGATAATTACAAAAACTCTTTATAGCTAGTTGTTGACTTTAACACAATATTGTGACTGCATTCAAGCTATCCCGATTAATTGAGTCATATTATGCTTGCTGCAAATAGATGCTGCCGTTGTGAGTTTCGATGTGCGGGCTTGTGAATTTGATTACATGCCTTTGGTTGACTATATTTGCACCCTAATTAATTTGTAATTTGAGCTTAACGGTGTCTTGGTGTAATTTTGCTACCCACATGCATGCGTTTCTGAAATCTTGTTTAATAATTCAACGGCTTTTACTGTCTGCCAGCTCCAACTCGAATAACTTTTAGTTTATGTTTTTGGTTACTGAAACTCCTAAGTGGCTTATTAGTTCGTAATTTAGTGTGTTAATAAGGATTTCTGCGCATGGCGTGATTTTTACCACGCTAGAAATCATGCTAGGATCTTCGTTAATAACCCGAAAACCGTGAAATACTTGGTTAATTGACTGTGAATTTTGTGTTGGCGAATTGTCCTTCCAACTTGCTAAACAAAAGCTCCACTGCATGCATCCAAATAGGACATGGCTTTGGTACTACTGCATAAATTTTGTTGTTCTGTGAGCAAAAAGCAAGGACTCCGGTTGATTAAAACAAATTAAATTGAATACTACTGCAAAAAAATTATGCCCATGTAAAAAAACCCAAAGTGTCTCAGAATATTCAACAGGTACTAATTTTAAAACTTCCAGTGATAAAAACAACTGAATATACTCACCGTTGAAACCCATCAGTAGTTTTAAATAACCTATTCGCTTTCTTCCTCTCCGATTCACCTTTCAGGTAGCACCTGACTGAGAAGCGCTGCATATAAAGCAAATATATTTCCTCAACATCCACAACCAGTATTTAGTCGATTGGTAGCCATGAATTGCTCCCTCATAAAGCCAATTTCTGAAAAATCTCAAAAATTATGGGAGTCACTTGCTCTTCTATTGTAGCAGATACAATAAAGACAGTTCAAACCAATAAAAAAAATTAAAATATAAGACTATCAAATAATAGTTTAAAGCTCATTCAATTCATTTCTGATTCCCTTTCAAATTTAAATCAAACCTGCTTTGAACAAATCATGACGAAATATCAAAAGTACAGATTATACTTTAAAATAAAATACAAAATATTAGACTTCTTTTTGAGCAGTTCTATAATTAAAATTTGGTTTGAACTGAAAAGAGATTAAATGATTTTGTCCGATCAAACTTTGGGATGTTTATTGCTAATTTACATTCCAATGTAAATTGATTCAAAGTCCAACTTAATGTCAAAAGCCAATAGAACTAAGTTCTCATTCCCACTTCATATATCTTCTTTATCCAAATTTATTTTGATTTATTTAAAACTGCCCATTCAAACTCAGACTAAATTATTCAAACTTTAAAATTAATTGAAAATGTTAAAACTCCATTCTAACTTAGACAAAAGAACACATAAAAACTTTATTTAAATAGTTATTATCTTCAGTAAGAGCATACCTCGTTTCCTTTTCTCAAACCAAGCGTATTATTTATCTACCTTTCAAACTTAAATCAAATCTGGCTTATTTCATTGTATATATTATTCAAATTATTGTTGAAACTTTAAAAAACTATTCTTAACATCAAGCTACTTTTTGAATCGTTAAAATTAAGTTTGAGTTTGATACTCTTCAAACTTAATCAAATTTTTAAATTAAGTTTAAACGGACTGCAAACCTCATTCAATTCTTTCACACTTCTAGTAAAATTGATATTTATATATGAATGGCCTAAATTTCTTTAAAATCATTTCAAACTTTTCTTAAAAACTCTAATAGTTTAAATTTGGTTTGATACTTGTCAAACCATGAAATTCGTCAAAAACATAGTCAAACCAAATTCAAATGTTTAATTCAATTATTTGTAAATTTTTTGCTCCAAAAAATTAAAAAAAAAAAAAAAACTTTTTTGCTAGTTTTAGTTCAAATTTACATTGAATTAGAAGTTTGAATAAAATTTTTACTTAATTTGCCAACTTTAAATCGTTTGCTTTTTGATATTGTCATTGATTAAAAATTTTCCATTCGTAGTCTAAATTATTCAAACTCCCTTTAAGCTATATTCAAATTATAAACTCCATTCAAACTTAGACACAAAAACAAATAAAGACTTAATTCAAATACTCTTTAGTTTTAGTAAGTGCATACTTCATTTCAGCTTTGAAATCATGTGGATCTATCTTATATTTCCTAATCAAACCGTATAAACAATTTGGATTAGAAAACAATTTCTAGGCTTAGTAAACTCAACCTTGATTCAAACTTAACTTTTTTATAGACTTATAGTTTATACTGTACAAGTATAGTCCATATTTAAGATTAGTATTTAAAATATCGGTCTATTTTTTCGGACTCTAATAGTTTAAATTTGGTTTGATACTTTTCAAACTATAAATTTCGTCAAAAACGTATTCAAACTAAAGTTAAATTTAATTACTTCAAGTTAAAATAATATTGCTCTAACAAATTTTGAAAAACCGGTTCTTTGCTAGTTTGTGTTCGAATTTAAATTGGATTCGAAATTAGACTAGGAATAAAAAATCAATCCAATCAATCTTCGAACAAAAGTCTTATTTTTGCTTTATATGTTATTGTGTTATTTGAATTTATTTCGATAGCTTTGCGAAACTTTTATAAATTTCAAATTTACCTTTCAAACTTAAATCTCATTATTCAAAGTTCGTTCAAACTTTATTCAAAATATTAACTACATTTAAACTTAAACAGCAGAAAAATAAAGACTTCATTCAAATACTCATTACTTTTAGTAAGTGCATTTCATTTTTTCAAATTGTGCAAGTTTTATACGTCTACCTTTCAAACCTCAATCAAATCTGGCTTATTTAATTGTATTTATTATTCAAAATATAGTGAAAACTTTACAAAACTATTTATAATAGCAAGCAACTTCTTGAATCATAAAAAATAAACTTTTATTTGATAACTATCAAACTTAATCAAATTTTTAAAACGACTAATGGACCAAGTTTAAACTATTTAATATTTTTGTATGTTTAATCAAAATGCTAAATATGAGTCTCATAAACTTCTCGAAAATCATTTCAATCTTCATTCAAACTTATGTTTATTAATATTACGGTTTCTCCAAAATTATATTTCATAATCAATAGCTTGGATTTCTGAATCAGTTTACAAATTTATTAAGTTCAATCGCGATTCAAACTTAACTTTTTATTTTACAAATCGTAATAAAAAAATGTTAATTAATTCAAGCCACTTTTTCAAACTAAAATCAAATCTAATTCAAATTATTATGTTGCTTTATGAATCAAACTTATTTAAAATGTTTTATCATACTATTCAAAATTGTTCAAATTTGTTTGGTAAATTTTAGTCAAGTTGATTTCAAACCTAAATACACCTTTGCCAATGTATATAAATAAATGGATAGTTTCTTAGGCGGCTAATAATTATAAAAGAATCTTCAAATTTAACGTTAAAATCGTTATTAAAAAATATAAATGAACACTATTCATAACACTATTCAAACTAATTCAAGTTTTAGTTCAACTTTAATCAAATCCTTATGTAAAACCAAAAAATTTCAACATTTAATGACAAATTAAAAAACAAACGAACATTAAAATTTAAACATACTCGAATAAATCAATTTTCGTATTAAATATCAATCAAACTCAATTCAAATTATTTTGACTAATCTTCGTTAGAATATTTCTCCTTATTCTTACCTTTCCCATTACTTTCATCGTTACGATTTGGATGATTAGATTGATTACCACGACCTTTAGTTTGATTTGGGGGTCCGTCAGTAAAGCGATCGTTATCTTTTCCTTTTCCTTGTCTGGGTTTTTTACCATCTGTCTCCGATCTTCCATTGTTTTTAGAATTATGTTCGTTACCTTTGATTGGCTTACTGTGTTTTACGTTTTCCCCATGTTGATTATTATTTGACGGCGAATGATTTCGACCTTTATTTCCCCGATCTGTGTTTTTGGCTGGTTTACGATTTTCATTTAAATTTTCGCCACCGGAATGTTTCCGATCTTTTTCAAATTTATTTTCATTACCTTTGCCAAGTTGTACATTTTTATCATGGTTTTTGTGATTCGGTTTAAATGGTCTACCTGGACGAGTACCATTATAGACGTTAGCGGTTGAATTTAAATTAGATGCTGCAGTATTTTTATATATCGGTGGCGATAAATTCAGTGTTTTAGCTGTTGATGATGTTTGACTGGATAAAGTAGTTGAACTTTCATCATCGTAATTGGCGCTAGTGGTAGCTTCGTAGTCTTGTCCATTGACTATGCTAGAAAACTGTAAATGAGTTTGAAACTTAGTTGTAATGAGACCCAATTTGGTTAACTTACGATAAATAGTGTGATAAGCACAAAGCCTGAGCGTATAACGATCATAATATATAAATAGCAGGAAACCTTCAACTCAAACCGTGCCGACTGTTATAACTAGTTTACGGACAGAAATTATGAATTTTATAGTAATCCGAAATTAAAAAAAGATTAAATTTTTTATCACACGCGCAAAAACATTTTGATTAAAACGTTTAATGAGCTTATGGCCCATTAAACGACGATCATAATATAGTCATTATGCGCGACTTCATGGCCATCGCGTTTCCCATCGTTTTTATCATTATACTAATTCCGATTTTTTTTTTTTGTTGTTTTTTCCAGATAATTTTTACTATAGAGATAATGCACAACCATCATCGTCACAAGGTCGATTCGTGCCAAGTTTTCAAAATGGACGAAATACGTATTTGGATCGTGGACTAAGAAATCAACCAGCGGCCGATTCATATCAAGAACAAACGTTGTTCATTGGTAGCGATGGTCGAAATCAAGATACGACACCAAATTATTATTCATCATTTCATCCGTCGTATACGGTGAGTACCTTGACGAAATTTTTAATTTTTTATTTATGTGTCCGAGACGGAGTATCTTAATATGAAAAGAGAAAATTAATATACGCGTGTTTTTTATTATATATAAAGAAGTGATCAAGATCGCGAACATAATGTTCATATCTCAAGGACACGATGATTTTAAGCTATGATATTTATTCGATGGGAATTTATTTTTTTTTATGTTTAATATGAAATGAGAACTGTAATTAGATTTATTAAGAAATTGCGTCTGCCGCACACAGCCTTGAACAATTTTTTTTTTCTGTTTTATTGTCTTATGTTACCCGGTGTGTAGACTCATTCATTCAACGTTGATGACGATATATACGTTGTTGTTTTGATTTCGGATGAATATACGTGATGCAACTCTAATTAGTGTTGTCTTTATTGAGCAATTGGCGATCGCGGGAAAATATTTTGTACTATACGTTTCGCATCATATACGTGCGTTCTTAATACAAAAATTATTGATGGAAACCATTAAAATTGGCCAATTTCTACTCATTACCAATTTCTTATACACTACACCATAAGATTAGTCACAATTATATATTTGAATCGATGAGTCATACACAGTTGCATGTCGCATCCAGTTTCCACACACAAAATAAAAAAAATTTAATTAATTTTTTCCAACCACCTTTAACACAATCTTATACATTTTAAGACACCATAAAAGACAACAACAGCACCAAGCAAAAGTTTTAAAAAAATGTTGTTGTACTTGACTAACTTAGCTTATAATTAAGTGTGTAACGTCGTAATTTTTAACAAATAAAGAAATAAATTTAAATAAAAATTATTTATTGATTTGTATCTCTTTCGCATATTACTATATATTGTACTGGTACCTTATGTATTTACAAGAAAATTGTTGCATGTTACTATTTTTTATTCATGTATCGATAAACTAGCAGCCTGCAACTCTATATATAAATACAAACAAATTACAATAAATCACGAGATGCGAAATATAATAACATTTTTTTTAACATCATCGTACATAAAGTTCAAACTTTATATCGATAAATGTTAAATGTGTATAGGTGACCTACAAAACGCGTAGCTTTTATGGAAATTATGATTTAAATGCAAATATTTGCTCACTTAAAATTGGTATACTTTGTTCAAATGCAGCATTTTAATAGACTAAATTGGAATCAAGTACTAAATACAAATCTAAACCTTATAAAATAAGTGGTCTGGCTTAAGACTTAATTTAGATCACCTTCAAGTTACAAATTTTAATGAAAATAACACCCAACTTATTGTTTAGTACTTAAAATTATTTAAGTACTAAATTGAGTACAAGGTAATGAAATTACACTTAAACACATTATTAAGATTTAATTTTAGTACTAAACTTGTTGAATTTATCTGTTTATTTAGCTCTAACTTTCGCCTACATAGTAATTTACAATATTGATTACAGATCAAACATATTTTTAGTCCAATAAACAGTGTTTAGTACACTTTGAACTTATCGTATAGTTAAAAACTATTATCCTTAATTTTAGTACTGTTTCCAGTTTAGTACTTACTTATTTTAATTTAAACCCAATGGAAAAACTTACACGTCATTTATTTTTTTATGACAAGTTTATTTTTCATGGTTAACGTGGCAAGGTTTTAACTAAGTATTAAAATCAAAAAGTTGGAGTATGTTACGATTTTCGATTTGAACTAAGGCTTACATATTACAATACAAAGTATTCTTGGGACATTCTGTAGTATATTGTAAGTACTTTAAGCACTTGAAAGCCAAAATCATTTCGTAATTCAAGTTTAAGTCGAATGGCGTCTTATCAAGGTAAATCGTTGACTAAATGTCAGGTTTATTCCACTACAAAATAAATTTGCCCTAGTTCAAGCAATATTTTGATCCATGATATCCTAAAAGAGTAAAGAATATATGATTCAAAGCAATGCTCAGATTTAAATTAAATTAAAATATTAAGGCTTGCTAAATAATATGTAGAAGAAATATAATATGAACATAATATTGAGTTAAGCTTAATATCAAATTGTACTAAGATTTAAGTAAAGAATGTAGGTAAATTTCAAATTGGACTTAAGCTCTTTAAAACATTTTCTGAACTTAAACTTTATATTAACTGATGTGAAACTCAACTAAGGTTTTAACATTTTAAATGATAGCTTGAGTCTAACTAAAAATTATTTTGATTTGATGACTTGTTTAATGATTTTAAAGAGTCAAAATCTTTTTAAAGCCCTCTTTATAATAAGTGTACAAAGGGAATACAAAGCATGGTTGCCAGTAGCAAGACACGCTTTTAAAGCTCCTTTCACACAATTATCAGAGGTATTGTAAACCTTTTAGGTAAACCTATCAATTTTAGGATGTATTATAAAACATATGTATTATATGTTTTATAAGACATCCTAAAATTGATTAATCCGATTTGGTCCAACTTTTAAAATTTATAAAACAAATTGGAAACCTAAAATCTAAGATCAGAATTTGGGTACAAATTTAGGATTTGTGCAATACCTTAAGCTTAGCATAATTGACTCAGTACTTAAATTTAGGTTACAAAATTCAATAAAATTTTAATTTTAACATAAAATTTTAAAAACTGAATACTGAACTTAACGTTTAACAATTAATTCACAAATGAAGCTAAGTACTAAAGTAAGTTTTATACTAGAGCTTACATAAATAAATACATTTTAATTGAACTTAGTTATGACATTTAGTGATTAAGTCAAACCAGTTTAGTACAAACTGCATTTCAACCGACCAAAATCAGTTTAAGTTTAGATTTATCAAGTAACTGCAATGTATGATCCTACCTGCTGAGCTTAAGTCAAACTTAAGCTAGGTTTAAGCACCAAGATTGAAGCTTAGTTTAATATTATTTATGCTTAATGTTTCATTTTTAAGGAATTTAAGTTTAATGTTTAGAAATGTTATCTTAGTACTAAAATAAGTCAAACCCAACTTCATTGTCAACTTAAGTTTAAGTAGATTTTAGTCCAGAAAAGGGTCAACTTATGCTCTTTAATCAAGCTTTTAAAACACAGTCATAAATTATCGACTAAGTTCAATTTTAAAGTGCGAGCTTAAGCTTATTTTAGCTTAAGCTTAAGTTAAATATACTAATTTGTTTTCTAATCTGACTTAAAAATGGGCTTAAAATTAGGTTCTAAAATTTAAAAAAAAACATACACTGAACTTAAAATTTAATTTACAATTAGTTCACATATGAACCTTAATACTAAACTAAACTGTAAACTAAAAATTGCATTTCTTTGTGCTTAAATATAAAAGCTAAAATTTAAACTTTTCTATTGAACTCAATTAAGAAATGTATTGGTTAAGTCGTAACAGTTGAGTACAAACTGCATTTCAAGCGGCCTAAGACTATTTAAGCTAAGCTTTATATCAATCCTACTCTTAACTGGTTGAGTTAAAATAGAGTTTAAACTAGGTTCTAGCACTAAGAATTAAATAGAGCACAGTTTAGTATTATTTAAGCTTAAAGTAGCCTAAAGTACCTTAAGCTTAAAAACCTTAGTACTAAAATAAGTCATAACCAGCTTATTTCTCGACTTAAATTTAAAGTTAATTTTAATCCAGAAAAGTGTTAATTAATGCCTCTTAATCAAGTCTTGCAAACACAGTACTAAATTATCGACTTAAGTTTAAGTTTAATTTTATCTTAAGCTTAAGCTAAATAAATTTATCAAATATTATCTATATTAATATATTTTCATCTTCGACTTAAAAATGGACTTAAACTTAGATTCAAAAATTTAAAAAACATATAATGAACTTAACTTTTCACTTAGTACTAAACTTAATTGTAAACTAAAAATTCAGTTTTCTTTATTTATATAGAAAAGTTAGAAAGATTTAAACTTTTCTATTGAATTCAATGATAACTTTTATTGGTTAAGTCGCAACAGCTTAGTGCAAACTGCATTTCAAGCGGCTTAATCCGATTGAAGTCTAGATTTATATAGTAACTGTAGCTTATAATCTTAACTGCTGAGCTTAAGTTAAGTTTAAGTTTGGATTTAGCAGTAATATTTAAATAGAGCCTAGTTAATATGGTTTAAGATTTATAATGTTTCAATTTTAATGACTTTAAGTTTGATATTTAAAAAATTTTAAGTTCAGTGTATGTTTTTTTTTTAATTTTAGATCCTAAACTAAAGCCCATTTTTAAGTCAGATTAGAAAACATCTTAGTATATTTAACTTAAATTTAAGCTTAAGCTAAATTAAGCTTAAGCTTGCACTTTAAAATTAAACTTAGTCAATAATTTAAAACTGTGTTTTCAAAGCTTGATTAAAGGGCAAACATTAACTCTTTTCTGGACTAAAATCAACTTAACTTAAGTCGACAATAAAGTTGGTTATGCAAATAATCTAAATTTAGTTTTTTAGTTTAGAATTCACAACTATAATTGTCAACTTAAGCTTAAGCTTAATTTTAATACCTGCAATTTTAGATTCATTTGGATTATACAACAAAAATGTTTAATTAAATTTGTTTTAAGCTAAAGTGGAGCTTAAGCTAAGTTATATTACTGAAAATTAGTTACAGCACTGTTAAATATTATTTTAATTTGATGACTTAGGTTGACTGACTTAAAGAGTATTGAATGATTCTTTAGAGACTAAAGCTTTTTTCAGTTTTGTTAAGCTAGATTGGTTTAATAAAAAACACTTTTATTATTTGGCCCGTACCGTATCAACAATCTGGTTCAATCAGTTTCGATTCTAAGCTAGCGCTTCGGATTATTCTAAACAACCTGAAGAAGCTAAATTGTTTTCTATCCAAATATCCACCATAGATAGATCACCAACATCAACGTCTACACCAGCTAAATGTTGGCTCTCCTCTCAGAACTTGCTGCACCTTCTGTTAAGAATCAGCTTATAAAACGCAACTAAGCCTGCGTACTCGCTGTTCTTTACCTTCATGAACGACCTCAGAAATGTTTATCAAATTACTAATCTCGTGGTGAAAGAGTAATTGGTAAATATCGTCTTCGCCGCGTAAGGATCCTATATGTATAATAATACATATATACTGGACTTAAAGTTTAACTTGCAATTAGTTCACATTTCAAGCTATTTGTACTAAACTAAATTTCAACTAAAAACGGCAGTTATCTGTTTTTAGATATAAAAGTTAGAAACATTTAAACTTTAAAGTTTAAACTTTTCTATTTAACTCAATTATGACATTTATTGGTTTAAGTCCTAACAGTTTAGTACAAACTGCATTTTAAACGGCTTAAGTCGATTTAATTTTAGCTTTTTTATCGAACCTGCTCTTAACTAGTTGAGTTAAAATCGAGCTTATAAGCATGGGTTTAACACTAAAAATTAGATAGAGCACAGTTTAATATTATTTAAGCTTAAAGTTTCAATTTTAATGAATTTAAGTTTAATGTTGCGAAAATGTGACCTTAGTACTAAAATAAGTTAAATCCAGCTTTCCAGCTGTCGACTAAAGTTTAAGTTAAATTTTAGCTTAAGCCAAATAAGTTTATCAAATATTATCTGTACTAATATGTTTTCAATTCGAAATTAAAAATGAACTTAAGGTTAGATTCTAAAATTAAAAAACTTATAAAGCACAGCACTAAACTAAATTTTAATCTAAAAATTGCAGGTGTCTATGTTTAAATAAAAAAGTAAGAAACATTTAGATTTTTTATTGAACTCATTTATAAATTTTATTGGTTAAATCGAAATAGTTTAGTACAAATTGCATTTCAAGTAACTTAATAGAATTAAAATTAAGCTTAACATAATACCTGCAGTGTATGGTACTGTCGAGCTTAAGCTAGGTTTTATCAATACGAATTAAATAGAGCCCAGCTTAATTTTATTTCAAAATATAACATTAAATAATATTAATAAGTTTAGCGTTTAGAATATATCGCCTTCGTACTCAAATAAGTCAAAACAAACTTATTATTCGACATAGGTTTAAAGTTGATTTTAGTACAAAAATCAAGTTAATTTATCCTCTTTGATCTAGTCTTGAAAGCGCAGTGTTATATTATCGACTTAAGCTTAAGTTTAATTTTAGCTTAAGCTAGAGCTAAACAAGATTATCAAATATTATCTATACTAATATGTTCCTAATCTGACTTAAAAATGAATCTCAGCTTAGGTTTTAAAATTTAAAAAACAGATACTGAACTTAAAGTTTTACTTACAATTATTTCACATATAATTAGTAATAATACTATAGTATATATATACACTATATACTATACTACATTATTAGTACTAAACTATTGGTTAAGTCAAAACTGTTTTGTACAAATTGCATTTTAAGTGACTTAACTCGATTAAAGTTATGCTTCATATAATACTTGCACTGTATTGTACTAACTATCGAGCTTAAGCAAAGTTTTATCAATACGAATTAAATAGAGCCCAGTTTAATATTATTTAAGCTTAATAATGTAATTTTAATGACTTTAAGTTCAGTGTTTAGAATATGTGGCTTTAGTACTAAAATAAGTCAAAACGAAATTAATATTCGACTTAGGTTTGATTTTGATTTTAGTAGCTTATCTATAATACGGTTTTTATTAATCTAACTTAATCTAACGTATTAATCTAACTTTTATTTATTATTATTAACCTAACTTAAAAATGTACTTAAGTATAGGTACTAGAACTAACGAGTATTTAATTTTCCTAGCCCGGCATAAGTTTTAGATTAAGTATAATCTAAATGTATATAAAATGTTTAAAACCAAAGGCATATACATATGTTTGTTTCGAATTTTACGACTCAATTTAGTTATATGTACATACTAAATGATGACTTAAGCCAAAACAGAAGCGAATGGATAATTTCAAATTTAATTTCATATTAGTACTAAATACTTAACATAATGTAAGCAATAAAGTTTTATTTGGGCTTAAGTCAAAACCACTTAAAATTTTACGTATACGTATTTTTAAAATACAACAAATTAAGAAATATCAAAATTTAGTCTTTTTTGTTTTGACTTAACTAAAGCGATCTATTTATAAAACATTACTGATCGATTATCGACCGGTTTCTACAATACTATAACCAAAAATTTCTCTTCACGTAACATAGTTAAAACGCAGACAATAATTTGTCTAATACGTAGAGTGTCTGCGACTTTATAAATATCTTCTTGAACCTATAAATAATAATTTACGATCGTAACGAAACCAATAATCAACAACAAACAACTGTTAATGAAGACGATACAATCATAGCAAACCACAATATCTCCATTACAAATTGGTTATATTGTTTTAAACGACGATCGATAAAGAGTTACAATGTTTGTATGGAGATGAAATTCGATAAAATGATGTCATTTTCAACAAAACGTTTTATTTTATTAATCGTCAAGTCATAGATACATGATAATTTTGAGATCAATACATTTTTTTGTTTTTTGGAGATTACCGAAAAATTTATTATATCGTTAACATGATATTTCGATTTTTTTGATGACTATACGCGTTGCATTGACATATTCGTCCGATCAATTTTGTTAAGACTTTCACCTTCATCTCGTGATATTTAATGAAATTGTTGCCATTGTTAAAAATATATAATTGCGATCGATGATGATCGATAATTTATAAAATTATGGTTAATCAAAATAATTAATTTTCTATTAATGAACCTATCATAAATATATGTATAGTACTATGGGCAGCATAATTAATCAATTACACATCGACAAAAAAAATGTATAATCTATGAATAATTATAGTTGAAAAGTGTGCTCGATTTATCTATCAGCGATAAAATATAAATTATGTTACAAACTAACGACCGCACGATATAATCAATTAAATTTTATTTACCCATACTCTTTGTACAACGATCGAGAACAGTAATAATCAGTAATCTACATATTATTATAAGAATACAACGAAAACGACCTTGTTTGGCCATATTAAGTGCTTTAATTACTAATAAAATCATTTCAAATTTTATTATATATATATATATATATATATATATATATATATATATATATATATATATATATATATATATATATATATATTTATATATATATATATATATATATAAAGCGTTATGGTGATTTCATTTTCATTTTCTATGGGCGATCTAGTTTTAAATACGCACCGAGTATTACCGGAAACTAACTGTATGACGAATTCTTTTCTGATCGAAAATAATTTTCTGAATTTCGTTAAGTTTGGTGAAGGCCATACTTGAACATATTAGAAAATGTGACGATGCAGTGGCATTTTGATATTAAAGCTGTAATGTAGATTTATAAAAATTCAAATTCCTCATCAAAGTATGACCTTTCATTTTAAAAATCAGATAGTTTTGTATCATCCAAAAGTTATTATAATATGCAGTTTAATAAGATAAAAAGATATCGCAGTTATGCAGTTTCCTTTATCTTTCTATCTTCCTATCTTCCCATCTTCTTATCTTCTTATCTTCTTATCTTCCTATCTTTCTATCTTCCTATCTTCCTATCTTCCTATCTTCCTATCTTTCTATCTTTCTATTTTCCTATCTTCCTATCTTCCTATCTTCTTATCTTCTTATCTTCATATCTTCCTATCTTCCTATCTTCCTATCTTCCTATCTTCCTACCTTTCTATCTTCCCATCTTCTTATCTTCCTATCTTCCTATCTACCTATCTTCCTATCTTCCTATCTTCCTATCTTCCTATCTTCCTATCTTCCTATTTTCCTATCTTCCTATCTTCCTATCTTCCTATCTTCCTATCTTCCTATCTTCCTATCTTCCTATCTTCCTATCTTCCTATCTTCCTATCTTCCTATCTTCCTATCTTCCTATCTTCCTATCTTCCTATCTTCCTATCTTCCTATCTTACTATCTTCCTATCTTCCTATCTTCCCATCTTCCTATCTTCCTATCTTCCTATCTTCCTATCTTCCTATCTTCCTATCTTCCTATCTTCCTATCTTCCTATCTTCCTATCTTCCTATCTTCCTATTTTCCTATCTTCCTATCTTCTTATTTTCCTATCTTCCTATCTTCCTATCTTCCAATCTTCCTATCTTCCAATCTTCCAATCTTCCAATATTCCTATCTTCCTATCTTCTTATCTTCCTATCTTCCATAGGGATCACCTTAAAAACCAGTCAGCATGTGTTATCGAAAAGCAATCGCCTTGTAAAAGACTTATGAACGACTATAATATCCTTTTTAATTCCAATGTACGTGTCCTTGTGCAAAAATCCTGCCACACGCAAAAAACGACCTGTAAAAAGTATCAACAATAATTTAACGTTTAACGGTACTAGGTAGCCTAAAAGTGGAAACCATGTGTCCTAAGGCTATATGTTGCTTTACAGTGGATATCTCAGAATTGTTGGAAATGGATTTGGGTCCATGTAAACAAGGCTGGTTTGGATATCAAAGCAGTTAATAATTGTTTATGCTTCTCAATCATGACGGTATAATGACCCGTCCGTTTGCAAAAATGTTGATGATCTGTTGGGATCTATACCGGAGTACGACCGAAAAATTATAATGCAGTTTTAATAATGTGTCAAAGTTAAGCTATTATAAGTTTTTGCTATTTTTGTTAATCAAGCCCCTGATGACAATCGAGAGAAGAGTAATGCGCATGATATATGGCCCCTAAAGTGGTGATGAAGACCCTTATTGAGTGGTCTTCAGCCACAAGATCAAGATAGCAGTAGTTTCATGAAAATTCTTAATATCGTTTATGGATGTAAAGACCAATGAGTACACTATCTTGGTCGAGTCGACCCTAAACGGATAGTGCAACTATCTCTTAGAGAGGAGTCATCATTTGTCACGAGCAGAAGTTGAACGGACACTATGAGGAGCAAGGTTAGAATCGAAACCGAAGGAGCCAGATTATTTATACGATAAACAGGAGCAATGGCATTAAAAACCGATTTTTTCCGTATCCGAAAACATTTCAAAGATGGACTACAAAAAAGCTTTTGGCATCGGATCATAACAAAAAAGATCTGATTTTCAGATCTAACTAAAGTCAAAATCAAAATTGCTTCTTTATCCGTAACTTAAATGCGGCCCCTAGATTTTTGAGAAGCTTATATGGCCAATCTAAGTAATACAAGCAAATTGTGGATCTCTTTAAATTAAGTATTGGAGCTTCGGAAGGTTTAAGCCTAATGTTATCATAATGTGTCACCGGTTGAATAGTGATGATTAAGGTGTTGGCTTAGAGACACCATGAACTTGGGTTCGATCACCGCTGCTGATTACAGCTCCGTGACCAATTGTGTTTAAAATCTGTCATTGGGCTGACTACATACAACGATCACCAAGTGGCAAAATATGGTCTGAAAAATATTATAAAAGATCTCAGTAAAGAGTCAATTTTGGCCTGTAAAGCTGTTTATGTTTTTATGGAATCCATTCCGGAGCACGGCAGAAAAATTATAATACAGGCCAAAGTTGAGCTATTAGTTAAGTTTTTGCAATTAGTTCTGAAACTCTTTTCTCGGAACCACTAGCTCGATCACGTTCTAAGAGCCGACCCCAAATGGATTATGCAACGCTTTTTGTGAAGAAAGTCCATTTCAGAATGATGGTTCCTCGGAGTATAGTACGACTTAGTACTGTTTATAGTATATAGTATTATAGTACTGTTTAGTCTGGGCCAGATTGTTGACACGGTCCAGACTAGAAATTGCATGTAAAAACCGATAGTTATTTTTTTGGTTCGAGAGTAATTTTTCTAGATGGACTACAATAAAAATTTGGCATCGATTCATAAAAAACCGTCATGGTACACCCCATATCTGACTTAAGTCAAAAAATTAATAGCGTTACAAACACTATTGGACTCTCCACTGAGATCGATTACACGATTTCAGACCTGACTACCTGTGTCGAATTGGAACAAAAAAATGATTACCTTATCTGTAGCCCAAATAAGGACCCCAGGTATTTGAGAAGCAAATGGCAAATCTTAGTAATGAAAGCAAATTTCAGGTTTCATTAAACTATTGGAACTTTGGAAGGATTACGCTTTATTTAATGTTCAACATAACGTATCTCCCATTAAGACTATATGTAAAGGTCTGTTGTCATTTGACATTTGATTGTCGATACTTGAATTTTACTTTTGATGTTACCATCTTGTAAAAATTATTGCTATAATAAAATAACTACCGAACTACATATTTGCGTTTTTGATAAGGTTGTGGCGCTTGGGTCGAGTAATAATCTCATTTGAATCTCAATAAGTAATATTCGCGTTGTTTTCAGACGTTGCAGTTTTAAAAGATTAAATCGATTCTGATGACGTCGATTACAAACATCGAAGTGCAAACAAAACAAACTGTTTCTGGACACTCTTAACCTATCAGAACAGCCGTGGATTTCCAATTGGAATAAAAGTTACCGAAGCACTAAAATAATTTAAATTTCCTTTAACAGAGCCCAACTTAATGTATGACTTTGTAATAATGGCATTAACATGTGTGGTAAACGTAGCATCAAACGGGAAGGTCACTTCAAGATCGGAAATATAGACTCGACTTGATCAACGTCTTCATTGAAAAGTGATATTTGTGAAATATATAGGCATTCTTTTGTTATTTGACTAGTTACAAAATTGGCTTAGGTCCTCCTTTAAATCCACGCAAGCAGTACTACTATAGACCCGTGTTGAAAATGTTCATGTCGTTTGAGAAGAGGAGGCAGTAATTGTCAAACTTAAAGCAATTTACAACATCGTGAATAAATCATGAAAACATCAATAAGCCAAAGTCACTATAGATGACGCATGAAACAATTGGGTGATACAACCTTAATGGTTTAATAGTGATCGAAGAAGTATGAATGTAACCTATCAACGGGAATAAAGAGACAATTCTCTATTGAGCAGGATAAAAAAGTATCTTTTTGTATGTCAGTGAAATACTTTCAGGAACCACCCCTTACTAATGTCATTAAGATGGAGCAAACAGCCCAGAATTTCCATTAGGCTTTTTCAGCTATTTTCTTTTTGTTCTTAATAAAATTCCATAATTTCTTGGAATAGACGTTTACTCTTTCAGTTAAGTGTCTTAAATTTACTATAGGCTCTAACAAAATTCAAATAATATTCTATGACTTATAAAATCGAGCTTTTATCGTTACCTTCATTAATTCAAACCTTTAAATAGGGGTTAACATTTAAAAATATTCCCACCGTACGCATATCGAGTGCAACCTGTATCGCTTATAATAATAATATATTATACTAATTGATTATATGATCGCGAGAGTTTTAAATTTTTCAATAACAATTTTTTTTCACCATATACCAAAATCTTTCGATTATATGATCTTTAAAATCAAAAAAATTAAGGGCACCGAAATTTTGGATCTTTTTTGTATCATTTGTTTTGTTTTGTGTTCGTCTCGAAAGAAAGTAAATATACCAACAAAAAAAATCAATGATCGTTATTTTTGCAAATATAATCCATGGGACACAGTAGTAAAAGTGTATAAATCGTGTGCTAAATTCACATTCACTTTTTAAATGGAGAACACTGTGTAAAAAACGATTACTGCGACCAAAATGATTACCGGAAGAATTTTTTTTTGTTATTTTGGTTTATTTTGAAAACGAAATTGAAATTATATTTTGGTGAATGATCCATCCAGATTGAGTGCGATTGAGATGGCTGTGCGCACTAAAGACAATGATGGTGATCATAAATTTTCAAAATGCTATTGTTTCATTTTAAATATAAGCGATGTGAAATTATACCGATTTAGTATTTAGTATAATTATGTAAGATCCGCGTATTTGAATAGGTATGGTATATATATTTTCGTCGCTCGGTGCGTATTTTTTAATTATGGGATCATGATTTTTTACGTAATCTTGTAATAGACAGCCTATTATAAAACTAACAATATTGCACGTATATTTACCTAATTTGTTTATGTATATTATAGAAATAAATTAATTAAAAATTTAATTAAATATATCAACTTTTTGCAATAATCTATGTTTCGGTTGATTAAACTCTATGCGATATATAATATATATGATTACTATTTTGTGTGTCGATTGTATCCGGTATGCGGTAGTACTTTGTATATACCACATATTTCAAAATGTAATATATTTATTAATGCTGTTCAAGGATTTATATTGTTAAAATAAATTAGTTTTACCACCCCGATAATCAAACACCAAACAAACTCGAATTAAAACGCGATCAGATTATAGGTATAAAGAATTAACACATATACTAGTATATACGTAGGTTAACTAGAAAAATCACATTTTAATAAAGTAGTCCTACATTGCCGAAGTTAAAGTTTCTTATCATCGAACTATATCGTTTGAAATCCCACAACAACTTTCCACGAAATGGTCGTTAGATTGTGTTTCAGCTACTTATTCAATTTCAGGCATCAAATCACAATTTACGTCAGTTACATTTTCATTTAAACAAGCTTGATATTTGTCTAATATTTGCAATGAGCTAACATCCACTTCTTTTGTTTTAATAGACATGCGCCGGTAATGAAATTTTCATTTTTTTTTCTCCAGTCGATCGCGTTCTTCCTTTATTTTTCATTGAACTACTAGATTTTATTTTTTATTTTACTTTGAACAATCATAAATTATAACCAATAGATCATGTTTTCCAAAAGAGGCGCCACGATCAAAGTATTTAGTATACAATGCTATTCGCAAGAGGCAGCATGATCAAAGTATGTAGTATGCTATGTTATCCGAAAGAGGCAGCACGATCAAAGTATATAGTACCAATCAGTGTCTGGAGATTTTATTTTATATTGTTCTTAAAAATATTTCGTTTCAAACGGAAAACATAAAATATTACAAACCAACAATAATTACAAAATAGCTTAAACTAAGAAAGAAAAAACACTAAACATACCAAAAAAAAGTTATATTTTAAAGCAACAATTGTTTGAATAAAATGGTAGTCGGCTATGATTTTTTTCTTATTTTTAATTTGTTGTTGTTCGAGATAATTCCAACAGGAATGATGTTCATCATAGTGTATTTATGTACAATTTGAATTATTCGCATACGATAATCACACTTTGACTGACATCTAGCGACATAATCAATGCACTAAAGCATAAGTGTAAAACATGCCACTTTCCATAAGATGGCAGCATTTTCGTTTGTAGTATGTTCTTGACAGTCCGACATGATCTATGAACAAAAAAACTTTTTAGTTTTACTTAATGCCCCACTAGCCAAAAATTGTGATGACCACATTTATTATCATTTTGTCAATATGAAATACGGAAAAATTGCAAACTATTAGTATGGAAATAAGTTAAATAATTCTAATTTGAAATTGAAGAGTATTAAGTATTGCATATGTAACGACATTCGGACCCCTTAAATTGACGGTGCTGAGTGTTTCTCTAAACGCGGCTCTGCAACTAATTACATACCACCGATAAGTTTCTTACTTATTCCTACACCAAATATTCCGTCATCAACGATTTTAGCCTGAACATTATCATTTTATGGCTACAATTGTAGCGGAATTTGGAGCAAATCACAATAAATATAATGTCTGTGAAGCTAGCACGAAAAGTTAGCACGAAAAAAACTATGGTAACACTAATGGTGTGGATCTTAGATAACCCATTTTTAGTACAAACTAGCACGAAAAATACTTCAAATAACATATGAAAATAAAAGTTAGCTCGAAAAAAAAGTTAATTACATTTAAATGGAATTGGTTTGATAAGAAATAAATGAAATTAATTTGATAAGAAAGTACAATCTACAGCGAACTTATCACAAAAATATCAAAATATTAGTATGGGTCAGAGGGGAGTACTAACACTTCGTGCTAGACCCTTCCAATCATTTGTCGGATATGAAATCAGTTTTATATGAGAGTAGAATCTACAGCGAACTTATCACAAAAATATCAAAATATTTGTATGGGTCAGAGAGGAGTACTAACACTTCGTGCAAGACCCTTCCAATCATTTGTCGGATATAAAACTGATTTCATATCCGACAAATTATTGGAAGGGTCTAGCACGAAGTGATAGTACTCCTCTCTGACCCATACGAATATTTTGATATTTCTGTGATAAGTTTGCTGTAGATTCTTCTCTCATATAAAACTGATTCCATGCCCGATAAATGTTTGAAAGTGTCCAGCGCGAATCGTTAGTCATTAGGTTTTTACTAAAATTTTGTTAATGCTTATTAATTTTGTTAATTTCGATATAAGTATTTATATTTTATTTTTTATAAATTACAATTAAAACGTTATTTTAGTGCTCATCAGTGAATCGTTTGTAAAAATTATGCAAATCGCATATTGCTGTTCTGTTTTTTTATTAGTTTTAATTTCCATTTATAATCTTTATGATTTTTTTTTCGTACTATCTCTATCTAATACTCCAACCAACATTTTTTAGTACACAGAATTAAATGCATATTTAATTATTATGATTAAACAAATTATTTAAACTTTTAATTGAATTAGTAAAGTTTAATAATAAACATCAAAAAGCTTTACATTTTTTAATTATTTGCCAACAATTCGATTTGATTAAATTGTTTATGCCATAAGTTATAAATATTGGTTTAAATCTTTGATAAAAGTATTACCTTATGTACAATTTTAAAATAATCGTGCTAACTTTTCGTGCTAGCTTCACATCGGTATAAATATACTTGTCGATAGATGATTTGGAAAATGATGATTTGATGTCATTCGTATCACTAAAATATGGTTGACGTACTCACACAGTAATGCAGTGTTTTCTTCTCAGATTACTGTGTCTTTAGAGACGATCGATGCTTAGAGCTATAGCATTGTCGACGCTAGGATATGGTCTATGGGTAGTTGTAGTTTTAATGCTATCACTTGTCCTGATATCAATGTGGTAAATTTGAGCAATTAATGGGCAATGTGACCAGGAACACACTTGTGTTTTCAGTAATCAACTGGACGTTTGCCGTTGGCTAGTGCTGACCACGGTTAGATTACTGAAGACTGAGCAGTGCCCATTAATTTCAATAATGAACGTCTTAACTGCACAACTAATAATTTGTTATGGTCCGGTGTATTGGGAGTTTAAATCTTTAAAACTTGAGTTTAAATCTCTGCAAATGAATATCTTTGCAAATTCCTGGTTATGTTTGGATGATGATGCTGGTTGAATTTTATGGAAATTAAGTTTAAAGTTTACAACAAATTCCGATGTATCAATCGGAATAACATTATAGTTTGCTTCAAAAACGTTTACGTTGGGAATCTGAATGATAAACCGTAAACAAGTTCCGCAGGTCTGGCTTCATGTTTTCTATCATGCCATTACATTTAGTGTTTTAACTGGTAGTTCCTTTCCTTCCAAAGCCTAATAGTAACAACAATTCTGAAAATAAGTGTGATTCGAATTGGGCCCGCTGTTGCAGATTATGCCTTATGTTTCAAGGCAACATAATTGTTGAAGAAAACACTTAATTTAAAACACATTTAGGTCACTCTTTATTATTATTTTTGTTCACATTTTCCTTTTATTTCTTTGAATTATAATCAGCTGTTTTGCTTTTGGAATTTGGTATATAAATTTACGCTGAAAAAGAGGGAAATATAAAATGTGAATTATTGTAATTACTATAATTAATTTTAAATACTTAGTTCATAGTTTGGAATGTCTCTGGTTTACATAAAATTATAATTAATTAATTAAAATATTAAATTTTGTACAAACAAACACAAAAATGAAAACAACGCAAAATTGATTGACATTTTGACATTTGTTATGTAGCGACTAAATTGCCATCTCGCACAATTAATGTGAACTAGAACTGTTATATTTTTGTAAAATGTTATAATATTGTTATAGTCGAGTGAGGAGAATCTATAGCAAGCTATATAATTTAGTATCGAGCAGGCAATTAAAAAAACAACATTAAAAAACGCATTTTTGTACTTAAGCATTTAATCGATCCGTATAGTTACTGAAATGCCAAAACAAGCTGAGTAAACGGCAAAAACAACAATAGAAGCAACGATCGATTAAAGTAAAACTATAATGATCATTTCCGGAGGTCATTAGTGCGGCTTGAAACTTTAGATTTTTGAGAAGATATGCATTTTTTTGCCATGATTTTTGGATCTTTCGAAAAAGAGTCCCAAATAACAGTTTTAGTTGATAGCTTAACAAAAGTTTTAATTCCGGGATGATGTTAAAGTGTTATCACTTAAATTGTCTCAGTAAATCATTGATTTGCACATCTGCTGTAGCTGCATAATCAATACTTTCAGGTATAGAAATTTGATTGTTGCGAGAGAAGGTATCTATACAATTTCATTATTTATGCTGCAAATGTGTTAGATATCGGTAGAAAATTGGCCGATAAACTCCAGATGAAAAAATTGATACTTGTTCATTTTGGTGGAATGAGTAGATTAAAGGTCTGTGGTCAGTGAATAAAGTAAACTCCTTCTAACAAATGTTCAAAGTTTTTAATACCAGAGTAAGCTGCAAGTAACTCTCTCATTAGCAGTGAGTGTATCGTTGTTGTGTTTCGCCAAGATGTAAGGAGTAAAAACTGCGTGGATGCCAAGTACGTTTCAATTTTTTAATTTTAGTAGGACGTTTAAAATTTTTAATGGCCTCGATGCGTTCTGGAGTTGAAAGGATACCCCTGATTCAATTACCTTGTGGCCGAAAAATAAAATTTTGGGTTGATTCACAAAGAATCACCTATATATTTGCTTCATTTTTTGGAAATGTGGGTTTCTTTAACTCTTTAGGCTAAAAGAGCCTAAAGAGTTAAGACCTGAGGCTTTTGATTTTAGCCTAAACTTTCAAATTCAGTTTAGGTCGATGATTTTCTGCGTGTACTTATGGAAGTAACCACAAACATGAGTTGTGGTCCAGACAGTGTTAAACAGCTGACTTCTATATGTGATTGGATGGTGGGCTAGTTCCAGAAAAAAATTCCAAATTCAAATTTTAGCAAACCTACCCAAAAAGGGATGAACCAACAATCGACGAGAAAATGACTTTCAGTTACGATTCAGTGCTAAAACTTCGTTGGATTTTTATCTGTTTTGTTTTAAACCCAAAATTGTATTACAGATCGAGTTTTTACCCTTTTTGTAAAAAAACGAAAGTTGTTCGAATCAACGGCTGTTTAAATGACGCCACTGGATAAAATTGTACAGTAGACATTTGTTTGGTGATGCTTAAGAAAAATATCATAAATTTTATAGCAGTGCAAGTCTTCCATTGTTTGCAAGTCGGCACACTTAGCGAGTGTCGTTCAATATTAAAATAATCTTTGGTATGCAATGGTATGACTGAAAACATATAGTTGAATAGCACTGGTCTAGACCATAAAACCGAAATGAAATGAAAATAAAAAAATTTCGTTTTATAGTTTTTTTGTGGACTAATCAATTTGTAATGCTCTCATTATCTATAAAAATACGAAATTTGGTTAAGTTTTTTTAAAAGAGGTTACATATTATAAACACAAAGAGAGTTTGAAAGCAAAACTATAGAAATTATGAAGACTTTATAGAGTCAATTAATGAATAGTGTAAATAATTTTCTCACAGGTTTTATGAAAAAAAAAATTAAGTTTTTGAATCGATGCAATTTAGTCAATAAAATATTTAATGATCATTTCGATTAACACTATTACCTGTGATTATTGTCCGAACCACTTAAGAATTATTATTTAAGCATAGAACACTTAAATCAACCTTGATAAATTGTTTATATACGATTTTTTGTTTTGTTAAAAAAAATACTTAAACAATTTATATGACCATTTAAGAATTCTTGAAACAAATTACGAAAAATTGTGTAAGCTAAAAAAAAGAAAATATACGCAACGAAACCGCGCGTCACACTTTCACCGCGAGTATATGTGAAAACGGTATTGCAAGCCAAAAAATAATTTGAAATTCCATTTTACAATATCCTTCTATTTATATGCCAACAAACGTTTAAGTAGAGCTTTCATCTTATAGAGTGCTTATTATATTAACAATCAGGGTCTATCTTACCAAACCTAAACCACCCTTAAACGATCAGTACTTTTGAAAGTATAATCCCCCTGATTATATTTGAAAAATGGTTTCATTCAAATGGGAGCCGCGGCTGGCCATTCGGTCGGTTCAATTTCTGAGCACATTTTGGATTATGTGCGGATCTATTTCAGAAATGGTTGCTTCAATATTGGCTTTCAAATGCTCAATTGTTTGTGGCTTGTCCGTATAACACTTGTCCTTCACGGCGCCCGACAAATAAAAATCCAAAGGCGTCAAATCACAGCTTCTGCCGGCCAATACACGTCACCATTTCGACTAATAATGCGGCCTTTGAATTTTTGACGCAATTTTATTATTGTAACGCCCGACTTGAGGCATGGTGGACCATCTTGCTGGAACCAAAGGACGGCCAAACCAATATCTTCAAGATATGGCCACAAAAAAAAGTTCACATTTCAAGATATTTTCGGCTTAACGAACACGACGAGCAAAATAGACGCATTGGATTATCGACTAGCTAGCCCGTATCTCGCACTTTATGCACAAACTTTTTGATACCGTTCGGTGTGAGTTCCGACACTCCTTCAAATATGTGGAATATGAAGATAAAGTTGTAGCAATTTATTAACTTAATTAAGTGCTAATTTAGCAGTTCAATTGAATGCTAGAAATTACATCAGATTGAGCATTTAGTTTACTTCATATATAGATGGTGTTTTTTGTTAGTAGTATCAAATATTTTGTGCCCAAAACAACATTGGTTCAAAGAAAATTAACTGGTTTATATTTTTTGTAAGCCCTTTTACTCAACAATATGTTACGCGATCATTGATAGTTAAAAATGTTGCATTCTCTTGTAAGTAACAATTTACTCGCTATATCCACATTCCGAAGTACTCAATATAGGTATATATAAAATGTATAGGTCGAAACTCGAAAGGTACTAAAACCAGTTATAATTTGATAGTTACGAGGAGGACACATTAAACCAAGTCACTATCCACTGTAGCTAAAAAAATTTAATCTCCTTAGGTTATAGTGTCGTTTCGTCATAGCGTTAAGGGCATTGGTCTAAAAGCTACTACAACCAGGATCTTAATAAATACATTTTAAAAGCGCCAACTTAAAGTCAAATAAGAATCACTTAAAAACTATAGGGCAACAATTTAGTTACAAACAAATATCTGATATTTGTGGACACACGAATATAAAGGCTAATAAAATATGTCAAAAATGGATCGAATTAAATTCTGATAAAAAAATCTATAGCCTGGAAACTGTTACGAGAGAAAGAACAATTATTGGATTGTATAAGGCTGCAACTATAACCTCCATTAAGATCGAACAACTATGTCTGATAGCTTATAATATAATGAGATTTATTCGGTTTGATTTAGCGGCAATTAGAGCAGCAATTAGGAAACTGACAAAAAAATGTTTAATCTGGAATGTTTTATATGCTAAATGCTAACCTGACACCTAATTTTCAACCAAACAACCGCATCACCGTTGATAAATAATTGGTTTATACAGTTTATCTCGTCGAAGCCAGAAAATATGGCATTAAAATTTGGTGAGCATACGATTCAGCAAACGAACAGGTTTATGCCGGTAAAATGGGTAACACAAGGGATATCAACCAATTAAGCGAGTTTTCAAATACCCAGTCTTACCTTTTCAAACTCACTTGTTTTACCCAAATTTTTCTAACGTAAGAGCTCCTTAATTGAAACCTCGCAATGGTCGGTAATATTAAAAAAATAAACTATGAACCATGGATAAATTCAATGCATCAAAAACTTAGGGAGGTTTTATCAACAAATGTTGTCTTTGGAGAAACAAAACTTTATTCATGCGTACCAAAGAACGCAGCAGCTTTAATTTCTACCCAGTACAATGACAATAAAACCTATACGGGTCAAAACATAATCCTGACATTGATTGATTGATTGATTAATTTAGAATGTAAGGCCAAGCATTAAGCAGGATATAAGCACCGCGTCCACCGTACACCCTTAATAATACATTATTATCACAAAACCAAAGGAGCAGCCAATACAAAATTCTGGGTCAGTATATGACAAAGGATTGGCGATGTTTTTAAATATAATTGGTACCGCAGGGCTCGCTGTTTATAATATATGTATATGACAAAAATCCATCAAGCACCCAAATCGTCAAAACTAGTCGGGCGAAGGGAATTTTTGCAAAGGTTCTATGCACAATTATTCCTTTTATCATCAAATAAGAAAAAGTACCATGAGCCATGATTTATTTTCCAACGAAAAGTGCTATTGAATAAAAAAATAATTTCACTTGACAGTTTGAAAAAGACAATTTGTCCTCGACCAAAGCATGGACCAACGAAGGTTTCAATTTAGTTTAGTAAAGAAGCTTTGACGCGCTAAAATCAAATTATCAGGGCTGATAATTTAAAATATTCAAATTCAGATTTTCTTTCTTAAAAATTAAGCATTCAAATTTTAATTTTAAAAACATCCATGTTGCATAAGCTTTGAATTCAGATATACATATATTAAAACTGTAATTTCTTAGACCAATTTGAATTGTAATTTAGGTTAATGGGAAAAAGCCCAAATTCTAATTTTGCATAAAGTTCTTTCTACATGAATTTTATCGAAAGTTGAAATTTTTTAAGTCTAAATTTTGCTGATTTCCAAAATCCAAACTTTTTATATTTTTTATGAAATATCGCATTTTAAAATTAATTTTAATTTTTTATTAAATTTTTATCGATGTTTTTTAGAATTTTTTAATGTAGCTTTCGTTACATTAAAGAAAAAACACTTGGCATAAATTATCATGCATTATTCAAAAGCATAAAACTGTAATTTTTCATATACATTGTTTTATAATTTTGATAACACAATTAATCAGCTTTGTTATCATCAATAAATCAGAGAAAACAAGAACTTGTTCAAATTAAATACAGAATTTTGGATACTATTGTCTTTTTAGCCGAACAAACTTTAGGACACGTAACTAACTTTAAACGCCCATTTCAGGATCTGGAAACAAAAAAGTTTTCCATAAATGAAAGCGTTTTATGTTTTCTAGAGGCTTCTGACACAACAGCGGAAGGTCTTAATTAGTTATATGTATCGTGTGAGTTCGAAAAAAAATTGTATTAACATTCAAAATTGCAGAAGGCAAGCTTACGACAATAGAGCAAATTTGAAAGGCAAATACAAAGGCGTCCAAACAAAAATATATGTGATTTAAATCATCTTGCATTATATGTTCCTTGTTTAGTTCATAACTTCAATTTGATTTTGTGTGGTGCTGCTCTGTCCTTCCTATAATGTAAAAATTTATTTGGAAATTTGCAACGTCTTTATACTCTGTTTGTTTGTTTGGGTGTCATCAACTAAACGTTGGGAAATTTAAGTAAAACGCTTAAATTTCATATTAAAACCGTTGAGTGAACTCGTTGGGAGGCCAGAATGGTAGTAATAAAACCTGTGGTATCTTAATTACCATCAAATGATTCAAAACCAGTTTCGGAAGCAAATTATTTAAATGACCATGTTGACTGGATGATGGCTGAATATTATTTGAAGGAACATTATTAACGCATGCTGAATCCTCTTTCAGCTTTGCTATTTTTACTGCTGTTCTGGAATATATCTTAACAATGCCATTTATTGTATTAAAAATTGTGTGGAAAAATATTCTTTTTGATTTTCATAAAATAAATAAAATGTTACAAGGAGAAACCTTTAAAAACCACCAAGTATTTATTGTCTACCACCAATTATTTATTTCTGATGTGTTTCCGAACATTTTTTTTGTTATATTTTTGTATGCACTATGTATTGTGTTCTTGTTTTCTAAAATATGTAATTTTCGTTCACTTCTAAGTTGTACAATTTCTGTAAATGTTATTTTCATCGCCATCTATATACTACTTAGTTCTACAATCACTTATACATTTTAATAGTTTATCAGTTTTTCCCTTCATTTATTTTCAAATTGAACATAATTTCCTACCTTCAAATTTCCAGTATCATTTTGCTTTTGATCAACATTTATTAACAGTCTTTCGCACGGTGACCAAATTTCGTTTAAGGTTAAGAGAAAAATTTCTCTGTTCAATGTATATCTTAGTAGTGTTTGAGCCAATGATTGGATTTCATAATGCCATATTACGAAAATGTTTGCTTGAATTTTTTATTTTTGTTCATGTAATTTTGTGTCTATATAATAACCAAGTGATTTTCGCTAGCTACGATTTTGGTTGCTCACCAATAGGAGCTCACAACCAAACGATACTGTACCCTGATAATTTCAACAGTTCGCCACTTTTGACTTGACATGTTATTAGGTTGAAAACAGTTAATTTTACTAGTAATCCTTTAATCCCTTACGAAATTCATTTTTTTCCTTTAAGATTACCGAGATGATGACTACTATAAAACAATGTAAAGCCTGAAAGACAGTCTCGACTTTTTTGTATACAGCTTAACTAAATATTACCTTTGTTAACCTTATATATACGTATTGGGATCAGTGTAACTTAATAGAAAATTGATTCGATCTTAAGCGTATCCAATATACATAACAATAAATTAAAGTTCACTAACGAACGTTCAAGAAAAAATCCTTGAAAATTTGTATCCTAAATCTTAACAAATGTAATAAATTATTTTAGAAAAAAAACGATACACATCAAGTCGTATATGCGTTCGTTCGCATCATTGGAAACCAATTGAATCATAGTATAAAGTAAATAAATTAATCTGCTTAAGTTAATTTAAAAAAAAAAATCTGCAAAGTTATATATATATGCACATATATGCATAAGACGATGGCTTATCATTTTGTGTTTTATTTACCTTGATTGTAAGTTTATGCGCGATCTATAAAATAAATTGCCGTAGGTCACGTAATCAATCATGAAAGGATTATCACTCTCATCGATTAATTTTAATTTTTGTGTCGGTCATGGTTGATGATGGTTAAATTCTTCCAAGAATTTACCTGATTTATTTCAAAAAAAGGTTATATTTAATCGGACGATGTGATGTAAAAATAATTAATTTAAAAAAACGGTCATCACTCATCAAAGGCATTCAGATTCCTTTATCATGAGTGTCAATAACGAATATGACGCCAAAAATGTGATGTCATGGTGTTTTTTTTATTAAAATTAAGGTGCAGACAAACTCTTTTAGTAGTCGGAAAAAGATATTTAGCAGCTACCAAAACCCAAAAAGTAACAGTATAATTTTAGTCCAAATCAATCGGTGACATTACAATGTGTTACTACTGATATTTACCACATTACTACTGATATTTAAATGGCATGATTAAAACTTAGTTAAAAATTACCAACTAATCATTTTACCATTGGTTGTAACCTAACTTATACAATTAACAGTAATATTTAGGATTGTTGCGTCAGATTTTAAAGGTAATTCCCTAAAAAACCATAGTAAAACCTTAATAAATAACTTAATTTAAAATAAACTTAATTGAGTGAAATTTATCCAATTTAGTTCAAATTTGTACTGGCTCAAATTTATTTTAATATACTGAAACTGACTCAAAACTTAAATATTTATTTCAAATTTTCATAATTTTGAAGATGGAAAAAATCGATATTAATGTGAGTAGTTACTCTTGAGTTATTTATGATAGTACTTTTAAGTAACTTTCAGAAAGCTCATATTTAAATTCCAGTGCTGTAAAAGTTTACTATAAAAGTAGTAAACTAAAATTACACTACAATGTTCTCATAGTAATTTATCCTAAGAAATTTAAGAAAAATATTATGATTCTCAGGACAAAAAAAATCACTCAAATTTTACAAAACATTTGAAAATTCACTCAAATTATTCAAAACTACTTTAAATCAGTTTGGGTAGTTTTGATGTGTGCCAACTTTACAATACTATTCCAACCAATTATGGTATACACAATAATCAGAAAATGAAGGTAGTATTATGAGGATCAAACACTTAAACTGAAAAGTTAATCTCGGGTTATTTTACACTTGAGTAATTTATGAAAAGTTATAGTAGTCACTGTTCCACACTCAAAAATGTTTGCGAAATAACATTTCTATAGTTCTTCTATCTGAAATTGAAAATATATTTATACTAGTCAAATTTTTAAACTCATCTAAAAGTTGTAAAACAAGTCAAAACTACTTAGATGCTAATACGTTTCCTTGTAACCTACTCTTAACGTTAATTAATTTTTTTACTCACTCAAATTCAAATTCAAGTGTTGCAAATTTACTCAAACATTCACGAATGTATTTAAATTTTAAGGACGTGATAAAAGATTTAAGGTAATTTTACACTCAAATGTTCTCATGATACATCAAACTCCTTAAGAAATTTTAAGAATATAGATTAAGATTTTTAAAGCAAAAAAAAACTCAAATTTTTCAAAATTACTTAAAATCAGTTTGAGTAGTATATTTATTGAGCGAACTTATTATAAATTCGAGGACCAAACATTACAACTGAAAACATGAATCCGAATAGTTACGTTAGAATTTTTTACCGAGTGAGTGGCTCAGTGGTTAGCGTTGTGCCGCTTGGAGCGCGAGGTACCGAGTTCGAATCCCAACAGAGGCAGGATGCAAAAGGGAATTTTTCTCACCAAACTATGTTTGGTGATATTGATAAACACAACTATGACCCCCTATTGGTGTGCAGAACTCAAGGGCCGATCCATCTTTCGGCCCATTTAATTTTTTTAAATTAAAAATTTAAAAAAAAGTAAAAAAAAATATTTTATGATAAGTTGAGTGTTTATAAATCAAACCGTACTGACCAAAAAACTGTTCTGTCAAATCCAAGTTTTGAGTGAAATTTAAGCCCAGTTATTCCTTCATTTATTTTCACTCAAAGATATTTGCTGAAATTACATTTCTATTGGTCTTTCTGATATTGAGAATATATTCACATCAATTAAATTTTAAAGTCTGTTCAAAGTTTTAAACTCATATTGACTGATATTTAACTGTAACTTACACTCTAATATTTTTCGGCTAACTCAAATTCAAATTCCAATATTAAAATATACTAAATCTTTCACAGAAAATTTTAAAATTTCAAAGATTTGAAAAAAGAATTTGACTAAATTTACACTCAAATGTTTTGATGATTCTTAAAAGTAAATTTGTGTAACTAGAAATAAGTTTGAGTAGTTTTCAAAGTGATGCGCGAACTACACAATACTGTACCAACCAATACCTATAAACAACGATCAGTAGGATTTGGGTGGTTTTGAATAAACCATAGGGCAGTCTTCTAAACGGTACACCCAAAAAAGGTGAAGTTAAATCTCTGTTTTTGAGTGAAATTTCAACCCATTTAGTTCTACATTTATTTTAACTCAAAGATATTTGACTAGTTTTTATGTCTGTTGTGCCTACTATAAAATACTGTTCCAACCAGTATACATTGAGCAATTTATTATAAGTTACAATAGTCTTTCTTCTAAAAAATGTTACTCAATAAAATATAATTTCAAATCATCAATTTTGAGTGGAATTTAATCTATGGTATTTCTTCACTCAAAAATGTTTGCGAAATTAAATTTTTATAGGTCTTCCTATGTGACATTAGATTTATATTTAAATTAGTCAAATTTTTAAACTCACTCAAAGTTTTACCTCAATTCAAAACTACTTAAATTTACTGATTCTAATATATGTTTACTTCTAATTTAAACTAAAATATTAATAATCTAACTTTAAATTCCAGTGTTGCAAACATAAAAAAAATCAAATTTCGTGAATATTTTGAAAATCACTCAAGTTATTGAAAACTACTCAATACTTTTTTTATTATTTAAACTAAATTAAATGTAATTTTGTGTAAATTAAAATCAGTCTGAGTATTTTTTACATATAGTGTGGCAACCACACAATACTGTTCCAAGTAGTTAGTCAGAAAATCAGGATAGTTCTATATTTCAATGTGCCAACTGTATCGAACATAAATTTGAGGATCAAACATTGGAACAGAAAAAAGAACCCAAATAGTCACATTAGAGTGATTTACGATATAAGTAACATTAGTTTTGAATGAATTTGAAAAAACCATAGTGCACTCTTCTAAACAGTACTGTACGGAAAAATGTGATGTCAAATCTTTAGTTTTGAGTGAAACTTAAACTCAGGTACTCCTTCATTTATTTTCACTCAAAACGTTTGCTGCAATTATTTCTTTTTAACATTGGTAATATGTTTACACCATTTAAAGTTTTATATTCACTCAAAGTATAAACCTGAGCTAAAACTACTTAAATTGACTTATGCTAATAAATTTAAACTTACATGCGTTTTACGGTTATATTTGTATTTAGTCCGTTGACTGTTATACGTGCCCCCTTCAGGAGTACTGTACTATTTTCAGCAATAACGTACTCTGATGTTGTACGTGGTGTGAAGGTTCTTGTTTTTGTGTGTTTTACGTGTTACGGTGTAGTAGACACATTCAACATTACCAGTATAGCTTATTGAGGAAAGTGACGAACCCATGTCGGGTTAACAGTATAAAAACGAATCAGAAAAAGAATGTTGGGGCTTGCATATCATATTGGGGTCACCAATATGATTTTAGGTGGTGTGTATTTGCTATTATTTTCTTGATGTTGGCTTTTCGTGATTTAAGTAAAGTGAGTAAGTCATCAGTGGCGTACATCTTGGCTTACGACATGTATTATAATTGTTTAGGTTTAGATGCTTGATTTGCGGTCTATGAGTAAATTCTGAACACTTGGTGTAAAACTGTTGACCCCTGATAATCTCGTGCATTCTGTATGTCAAGCCTGCAGAGATATCAAGTGTTTTTGTATGTGGTTCAGCAACGAGTGCGATGCGGATAATCCTAGGAATTTGACGTGTCCATAACGAACGTTCAATTGAGTGGCTAAAGCTTGAGTGACTAGATTCATTATGTGACGAAGTGCTTCTGACGGTCGTCAATCACCGATGTCTTCTCAATAATATTCCAGTATCATACCTGTAAACTTATTCAAACTATAAAAATAATTAGAGTGACTTCTTTATTTTATAAAAAAAAAAATCACTCAAATTTATTTAAGCTAAACGATGATCAGATGGCAGGTCAATTAGGTAGTGAGTGGATTTTCGTTCCTCCATTGATGCAATCGGCACTGAACGTATATTTTGGACTGAAACGTTAAAGTTTAAAAATTAAAACCGCATAGTATAATCTGAGGAACTTAAAGCCAGTTTGAGTAGTTTATCAACTCAATTTTTAAATAATATTCAAATCAAATTATAGTCATTGTTACCATCATGGTTAAGTGGTAAATACGAGTGAAAACTGCTAAGAGGGAAATTTTCAAATAATTACCATATCACAATCGATTATTTCCACAATCTCAACGAACTTGCTAAACACCATATTTCATATATACATATTACGCGTTACACCACCATATTACAACCTTCATTAAATAATATCCACTCTAATTACCCAAAATTAAAAAACAAAAAAATCCACTTAAATTTCAACTCATTATAAACAAATATAAACATTAAAACGAAATTTAATTTAATTGCAAATGCCGAGTCGCATATATTTTACAAAATTTTGTATATATAAACTTAAGAAATTTAAATTTTGATTTACCAAACCAATTAAAAACGAATAAAATTGATCTTGAAGTTAATGAGCCCACAGCAAATAATTTCACTGTACCTGCGTAAACCTCGAAAATTTATTATATGAAAAATTGTAATATTCATAAAAAAATGTTTTGATTTGTAAATTTCTCAACATCTAAATGGTACATTTGTAGGGCAAACTGAAACAATTACAATTCAAATTACTTTGCTTTCCATTATGTGCGAGATGATTTTTAACTTGTGTTCACATAAAAACTATCTTGATGGAATGTGAAAACTTTTCCGATTAACTAATTCATAATACATTTTGATCTGCCTCAGGACGGAATTAGACTATTCGACGAATACAAATTTATAATAATTACACAACTAACAATATAACACATAAACGACTCAACCGCAACAACAATAATAACAATCCAATCAAACTATATCATAATTTATACGATATTTTGTTCCTAATCAAACGTAATCAAACAAAAAAAATTGTTTTCTTTAAGCTTGCTAGTTAAATAAATAGAGCTTAAAGTTCATTGTAACTTTGCGTGCTAATTAAGTTCACTTTACCACAATGCAATACTGTACAATACAATCCAATCGAATTTTATGCAAATTTAACCCTAAACACCACTTATAACGTTAGCATAAATATTTATGTTTTGAAATTCATTCGTATATCAATATTTGATCAAATATTTATTGTGGCAATATTTATTTATACATTTTCGAATGGCATGTACAGATTACAGGCATCACTTGTACAGCGTGATCTTGTAAAACAATGTTTCATACTTGTGGAACATAACTACTACATTTATGTTTTTAAACATATGTCCCACATTATTTAAGTATCGTAGATCATGTTAAGTCAGTTATTAGATTTATAAAAATCCTTAAACAGACATGTAACATTTAATGTTACTAAGCTTTTGTGAACTTTAATATTTAATTTGCCAAATTTGTGGAACATATCTCATTTTTTATTTTGGATTATTTTAAGTTTTCATTTAGGAATAAGATATAAACAATTTATGATTATATGCTATTAAGAATTAATTTTATTTTAAATGTAAAATTCACTGTGGAACCTGTATGTACTGTTAAGTTCAATAACTTAAAAAGATAATTTAAGGCGATTACAAATAGTAGTGATTTTATTTAAATCTAGGTTAATATCAATTTATATTTGACTCTGAAAAATTTGACGAATATTGAAATATAAATGTGGAACATATTTTTATTTCAAAATATTATCTAATTTAGTCGGACTGGATAGTAAATCATTTTTTTGTTCAAATTATCATTTTGTTCATAGTAATCTTTATTAAAGTTTTTCAATTTTTACTGGAACTAAAAATTGTTGTGGAACATGATTTCGTTATATAATTTAAAAGTTTTTAACATAAATTATGTAAAAAAAACTTACATTTGGAAACAATAATATTGTATTTTGTTTTTCGATTCGATCATGCAGAATTGCCAAAATAGTAAACGGCTGAAATAAACCTGCAATTTTACCATTTATTGTCTAGCAATTGTACCCTGCTGTTTTCAATAATAATTAATAACATACAATTTAAATAAAATACAAAATTAGCATTGTGTGGAACTTGTTTTTGCAAATTGATAAAAATCGTAACGTGGTAAAATATAAAATGGAATATAAAATTAGAAATATAATTGTTAAAGAACATGCAAATAAATAAAAAAAATTAAAGTTTATTAACATATGTTCCACAGTTAAATAAGTCAATTAAACAGTAAAACAGGTTTCAAATTGAAAAAGCTTACTATGGGTGTATTCGAAATGAAATAAGTATTTGTGGAATCTAACTTATTTAAATAAGCGTCTTTGCGAGGTGACTTATTTGCTATCTATTTCTTCGAAAAAAATGTATATTAATTAACAATATCAAAAAATATTGTTTATTTAATTTATTAATGGGTAATATTTTATATTAAACGCGTTTATTAATCAATATGGCGTAAAATAACTCAAATATATATTGTTAAAATTAAAATTGTAACAATATCCAACTAAATTAGATAATATTTCATCATACAATTATGTTCCACATTCACATTTTAATATCAGTCAAATTTTTCGGACCTAAATATATATATTGATTTTACCCAAGATTTAATTTAAATCGCTATTTTTTGTATTTGCCTTAAATTATGTTTTAAACTTATTAAACTTAACAGTAAGGTACATGTTCCACAGTTAATTTTACAGTTACAATAACTGTAACTCTACCTTAGTCTAAATAGCATATAATCAAAATTTATTTTATTTTTTATTTCCAAATGACAAGTTAAAATAAACCAAAATGAAAATGTAGATATGTTCCACAAAATTGGTAAATTAAACATTAAAGTTGACAATGAACGTTATATTATTCATTAGATTTTTAATTAGTAA
Source organism: Tipula confusa (assembly GCA_963556175.1). NCBI lineage: Eukaryota > Metazoa > Arthropoda > Insecta > Diptera > Tipulidae > Tipula > Tipula confusa. Next base: position 71,929,507 of record OY744476.1, read on the forward strand.
AATGCTAGATTCTAGATTGATAATTTTATTTTTTTCAGTTTGCTATACTTAGTTCCATAAACTTATATTCCTTCAGTTATACACATTTATAATTAAATTTTTTGAATTATATTAATTTTTATATTTAATCCGAGCTTTTTAATAACCTTGATTGTTCCATAAAATATCATGTGAAGTAAATGCAATATGCATTCCACAATATCAACTCGATAAACACTCCGCTTAAATAATTTTAAGTAGTTGATCTTATGGTTTAAATTATGTTCCACATTTGTATATGCCACATTTTTATTTAATTTGAAATAATAGATTTAAGGAAATTAAATAAAATTAGGAATATAGTTGGAACATAAAAACAGACCAAATCCTACCAATAATTTTTTAGCATTTTCAGTTGATTATGTATTTGGAATGGATAATGTGGAAAGACTCTTCGTTCAGAACAGTGCAAACTAGACCTCTGATATTTTAAGGCATTTCATAGAAAATGAATCCAAAATGTTACTCTATATACTTTCAATGTGTGGTACTTACTTTTTTAAATGAATAACAATTGTAACATTTCAAAAATTACCACGAGACATGTCGATTATTATTGAAATTATTTGTGGGACATGCAAACTAACAGAAATATGTATTGCTAAATATATATTCCACACAAGTTTAATATCGTTCCATATCTTAGATGATTTGTATACCAAGAGTTTTGTTTAAAAAACAATAAAAAATATTTTAAAAATAGTTAAATCCTCCCTGTTACTGTGTGGAACCTATTTTAAATTATAGTTTCATAAAAGAAAGATAACTTTTCATTACTATTATTTTCGATAGCGAGAAGTTGAAAAATAGTTTTTATGAATGAGAAGTATTTTGTCAGTTGAAAAATAAATGGTAACTATCTATTGCACTTTTTTAAGTTTAAAAATATAGAAAACATTTGATCAATATTTTTAGGGATTATTATAATTTATAATAAATCCAAAATTGTATGTGCTTTCAATGTGTGGAACTTATTTTTGAAAATGGATTACAATTGTAAGATTTCAAAAAAAAACATTTCGATTACTACTGAATTTGGTAATGGAGCATACAAACCAATAGAAATAAATATTATTAAATAGATTATTAAAAAGTTATATATCCTTCCATATCTTAAATCATATTTTTTTAACCTAACAGTTTAACAACTATTTTTAAAATAATTAAAACGACGCGTTTAATGTGTGGAACCTATTTTAATTTTAATTATATTAATTTAAGATAACTTTTATTATTATTATTTTTGGTAGAGAGTGGTTGAAACTAATTTTTTATAAATCAGATAGTATTTTAAGTTTTTTTTCCAAACATGTAATAAACATATTATGTGGAAATTATGCTTTGCCAACACTAAAAAATTATGGTAACTTGCAATCTATCAAAAAACTGTATAATATTATTTGAAATAACATTTGTAAACTTACGGATAGACATATAATTGGTATTTAAAATATAAAATTAGATGTTAGCAGAAAAATGTGGAACTTAATTTAAAATAAGTCTATTAAACTGGCAATTAAAATAGGTTCCACAGTTTTTTTAAGAAAATATACCTTCGTTGTTAAACATAAACTTTTAACTGTGGAATGTGAAAAAACTTCTTTTTTAAGTATGTGGAAATTAAATTTGTCTCAAAATCGTATGATTCATCATTAATTAACCTATAACTATTACTTTGGACTTAAAGAGCTTGTGGAACGTATGTCCAAGTACTGAAAATACAAGAAGCTATTTAACAATTTGCTAAAGCGTTAAACGAAGTCATCATGTACCAATAACGTTAAAATAAAGTATAGTACACAAACACATTCGAACAACATTTTGCGATCTCGAAATGGGAAAGTACGAAGAAAATTAAATTAAAAAAAAAACGATGCCGAGTTTAATTTCTATTTCTTTTCTAATTTTTTTTTTCTAATTATTATTTTAATTTTATTGTTATTATTTTGATTTGACATAGTTTTTATGTTACGTTATGTTGTTGGAATAGTGAACACAATTACTTATTATAATTTGTGCATTATAAGTAACTACTGATTACAATTTATGTACAGGGTGTTTATGATATACGCTATAAGCGTTCGATGAATATGCAAATTTATGATTTTTTGGCATCATATTTGCCACGTTTTTTTTTTGTTGATCTGATCAAATGAACATTTCAATTTTTTGGCGGCAAAATCAAAGTCTTCTCGTATACCAAGTAGTAAAAATGAAAAACACATAACGTTAAAATGCAACTTTAATTATTTTTTTTTTAGATGAGAGAGAGAGCGCGCGTGGAAAATTTTTAATTGTTTCGTTTGCAGATTTTTCATATCAAACCGATTATCTAACGATTAGTTTTTAATTAAGTGCCTCCGGTGAAACTTTTACTTCTAAATTCCATTTAGTATTTAAAAAATATTTTTTTTTTCATTTGTCGAGGTTTTAAAAGAACAGTGGCATTAAGTTTCAATATTTTTAAAATATTGATCGACAAACTTGTCGACCAACCATACAAAAATTTTGCAGCCAATCAAATTTACTAATTATGTAAGCACCTGCAACAACAAACACAACAGTATGTATCTATATACTTACACTAGCTATACGACTATTTTGCAATTCCAATAATCGAAAAATTAAAAAACTTACAGACACTTTCAAAATTAATGGTTGTGTTACCCAATTTCAATTCATTCATAAAAAAACATGTATCCAACTATAAGTAGTTTACACTTCCATAATCAATTTCGTTTCTTATTGTATTGTAAACTACTTTTAAAAAAATAGTATAGTGTTATTAAGTCTACCTGGTGTTGAGAAATACTAAACCAATATAAATTAAAACGATTACCGCAAACTTTGATATATATATATATATATATATATATATATATATATATATATATATATATATATATATATATATATATATACTAGCTGATACCAGTCGGTATTACCCTAGCAAATATAATGAGGCCTAGTAATCCTCAATGTAAGCACTACTCTGGACAAGAAGAAAGTAACCACATAGTAAGAATCAAAAGGATTAGAGTCGAAGCAGAAGATCGCTAGACCAAGGAAAAGTGAGTGAAAGAGTAGCAGCGCGGTGCATTCATCGCACCAATGATCAAGTGTTTTTTATCAAAACAGCTATTAATTTAAAAGATAACTAAGTTTTACCGCGTTGTCCGTGCATCTAAATTTCCAGTTTATCCCATTTATGAATTCAATTTAAATCCAACTATTAACAGTGTGGAGTATTTTTCTGCAAACTACATTATTTACCGGTGTGACGGATCTAAAGTGAAAAGCTCTAAATCATATTGCAGTGGGATTATCATCCAACACAATTGTTAGTGGTCCATATATTTCACTTAAGTCACCTGCGATCTCGTTTATACTGGCTACACTAATTGTTTAAATAAGAGCGTCTTTAACATGAAAATATAGACGGTTACATATTGATTCTGGGTGATTTCAATTTAGCTAAGATTAAGTGGATGTAGGTGAGCCTCAAAGCTTACACATTGGACCACTCATTTTTCTACTGTTTATCAACGACATTACTTAAGTTGTTAAATCTGCTCGCTGTCTAATTTTTATGCAAATATAAACCAAAAAAAAATTCTCCTATTCGCTGCATATCTGAAGCTGCCATTTACAGAAAGTTACTTTACAATTTATAATTTACATAAGTACTGTGAAAGAGTTTACAAAATAAAGAGCATTTTTCAAGCTGTATCAATCTTTGGTCCGGTCACGGCTGGATGTGCATTATGAATGTGGTCACCGCTTTATGTATACCATGTAAAAATATTGATTTGGTGCAGAGATCTCTTTTAGTTGTTTATGCCAGTAAAACACGTCATAGTTTAGTTGTGGTAAAACGTGGTTAGAAAATGTTAGAGATCACCCTCCATATGCTAAATATTAAGAAGTTTATTAGAGCCACTCGATATTCGCCGCCAACATTCCGGAGCTATTTTCATATTTGAATTGCTTAATGGTTATAAAGAAAGTTCATTTTTATTGATGAACCTTAAGTTGCACGCCCGGTAAGGAACCTAGGAAAAATATTTTAATAATGTAAGCTCAAAAGCACGTTACAGGAGCAGAAGTGGTTCTAAGCATGAAGCAAAAAACTCAAATATTGAAGGACAAGTTTGCGAAAAAAAATCCTCACCATTTCCATCACACATTTTATATGATGTTCTTGTTTTGCGGCTTCAAAAAAACTTCACCTCAACTCATCAACTCCGTGGCTCAGAGCTTAATAGTTCAATGTTGCGTTCATAGTTTATATGATTTCTTGCATTTTTTGTATCTTTGGTACTCAGTCTGACATATTAAACACCAAAGTCCTGTTAAATTTTTCATGGAGAACCAGTTTTTGGCATTTATACATTATGAAAATAATTCATAATATATTATGAAAATTTTCCAGAGGTAATAAACTGCTAATTAAAGTTTTGAGCGAATTCCACGTTGTTTCTATCTGCAGAAGCCAACGAAACTACTGAAAATGTAACAAAAGACACTATACGCTTTTGCACTGCGTTATGGAATCCAATAAGTCCTCACCACCCGGTTGATGGTTAGTGATACGGTTTCAATCGTAACCCCTATTATTGATCATATAACTTTGGAGAATATAATGTCTTAGAAGTTCGTAGCTCGATACTTGAATCAACTCAGCAAACTAATAAAAATATTCACATTTTACCAGCTGCGCGAATATACAAGTAAAGGATATAGCAAAGCAGGTTTGATAATAGTTCGAGCATTGTTTGATTCTGGATCGACACATTTGTTTATCACCGAAACCTGTGCTAAACATCACAAAGTTTCTCGATTAAAGACTAAAGATTCTGTGAGAACCCTAAAAAACTACGAAGATGGTGTGTTACGAGGAGTCGGCAAATTTAATGCGACCATTTCTTCAACTCGTTGATTGACCGTATAATTAGTCTGATTTCAATTAATGTTCTTATAGCCCAAAATATCCGATTTGGTCGAAGAGATTTTTTGCTAATTCCGAATTAAAACATGAATTTATTCAGTTCTTGAGAGAATATGAATATCCTATCCGCTCATCCTGGAATAAAACTGATGAGACCAAAATGACAGTATCACCCAGTTAAAGATTTGTTTTATTTTAAGATTGAGCTAGCTGAAGTTACCAAGTTACCCAAGAGAATATTTCTAATGAAGACATCACGAAAGACACCTGCGCTGTCATGGTATACTCACGTACGGTGAAAGATGGCACTGTACAAATTAATCTAATTACATGCAAAACGAGAGTAGCCCCGATCCAAAGCGTCTCTGTACCCAAATTGGAGCTATGCGCTGCAACTCTGCTAATCCGATTTTTATCCCTAATCATTGAATTGTTGAAGCCTAACACAATCATACTAAATAGGATATTCAAACGACCCAAGGTGCGGAAAACATGTTCCTAACTGCACTTCTGAAACAGTATTGTATACGAATAGGAGTCAATGGTTTCTTGTGAAGTCATTCCAAAACCCGGCAGATTTTACCACTAGATATATGTCTCTCCAATATCTGATCAATAATTGTTGGTTCAATGGGTCAGAATTTCTTTTGAAACACCCATATCCCATATGAACATCCACATTAGTTTAAACCGACCACAGAACCAAGCTTGGCGATTTTGGTGCACCATTCCACAGTAAAAAGTCCATCATCCGAGTTGCTACTTACCGCCAAAGATGCCAGCAGCAACAGCGACGGGTGAATTGCTAGTTTGTATAGAGTTACGAGACAAGCCAAACCATTTGTGCAAACAGAACAGAAAAATTGGGGAATTGTTCTTCAACAAATTGTGTCAGATTTGGGCACCACTACCTTTATAGCCTATAGTTGAAAAAACTTTGTAGGTGCCTCAAAAAAGATCACTACTTGTACCGAAAAATCCGAAAATTCCGAAAATTACCGAAGCGAAGCCGACTTAAACAACGTTCAATCCGGAAGTACCTAAAATTAATTAAATTTAATTTCATTCATCCAGCAGCACCTGCATTCGGAGGGCGATGTGTTGAAGCCGCTATGAAGTCTTGTAAATTTCCTCTTAAATGAGTGCTAGCAGAAGTCCATCTAAAAAAGAATTTTAACAGATCGAATAAACAGATCAAACCGTTGATTTAATTTCTTATGATCCCCTGACACCAGAACATTTCTTTGTTACCCAACCATTATCGACGTTACAACACCTAAACCGAATTTGTTACGAGTAAAGTTGAATACGTTAACCAGATGGCAACTAATCAAGCAAATTCAAGACTTTTAGAATTGGTGGTCAAAAGATTATCTCCATTCAATAAATAAATAAATAAATGTCGGAAATGGTTTAAATCACAATTTCATAACGGGTGACTTGATTCTCATTTTGATTCAAGACTGACCACTATCTAAACAGCAACTCGCTCGAATACCACCAACCAGTACATCTAGGTTAATATATTGTGTCTCTTACCACCACTGCAGTAAATAGATTGACTCTAAAACCTTAGTCCAAACAACATGAAATGCATTTAACGTTAAAAGATACCGCATGTTAAAAACCGCATGTTATTTTTGCTTAACTCAAAAAAGTTGTATAAGGTCCACCAACACTTGAAAACTTTGAATGCTGTCTTTATAAGATGTAAAGGCTTGATCATGAACTCACAGATTCTTTTTGACTACTAATCCATTATTATTGCGCCTGAATGTATTGAACATTGATGAGTAGTACTCAGCTTACAATTACTTTCTGTTCGTTGTTATACTCACAATTGATGGACACGACGCAATACAATGCCACCTGTTTTGCAAATATACTATATATCATGGTGCTTTTAAGACTTGATAACAGCACAAACTGTATACTCAAAACTAACCTAAATTAACCGTTTAACACAGTGAAATATTTCATTTTTGGCAAATAGTAACGGTCATTCCGTAATATACTTATTATGGATTATCCCACACACACATAAATACAATTAATAAAAATTTTACATATTTGGACATCGTATAATCGTATACAGTATACATGTCACACTGGATTACATAATCGGATCAAGTTTTTATTTATTTAATCCGCGCCCCAAAATAATAAATTTTTTATTAGTTTCACTCATAAAATCGCGAGTCTGTCACAAAATCAATTAAATATTTTTTTTATTTTTACTTGTTTACAGACCACCAGACATTCAGACGCATTTGAAATATCACCGCGACCATTTTCATTCGGGGCGAATCCAAATGGATTACAGTATTCTCGTGCACCAGCATCTGCCGCGAATAATCCAAATGGTGGATATGGTGGATCAACACGTAACAGTCCGTCGAGATTATCAAATGTAAGTAATATAAAATAGGGTTTTCCATTGAGGGGGCTTTCTGTTAATATGAATTTTTTTAATATTAGAAAACCATGTTTACGCTTACATAATTTATACAGTACGTTCACATGTGCGTTTGTCACATTTAATTACCGTACCAAAAAATAAAAAAAATTAAAAATTGTCAGTCAACGCATACGAAATTTTGTTGTTCTAATTAAAATGTCTACTCAAAATTCTAATTAAAATAATTCAGTATGCATAAATATAAAGGTGTGCTCGCATAATTATAGTTGCTTGTCGTTCAATTTACTGTACTTTCAATCTAATGTACACAATAAAAACATTTTAAACTTCCGCAATTGTCATTCGCGTTTGGTTTGATGAAATTACCAAACCAACAACAAAATTTCAGTACATAATAACTAAATGAGCGCGTCTCGTGGTTTTTATAGATTTTATAACATTAGAGACATTGTTAGAGTCGTGAAGGTAGTTTAGTTTTTTTGTATATATGCGAGTTGTGAATGGTTATAGCTTGAGCGCGGTTTGATGAATGTTATAAGAAATTAAATATTTTATTGACAGTGCAAGGTTCAGCAATTTGGTGTGGACGAATGGATAGATACCCTTGTAAAGTGTTTTTTTTACATTGATTGTTGCGGTTTTACTCATCTCATAAAAGGTTATATAATTGATGCTATAATTCAAAGAGGTTAGCTATTAAATGACAGTGATTTTTGCCATATAAGTTTTAGTCCAAAGCACTTTTAATAAGTTAACTAAACTTGGTGTTCCAAGCTTTTTTTAGCATTCCTTCTTGGACGGCAGATTTGAGCTGCTTAATTTACCCTGAAAACTCGAATCTAGCAGACTGTACTGTAAACACTAGGCTCTGTAAACCATTCTGTTTAAATAAGGAATGCCTTTTGTTTAGAAACTATAACTGTTTTAAATATAATAAAGCATTTTCAAAATGAAGTGTCAAAAGCAAAGGCTATCTTAGACGTGGTCAACAAACAAGTCTTGGTGTAGCATTTTTTTCTGCACAGCAGGGGAAAACGTATATCTTAGAGTTAATCTACTGCATTCATAGGGTGTGGAAACGAATTAGAAAATGTCCTGAAAACTTTAGTCCAGCGGACTGAACTAGTTTAGGTAGAACACCTAAATTCTGAAAGTATAGAGACACCAGCATACCCAATAGGTATATCGTTTGGAAATCATTACTGGTTTAAATATAAAATAAAAGCCTTTTCCGAAAACTCCTTCGAATACAGTGTCAATGTTCAAGACTCTTCCAATCCGTGGGCCTTGTACCACACTGGTATAAATTTCTTAGTCTTTTTAAATAATTTTTGGCACAATAAGAGAACCGACTAATACTCGACCTGTTAAAAATACATCCAGGATAAATCCTAAAAGTGTATGCATTTATGTTAAAATAAAACATTACCAGTCAAAATGGTGTGTGAATAGGAAATCAAATATATGCTCATTAGGTTTTGCTTAATATAGTCAAGTGGTAGATAGGGAATGCCTAACCTAACGGCCGGCAGGTGAATAATAAAATACTATCTGCCGTCTAAAACTGGCTTGGGGTTAGGTTAGGTTAGATTTAGGTGGCCGTCATACAGGGATGTAGCATAGACACAAAAAGGTCCGTAGCCTTACCACAATGAATTTTCTTACCACCTCTCGCTACTGAAACCAATTTGAGCTCCTGACGAAGCGATGAATATCCCTAACACTCACTCCGCTGAGGTCTGTGAGATAACACAAGATACGATCTCCTAGAAACCTAATCCTGTACTGAGCTAGGCTAGGACAGGTGTAGAGATAGTGGAGAATAAAAAACCACAACAGTAATCATGAGAGAGAACACCAAGTCTACTTGCATGCTTACCAATGAGACAGTGTCCAGTGATGACACCCACAATTTTACCAATACTACATCGCTTCATAGATATTAGTTAGTTAGACCTGACTAAGTCGAGTATAGTTCAAATCTACCACGTAATGACGCATGCATTATTGACCACCTTTCACTTGTGACTTTATATACTTCTTCCTTAAGAAGTAGCTTACACGTAGAAAGTGGTACCCCAATGTCAACCGTATTTGGTAATATGCGACAGGAGGTATTCGGTCTAGCGAAACCTCTTTCGACGAGAGAAAGCCTGATTGTAGGACCTTAATTGCAGCCTGAATGTCCATAAAAATGCCAATATCCCTTATAGATATTACATTATACTTCATCCAATTTATGGCCTTCTTAATTGCAATGAGCTCTGCCTGAAAAGCACTACAGTGATCAGGTAGGCTAAAAGAGAGCTTTACATTTAATTCCTTACAGAAAACCCCACAGCCAGCTTTACCATCCATCCTAGAGCCATCCGTAAACAAATTAATCGCATCGAGCTTCATAACTGCTTCACTTGCCCTGTCCTCTCTGGAAGGAATATCACTTATAAATTTAGCCTTGAGGTAGGATGACGGAATAGTATAGTCGATTGATTTGAAAATTCCTTTATTAGATGAATGTATTGCAGGTCCACAGGGAAATTGATATTAGCCTAGCAGATGTACAAACAGCCATCTGTTTAGCTAACGAATTAAGTTTAAGGGCGATATACTGCCTACCAAGACATAACAATGTGAAATACCAAATGTGAAGCATACGGCTAAGAGATTATAACTCAAGGAAAAGAATTCCTCTTCTCCAACTCGAAATGAATACCCTTAAATTACATTGAAATCAAAAAAAATTTGAAAAAGAGATCAGCAGAAAAATTTGAACAAGAGATCAACAACCATCTAGAAATCTGAAAGCTGGTAAAAGAAAAACGTAAAAAAAGGCGAATATAGCAAACAAATATTATTGACAAACGAGAATTTAATCGGTTATAAATGACAATGTTAACCGATTAATTAAAGCTTGGGCTGAAAATTATTTAAGAGGACTGGGTCCTGAAGCTGATAAGAACTACTCTCTTTAGAAAGATACTAGAGGTCCTGTATCCCTATTTTATAAGTAGCATTTAATGCTTGTTTTATCTCAAATACGTTCCTGCGTGTTACAAGATTAACAAACAGCTGAAGAGCAAGTGACAACATACAGACCGATCTCATTGTTACCTACTATTTCCAAGTTGTTTGAGAAACTGTTATTGAAACAAATAAAACGATCAATATACCTGACCTCTATCTTGGATTCAGAAATAAACATACCACCACGGATCAAGTTCATCGAGTGGCTGCAAAGGTAGAACTAGCATTAGAAGAGAATTAATATTGTGCTGCCATATTTCTTGATGTATCACAGGCTTTCGATATAGGGTGACATGAGGGTCTCATCTTCGAAATAAAATTAAATAATTTTAAAATTTAGAGTATCCCATGAGGAAGCATACTGTAACTTTTTTGCAGCCCTAGCGGGAGGGTAGCGTACTGGGACTTCTTCTTTATCTACTTTATAATGCTGATATACATACAACCAAAACAGCCTTACTAGGGACATTTGCTGATGATACTGCATTATTAGCATTAAGCAAATCAGTTAAATAAATACAACAAGAACTCGATATCAACGGATGCATCATGTCCAATCAATGATTCGACAAACCGTAAACAATTACAAAATATGTAAATAAATCATAAACTGGACATTAACTATCGTTAATGCACTACTGCGCTAATGCACATGCAAAACAGTAAAAGAAGGAAAAATATCCTGCTCTCTAAAAATTATCACTACATAGTTGAATTATATACAAAATAACAGAGGTGAGAAGATTATAAGCAAAAATCAAAGTATCACAGCAACAACAATTTGATGATCGCTTAAATATTCTTGTAAACTGACATACCTTCTGCTCAGCACTGCAAACGTATATGTTACTTTAAATTTCCGTACACTCACACTAGTTCAATTTCACTAAAAACAAAATGAAAGATTTAATATTTCATCCCACACAACATTCCTCTACGATGGTTAAAACAACACTGCCACTGGTAAATAGGAAAATTTAATACAATGAAACGAAATACCTATAGAGGATAACTGTAACACCATGGTCATTGTTATTATGACGTTTTTTTTTGTGTGATTTATTTAGTGAAGAAACACACCACTATTTGTCTTACATAAATGAGCTTATACATATAAATGCTAGCGTAGTTGTTATTGTACGTTGCTTTTTTATTCAGCTCCAAGTTTAGGTGTTCTCTAGCTTCTCCAAAAGGTTGCAGCTGTCAATATTGCAGCCCATAGTTTCATTTTTATAACACTCACAGATGTTTATATATATATATATATATATATATATATATATATATGTATATATATATATATATATATATATATATATATATATATATATATATATATATATATATATATATATATATATATATATATATAGATATATATATATATATATATATATATATATAGATATATATATATATATATATATATATATATATATATATATATATATATATATATATATATATATATATATATATATATATACATATGATGTGTCAATGTGTGTATTTACCTTCTATAATAACTTCACATATATTGATATATTGTTAAAGTTCTGTAGGCTTTTGTAATGTCTTAAAGGATTTTCCTATTGAAGTTCGCTAATGAATAATTTCTACACTGGTGACAAATCATTGCGTCAGACAATTTTAGCCATCTTAGTTCTCACTCCATATACAAATTCTAAAAGTGGTCTCTATTACTGGGTGTTTCTTTAAGTTCTATGATTCCTCCACATCTCAATTATTTGGTGTTTCAAACATAAGTGCTCTTACTAAGCAAACCATTTATGGTATCCTTCAAACTCGTGATTGTCAAGCCGTGCTAAAATTAGGGTGCTAAATTTTTCAGCATACTTGTTTTTTTATTTATTCCCTTCACTTACATGCCACATTTTGGTCTTCAAGTTGCCATAAGTTATTATAATTGGAAAGTTGTGTAGATCTTGGATTATTTTTCAAGCCCATTGACGTAATCTATAGGTTCATCCGATTATTGAAAGTAGCTAACAATAAAATAAATACAGGAGATCCAGTTGCGAGAAGAATTAACTGCAAAAATTTACGTTACGAATCTAAATAACCTAAAATTCACTCTAAACACAATATAATTAAAAGTTCAACCAAAATATCCATAGATGGCAGTGTAATTTATAATTTAAAATTATTTGTAGTTATTAGTACAGAAGGCTTCTTTTGATTTAAATTCCTAAATAAAAGCCAGTGCACAAAATCGTATACTAATTAACAAATGATGTTGCATATCCGATAGAAACGGTGGCGATAACTGATGTTGGAGTTACTAATAGTTCGTATAAAGATCTTGAACTAGAGTTTATTGAACAATAGTTACATGATCAGAAATCACAATTTGCACAAGAGCATATTTTACGATACACCATGCCGATGCATACAAACAGAGCAGATTTATTTAACTCAATTTATTGTGTATGAAACATCCTAAGCAAGACATCAGTGAAACGAGTAGCGAGTTATAGAGGCGATAAGCTAGAAGATGCCTCAGGAGAACGCATGTTTGTTGATCATAAAAACTTTTTGAAACCCAATGTTCTTCTTAGTAAATATAATATTAATTTCAAATGCCATTTGAAAAATTGTATTGAGAACAGTAAGAAACTTCACGAGTCTCAAAAGAATAGAATCAGAGGATCTTTGTTAATGTTTCGTGCTAAATCCAATATTAGTAAAATTTTTCAAGCAATCGGACAACTTATAACACGGAATATTAGTATAATAGTACAAGCAGCTGGTAAGTTTTCTTTTCAAGTGGATACAACACAGAACATTTTATGCAAAGATCAATACTCTGTAACTATGATAGTGATATAAAGAACGGTTTTAGGTCTCAGTCCGGGCCTGATATCGAACCATTCGATCCATTTGGTTATGTTTATCTCTCGAGTATTCTTTTAGGTGTCGTTTATTCAATCTCCAAAACCTTTTCTGTTGGTAATAGTTGCTAAAGTGATGTTACAGTTAAGTCATATAGTTAACACTTTGCTATTTTGATTGAGATAACTGGACATTATATATTCTAGTAGCTCTTTAAAGCTATGCATTAATGCTTGATTTTCCAAATAAATATGCGAATCTCTTTAAAAAACAAAAGGCACAGGAAAGTCGATGCTAGGTTTGACCATACTACTATCTTCTTCGTGTTTCGTGTATAACCCCAATATGCTGTTATGTCTGCAAGAGCTTTCGTAGAATTACTCTGAACTAGCGCAGTCGTTTCTATGAAATTATGGAGAATATTACCATCTGACTGAATCCTTCATATAGTCTCCATTTGCCAACAGAGAATTTTACTATTCTGAACCATATAATTTAAAACTGTACTAAGGGCGCTGCAATACAACTTGACATATCTGGCAACTTTTTATATTTAAAAACACCATTGTCATAGCTTTAAAACCGCCTGCTCACTTTGACGTTAACAACTTTTCAACTGACATATTCCTAGCTGCCTTCAAGCGTTTCACATTTTATAGTAGGCTTTGTTTTAAAATATTCAGTGATTGTGCAACTAGTTTTCAATGCCAGAGAAGATTACTATATAGCTAATTTTTAAATAAGATAACCGATAATGGCTTTTATGATGAAACGTAGCCCCAAAGAACCGCATCAATTTAGGAAAAGTTTACGTTCGAAAAAAGTAAAAGGTACTAGAAAAAAAGTACCAGTAGCTTTGAAATGATCCGTTGTAAATTATTATAAGATGACGAGGTTCTAAATACGGAATCTCTCTATCCAAACGTGGAACTTCAGTCAATGTTACTTAGTTTTAAATACTATCATTTTGCATAATTATTTGAACTTAAGTCACTTTGTTTAAGTTAACATATATTTGACTTAAGTTATTTTTCATTAACAAGTGTAACCTATTTTAAGTCACATAAATATACAGAACCCAAAGAAATCTAACTTAAGCTACGATATTTTGATCGAACCATTGTAAAGTATTTAAGCCATTTAACTTTGGGCGAAATTTATTTTCAAGAAGCTTAACAGTCATTTTAATACTGAAATAAGTTAAAAATAAAGTGGCATTTAAGTTAAGTAACATAATGTTGTTGACTTAAGTCACGTTAAAATTTTTTGTATTTAAATATGTTAAGCTTTAAATCCAGTTTCCTCTGAATAAAGCTTTAATACTTCACTAATTCCGATGATGGTAGATGAAATATTATAATTTTTTAATCTTCCAGCTTAAGCCATTTTGATATCGTTATAGATGCTTATATGGTCGTTTAATTATAATATTTATTTAAAGCAATCTTAAGTCACATTAAATTTTTTAGAAAACTGTAATCAAGACACATTTTTCGTAAATGTGTTAGCTTAAGTCACTTGGTTTTAGTTGAGTAACATAAATTTGATTTAAGTTATTTTTCATCTAAATGTTTTAAAGATGGGTTCTATTTTTAAACTATGTACCTTAAAAATAACCAAACTTAGTTATGCCGTTGTTTGTGTCAAAATAGTGTAACCTGTTTTAAGTCACATGTATGTATATTTTTAAACAAACCAAAAAAAGGAACTCAAGCTCCATAATAAAAATAAAGTTGAACTTAAGTAAAGCAACATAATGTTGACTTAAGTCATGTCTCAATTGTCTGTATTTAAACATGTTAAACTTTAAATACAGTTTTCTCAGAACAAAGTTTAAATACTTAACCAATTGTATTGATGACAGATAAAATAATGGAATGTTGTAGTTTTTCAGCTTAAGCCATGATGTTTTGACATAGTAATAGACAATTATATAGTCGTTTAATTATAGTATTAATTTGTTTTAAATCAATGAACTTAATTGTGACTTAATATTTTATTTAGAGTACTATAATCAAGACACATTTATCTCATAAATGTGTTATCTTAAGCCACTTGGTTTAAGTTGAGTAATATAAATTAGACTTAATTTATTTTTTATCTAAATGTTTTAATGATGGGTTCTGTTTTTAAAATTCGTACCTTAAAAATAACAAAAAATGCTTAAGTCGTTGTTTTTTGTCAAAACAGTGCAACTTGCTTTAAGTCTTATGTATATTATTTAACTAACTAAATATTACAGATACTACAGGAACATAATACTACAGGTTGAAATCATAAATTTTACTAAGTAATCAGACTTAAGCCATGTAATTTTGGGCGACTTTTATTTTAAAGAGGCTTAACATTCATTTCATATTGCAAAAAATGAAAACATTCATTTCATATTGCAAAAAATTAAAAAAAAGTGAACTTAAGTTAAGTAATATAATATTGACTTAAGTCGTGTCTGAATTTTCTGTATTTAAACAAGTTCAGCTTTAAATACGATATTCTCTGAACAAAGTTTACATACTGTCCCAATCGTTTTGATTTGAGATGAGATAATCTACTTTTTTAAGTCTTTTAACTTTTGCCATGATATTTTGAAACAATAGTAGAAGATTAAATGGTCGATTAGTTATAGTTTAATTTATTCTAAAGCATTGAGCTTATATCATAACACTTTTTTTAGAGTACAGTAATCAAGAATTTTATTATAAATGTTTTAACTTAAGTCACTTGGTTTAAGTTGAGTAATATAAATTGAACTTAATTTATTTTCTATCTGCATGTTTTAATGATAGGTTCTGTTTTTAAACTTTGTACCTTTAAAATAACCAAATTTAGTTATGCCAATGTTTGTGTCAAAATAGTGTGACCTGTTTTAAGTCACATTTTTGTATATTTTTAAACAAAACAAATAAGGGATACACACTACAGGTTGAAATCATAAATTTAATTAACCAGATTTAAGCCAAGCAATGTTGGACGAAACTTATTTTAAATAAGCTTAACAGTTAATTGAATTCTGAGAAAAATACAACTAAAGTTGCAATTAATAAAGTTAAGTAACATAATGTGACTTAAGTCATGTCTCAGTTTTCTGTATTTAAATATGTTCAGTTTTAAATACAGTGTCCTTCGAACAAAGTGTACGTACTGTGCCAATTGTATTGATTTTATATGAAATAGCCTAATGTTGTAGGTCTCAGCTTAAGCCATAATATTTTGGTTTCATGAAAGATGACTATATGATCAATTAATTACATTATTGATTTATTTTAAAGCAATGATTTTAAGTCACTTAATTTTTTTAGAGTACTGTGGTCAAGATTTTAAACTTAAATCACTTGCTTTAAGTTGAGTAAAATATATTAGACTTAAGTTGTTTTATTATACATATTTAGTAATCAAATAAAATATTTAGCAAGGTATATGAAAACATACTCACGTTAAAGTCAAATGTTACTAAGTAATCAGATTTAAGCGATGTTTTTTTATGTCATTTGTTTTAAAGAGACTTAAAAGTCATTTAAATACTAAAATAAGTTAAAAATAAAGTGACACTTAAGTAAAATAACATAATATTGACTTAAGTCACGTCAACATTTTGTTTATTTAAATATGCTTAAAATCCAATATCTTTTGAGCAAAGTTTAAATACTGCACCAATTGTAATGATGGTAAATGAAATAATCTATCTGTTAATCTTTAAGCTTAAGCCATGATATCGTAACAGATGGTTATATGGTCGTATAATTATAGTATTTATATAGTATTTACAGTATAGTAAATATAGTACACATTTCTCATAAATGTTTAACTTAAGTCACTTAGTTAAGGTTAAGTAACATAATTTGACTTAAGTTAAGATGGGTTCTTTTTGTATTTTTTAAACACACTAAATAAGGAACCACATACTACAAAATCATAAATTTTACTAAGAAACCAGATTTAAGCTAATTTAATCAAAATAATGTTGCACTTTAGTTAAGTAACATAATATTGACTTAAGTCATGTCTCTTTTTCAGTATTTGCTTAACATATTTTGCTTTAAATACTGTATCCTTCGAACAAAGTGTACGTACTGTGCCAATTGTATTGATTTTATATGAAATAGCCTAATGTTGTAGGTTTCAGCTTAAGCCATGATATTTTGATATCGTTAAAGATTATTATATGATCGATTAATTACATTGAATTGATTTATTTTAAAGCAATGATTTTAAGTCACTTAATTTTTTTAGAGTATTGTGGTCAAGACTTTAAACTTAAATCACTTGCTTTAAGTTAAGTAAAATATATTAGACTTAAGTTGTTTTATTATACATATTTAGTAATCAAATAAAATATTTAGCAAGGTATATGAAAACATACTCACGTTAAAGTCATAAATGTTACTAAGTAATCAGATCTAAGTGATGTTTTTTTTATGTCATTTGTTTTAAAGAGACTAAAAAGTTAAGAATACCTAACTAAATTAAGAATAAACTTGCAGGATAACCCATTATTACTAATAAAGTTAACCTAAGTCACTTAAATAAAATAAAATATGCGGATTTAGGTCATATTTCGATTGACATATAAATTTTAGATCTGTTAAGCTTTGAATAAGGTGTATGTTGATGAAACTTTAAATACTACTCTAATTGGTTGTAATCAAATTTACCTATTATTTTATTATTACAGCTTAAGCCATGTATTGATGGGTGTTGATTTATTTTCCATATGTAGCTTAAGTCAATTTTAACTTATTTCAAAGTACAGTAATTCTGGCTTACTTCGTGGTTGGTCACGAAGTAGTTTTTTACTGATATTAAGTAATTAATACTAAGCCACGTTCATTAATGTTACTTAGCAATCAGGTTTAAGCCATGCTATCCTCAATTATACTTAAGTTACTTAAAAGTTATTAATGTTAAAATAAATTATAAAAAATCTTGCAACGTTTTAATTTTTTCATCTTACTGCTACGTTAAATTAAATTTGTTACTTAAGTTAAGTAACATAAGGTTAACTTAAGTCAAGTTTTTAAAACTATTTTTTAACTTGAGTTGCATAGTTTACGTAAAGTAACATTCTTTTGACTTAGGCTGGCTATTTGCAACCTAAAAATTTGGAATATCTAATGGTATCCAAACCGAAGTACGACGTCAGAAAAATTATTGGTAACTTTTTTAAAAGAGTTACTAGACACAATCAATGGATTTTTGTAGTTGTGACTACATATTTGATGGCGTGAAGAGTTTTAACAAAAGAGGTTGTCAAACGTTGCAATTCTAACAATTGTTATGTGTAATATCTCTTAATAAAATGTGCAACTAAAGTTTGATCAAATTCCCATGATCTTACGGTTGAGAAGGAAAATGTAATCGAGCTACACTACGCTAATGGAGCGTTCAACAAAATAAAAATAATATAACAATCTGGACACAAAATTATATAAATAAATTGAAATTCTTCAACCACAAAAATATTACGATTATTTCAAAATAAGCTTCCTATCCGTAATATTTTAAACCTTTTCCCATCAAAATCTCTTTCAACGATCAAAATTTGAAATACATGGTACCCAAAGCCGCGATCATTGGTAAATTTAAAAATGTTAATTAAATTTCCCTCCCATTTAAGGAATTCATGTTATGTATACAAATAGCTACCCGTAAATTGTATTTTTATCTATTAGACGTGTGTACATATAATAAACCAAAAATATCATTAGCTACACTCACAGCATGCCATCTAAATATGCATACAGTAATCAAATCTAATAGATCACATCAAGAAAACATTTACGAGGCTATAAACATTTTAATTGGAAAACGCATAAGTATAGCTATCAGCTAACTAAAATCTATATAGTTATGTAACAGCAACTTTTTTTGTGGCACACCACAACACCGTTCATACTCGTAACTTTGACATGGTAACATTTCGTTGTTAATTTCACAGAGCGACAACACAAAATTAGAAAATTGAATTTTAATTTACATAAACACACAAAAAAAAAATTAAGATAAAATATCAACAAAAAAAAAACTTGTTGCCATTTTCGCAGTGGTACAAACCACATAATTATAGTTTACGCTAATGTAACTACTTTTCGTTTCGTCTAATCGTACAAAAAAAAATTATGTTTTGTTCTCATTTATGCGGAAATAGCGCAACGATCTACATAAACTTGTTTGACATGCGTCTAACAACTGCGAGTGTATCATGGTAGAAAGTAATTTTCATAATTTTCATTTATATGATATTTTAAAAACAATATACGATAGCTATAGGTGATCTGTCACCCATATGTCAAATATTTAAAGATCAATCATATATGTATTTAAGATCAGATTATCAACAATCAAATTATATGTGTGATTATGTAATGTATGGTATAAGTCTTAAGTGGTATGTAGATTAACCTGTCGCTTTGTCGATTTATGAAAAAAAAAAAAACAAACTGTTGAAATAAGGTGACCGATAAGATCTATAATTGGTTCGAATACTTTCACTTTCAGTGATCGTATTGCGTTATACTTGTTTTTTTTTGTACAGAACTTCAGATTTTCTTAAATATCAGAATGATTTGCTCGATATTCTGCTGGTCGATGACATTGCAAAAGTGTCCGATACCCAACTTTACTACATCGTTTTGACTGCGGGTACCTGTAAAATTATCATATTTTTCAATTTATTTTCGATGGCTACATATCCAATAAAAATGGATTAAGGGTGGATATTATTATTTAAAAGTATGCCTTAGACCATCCTGGGTAGCCACTTGCCAAAAATATTATGATTTTTTCAAAAATATTCCAAAATTTTGATAGTCAAAAGCCTTGTTATTTTAGAAAAATGAGTGAAAATGATCGATTTTTAAACGAAGCTTAAGCTGCTTTGTGATGGAATCCCTCACGTTGAAAAATTTGGACCAATTTGAACGAAATCTAATTCCAAATATCTAAGTAGTTTTCATCGAACATAAAGCCTGTTACCGATGACCAATTGTATGTAAAGTTGTTCGTTTGGCTGAGAACTCACAACGATCGCCAAATGTAAAAATATAGTTCGAAAGATTTTGTAAAGAATTCAGTATGGCTTGTTAATATTTGATAATGATATCTTAACTTACTCATACGGTTATCGACTACTTTAAAATCCATCTTTCCCATCAAAATGCCCACTCAACCATCCACAATCCACCTTCCATAATGTAACAAGATTCTGAGTACAAAAATGCATCTTGTATTTTGCGAAGAAAACAAGTACAAAATTAACAGCCCATGGCAAATTTACTAAGAATAAGAGTTAGTGCAGCACGGCCATTTCATAATACGGGTGATGAGTATGCAGCTATAGGAAATATAGGCGCTCTACGATCAATTCAAATCTGAAAACCAAACTAAACAATTCTTAGATATAGAGGCAAATTATTTCCTCCCCAGTCGGGATTCAAACCCAGCACCTCCCGACCCAAACACCGCAACTTTAAGCGCTGCGCCAATTGCTTGGTAATTTCTGCTTGATTTAGGAACCAAACAAAAAATCAGACGACGTAAAAAAGCACATATTGATCAATGTCTATAGACACAAAAAATAATAACCAAATTTAATTGTTGCCAAAATCAAATATACTGCAAAAAGAAATAAGTTCGGGTCCCTATAGAGAGTAAGATGACGAGCAACAATTTAGTTTTGGATTGCAGGATTGCAAACTTGCGAAAATTAATATGGGCTTCATAAATTGCGCAATTAGACAAAATGACAGCTGGTCCAAAAATGGACACTGGTTGTGTGAAGATACCGTCAATAGAATAATTGAAGCAAGATTAAACGCATGCAAGTTTTGTACCAGATCACATCAATTTGGTAAAAAAAAATGCCCGGCTTATGGGAAAAAATGCTTTAAATGCAACAAAGAAAACCACTTTTCAACTTGCTGTTTAATCATGGAATGTTGGGGCACTAAGCGCTTATTCTATGGGGTAGGAATTGACTCCTTATTAAAAAATTAAGAGTAATCCAAAAATACCAGCTAGCAATGTAAAACTAAAACCAATTTACTGGCAATACAATAAGCTCGATCGGCGAAACTAAGATTAAATGTTCGAAAAATCTCAAATTGTGAGATAAAGAGTCAATAATGCTTGCAAGACTCTCAATTTATTGACTGTACATAAAAATCAAAACAGAAACAAATCTGGAAAGAAAAGTTAAACTGCACCAACGTGTGTTTGAAGGCGATGTTCTAAAACTTATAGATACCACTGTAATTCCAATTCAAAAACCACCATACTGAAAGAAGAGTTAGACAACTTGGCAGTCAGAAAGGTACTGGAAAAAGTAACTCACTATTATCATATTGAATTTCAAACATAGTCATAAAAAAAAGACAAGCAAACTCGAATATATCCACAAAATCAAATCCAGCTATTAAAA
This sequence comes from Tipula confusa, assembly GCA_963556175.1. NCBI lineage: Eukaryota > Metazoa > Arthropoda > Insecta > Diptera > Tipulidae > Tipula > Tipula confusa. The sequence continues at coordinate 71,951,206 of OY744476.1, forward strand.
CCAAATCCCAATAATTGAAGAGTTATTGCCGGAACTCAACAAAGCCAAATTATTTACATTAATTGATGCTAATAACGGGTAAGATAGATAAAGATAGTATGAACTTGACAACATTCTGGACTCCATTCAATAGATATCGATTAATAGATATCGGTACACTTCTGCTGTAATATATTTGTACCAAATATAAATGGTAGTACCTTACCATTTATATTTGGTACAAATATATTACAGCAGAAGTGTACCAACAAAGGCAGTATGAAATTGTAAAAGGTTTGAGTAGATTGGAAACATAGCAGAAGACATATTGATATATAGAAAAGGAGACACACATGATGAAGCGCTATATGATACCAAAAAATCAATTTAGAGAAGCTCATGAACAGACTACAGAAAATAAATGTCAAACTAAACAAAGAAAAAATGAAGCTAGGGGATATACAAGAGACACAAAAATTGGGGAGATACCGGAAATACTACGAAATATTGCCAAGTCAAAGACTTTCCTGTGAAATGATCAAGAGAGAAATTAGTATCGATTGAATATGCTTGTTTGAGATTTCATCAGGACATTAGTGGTCGAGATAACACTTTATCAATGGGATTGATAAGCCATTGTATGGCATCGAGGAGCCATCGTCACGGCTCCCCTCTCAGAAATCGTTGAACCATTCGTTTAAGACTGACTCGTTCAACGTGGCCGAGCCAGTGTAATCCCTGTTCTTTTATTTCATTAGCGAGATCAGGAATTTTCATTACATTCTTGATCTCGTGGTTGAATAAAACTCGGTAAGTGTCGTCATCGTCGCGTTTGGGGCCATAAATCAAGCACATGATTTTTCTCTCGAATGTCATTAACACTCATCCGTCAGGGTCTCACCTCTTTCACCTATACATTTAATAACGGATCTGATCAACACCATGTACAACTTCAGCTTTTCGGCATTTGCAAGGTGTTTTGACTTTAGCAGTGGACGTAAGGCGTACAAAGCACTATTGTCAACGACAAGATGCGCTTTAATATCAAGATTATCAATAGAGTGATAAAAATTTACAAGTTTCTGTGGACAAAATGTTTCCGAGTAACGAGATTTAGTAACGCTATAACACATCAGTGCTCAGTGGGCATAGCCTGATAAAATCACAAATGAACTTTTAATACAATATATTAAATTCCTCAATCAGATCAAAGCTCAGAGCTGATGCGACAAGCGAATTTTTTTTTGGTGGTTATAGCATGTTATGACCAGCGGTTTTCTTTATGGTATCTTGCTTGTATATATATATATATATATATATATATATATATATATATATATATATATATATATATATATATATATATATATATTTGGTAGACATCACTATATCCTGTAAATGGCTGACTGAATATCACTTCAGTGTTTCTATCGCGACCAGTTCTTTTTAATGATCCCGTTTTATTTGCTAATTTGTCATTTTCCACTCCTAAATTTCTTTAATATAGATGGTCCCAGTATATATTTTAGTGTATATCCAGTGGCTATCTGGTATGTGTTCTGTAATAAAAAAGAATATTAAAATTGTGCTATACAATAATTGTATAGTGTGAGTGAAGATTAAACCTCGTTTGGCTGCAAGCAACCGTACTTTCTGCATACCCTACATCCACTACTATATAGGCTCTAAATACGTTGCAAATTGCATATGTATATAGATAAACGCAAGTTGTGCAAAGTGTTAATCTGATCTATGTTGGCATGTATGGCTTGTGAAAGTTGGACTGTAGCATATGAATATTAGGGCTGAAGATTTAAATTCGGAGAATAAGATAAAGTACAAAATCTTCTTAGAAGGTCAAGTCATTATTTAGATAAATCTCTTATCTTTAGGGAGAACTAATGTCTCAAAGATTGCATGGTGTTACAATTTTTAGTTCACTTTGAACATTTCATTAATAAATTAGAGTGTTAGCTTTTCTACAGAGGGAAAACCAACTCAAACCCCATTAGATTTAGAATTTTAACTTCTGGCAGCAGTTCAAACTTCACAAGGACCATAAATATTTTGACCAAAAATATTTTGACCAAATACAGTAATTTTTGCAAACAGTTTCTACCATCTAAATCTGACAGGAGTATGAATTTGTTTGACGTAATTTGTGGGTTAGCTTCAAATATCTACTGGTTAACTCATGGTCAAACGATGTTACGTAGTACTGGCATTTTCCAATTTATTTGCAGCTGACACTGGAGTACATTTTGACCGTTTTAGGCATATTGTGTCCTGATATGATCTGATCATACCTTTTCTATAAAGTAATGAATCCAATTAGTGTCTAGCATGTTTAACTATATATGGCCGACCCAGCTCTAGTTCTTTAATTTATTTAAAATTGTTGGTCAATAATCGGTCAATCAATTTCTATAGCTCTCCCCAACTTTTGTATAATTTGAAATAAAATCAGATCTAAACAAACTCATCCTTACTTTCGGTTGCGTTAAAATTTAAAAAAGTATTAAAAAGGTTTAAAAAGTCTACAGATTTTAAAGGACCAACTCTTTTATGCTGCTTAACCAATGCTTAAGTCGTATTAAGCTACTTTTTTATTTCCAAGTTGATCATGGCGATGAATATAATCCGAAGTTTGATACCTCCTTAACGTGCAACATGACCTGTTGAATTTAGTTTGCAATTAACCACAACTAGTTGATGAGGTAGATAAAAAGGACCGAGTTAAGTTGAGTTCAAAAATTTTCACTAAATTAATAATCAACAGTACCTGTCTTAGTCGAGGTAAAATGAACAAAACAAGCAGTTCTTTTAACTGACTTCCGATCTACGGTAGTTTCAAAAATATGGTAGCAGCTGAATTTGAATTTCTCTCATGATAATTGATACGGTTTAACTTATACGGCTTGGTCAGCGCCATTCTTTAGGTAATTTAGCGTTGTAACTGAGCTAGTATACTCCTTTGACCATATATCCCAAAATATTTGCTGCGACCTTTGTATTATTTGCAAACGATTAAGACGACTCAATTCGTTCAAATTAGGGTCAATTATCGCATCTACTATCGCAATCAAAAAAAAACCAAAAGTGAGTGCTTAATAATCTGACTGATCCGAAGACATCGAAGAAAGAGGGCGCAAATTTAAAAGGACCTTAATTTGCACGATCACGGTGCACATTTTTTCATAGGTTAAGGGTGTCCTTCCATGAATGATTAAGGTAATGATTTACAGATTTCACTTAGCTAATGACAACCACAAACAAAATTTTTTGCATTGTCACAGTAGAATGAACGACGAATACCTTGACGAGCCACAATCGCTTTAAATGTACCGCTAGAGATGTACCGCCTGTGTTGCTAAGAACTCAAACAGAGCAATATATGCCTTTATGATGAACGGCGCTCTCTTTACTAATAGTGAACTTACACAGGTTCAAAAATGTATATGCCCCTAATCACAAACGGTCTGGCTGGCTGCACGCACTGTGATGATAAACTCTCCATGATCTGCTGATATAGTATAGGCCCTTGTTTGAAACAAATAAGACATCTGTACTACCTTACACGCGACATAACTCTACCTCAGCTATATGGGGTACGATAAAACATACCTCATACATTTTATTCCCCCTAAGTCCCATAATCTTTGATGGACCCTTAATAATTCACTTGGCGTCAAACTGCTTTTTCTGCTTCTCTTATCCGAGCAAACACACGGAAATCGACATAACGATGAAACTATGTCAGTCTGTTTTTTTAGTGTTTATCCCATGCAATCTGTTCTGGGGTCGGAGCTCTCCCAACTCTTTCGCGGTTAACTTAACGTCCTACTTTGCGCCATTACTGCCAAATCGAGGACGCGCTTTACAGGTTCGAGTTTTAAATATCCATCTGGACATTGCATTGCTCCAACCAGCCTGTACTGGCATGGACGATGGTTCGGTCCATGGATTCTGCACTCCAAACAGGGGGTCATTGTTGTGTGCATGGTCGTATTCAGGTGATGAAAAATCCCTTTTGTAACCATCCCCCGTTGGGATTCGAACCCGGTACCTCCCGTCCCAAACACCGCAGCTTTAACCACTGCGCCAATTGCTCGGTGTCAGTCTGTGTTGATGCCATCAAACTCACATCCAGCGTCCTTCTTATTTTACGTTGAACTGGCCAGTGTGTAGTATCAGAATGAAGAAATCATCAAATCACATGGTAAAGAAGAAAAACATCTGCTGAATATTTTATTTGCAATTCAGGCCAATCGACTATCATCTAGCGTAGACTGGTTTTGGGTAATAAAAAGCTTATTTTGTTATTATCAGAATAAAACATGGCCACAAACGCGGCGATGGTGGCAATTATACAGTTCTTCAGAAATTTAATGAAAATATCTGATATCAGTCCTGAAGTGAAAGGCTAAAATCAAAGCTTTTCAACTCCAATGTTTTATGGCCGTGTTATTAAAGACTTAAAATCATAAAATGTATTGAGCACGTAGTTAAAAAAAACGAACCAATGACCCACCCTCTAGCAGATTTCAAATAATTTAATATAATAGCGATTTTCTGTAGTCGGCCAATTACTTCAACTTTATTGGATTTTAAATTAAATTAAGAATTAGAGCCTCTGGCATTTTAATTTAACTTTTCTACTGCGGCACATTATAGTCCAAACGGTCACATAATCGCATCATCTCTAAAAGCGAATTTTAATCGCGACATCACAACACAAAGATCAATTACCAATTAGGCAAGCCTCAACCGATTATTCATTTATTGTGATCGACTATTATACAAACATCAATAAATCAAGCATAAAATTAAAAACTCAACATCTTGCATTAACCAACTTTTCGTTTCTTCCCAACGATACAAAAAAAAAATTTTTTTTTGAAATTAATCAAATTCGATGAATTGAAGAATTATTCGCTTTTCTATCTCGCCGTCTTACGTAATTTCATTGTGTACAACAGATACAATTTTTTTTTTTTATAAATTATCAGACCGCAAGAGATTAATAACCAGAAATATTTGTAAAGAGAAAATATGTTGCAGTGGGAGATGACTTGTAACCGCAATACGTTTTAAACTACTGTCCTACTGACTTAATGTACTAAAAAAAAAATTTTTTTTATCTATTCCATATAGACACGGGCACCATTACACGCTGATTCATCTGAAAAATCTACTACGTACATTGGTCAACGCGCTGGTCCATCACTATCTGCGTTTACACCATCCACCCCATATAACGACCAACGTGGATTCGCATTTGGCAGTAACACCAACAGCCGTAATAAAAACGCGTTCAAAACATCCAACGATTATTATTCTAGTCAAGAGGATTACCGAAATGGTAATTCTAATCGTAACAATAATAATAATAGCAATAATAAATTTCGACCATCGTCGACCGAACAAACCGCACCGGCTAAAACCAAAACCACACGACGAAATCGTTTTAGTCCCTCGTCGAAACCGATCACTCAATCATACACCACCGAAAAGATAATTAATCATCCAAACAAACCTGTTTATCAATCACGACGACCCACCAGCTCCGAAATAGTATCGAACGAATTCCCATCGCTCACCAACAATCGATATTTTGTTAAGCCCGTGAATACCGGTGCGATTAATATCACACACAATGGTAGCTCAAAAATACGAGATGCATCGTACGAGGAGAATGTCGATGAGGTACTGCTCGACGAGAATTACGATTATGTGATCGAAAAGAAAAATAATCGGAATGAAGTGTACGATTCAAAAATTAGTACGACCACAATTAAACCGATCGTTAAACCAGACCATGAATATGTCGAATTTTCGAGAGTTGTTACGACGACGTCCACTGCTCCGACTCTAGAAGCGCTGGTGCGTAATCAAAGTGAAGAGAATAAAATAAGTGATGCGGGTGAACACACCGTAATTTTAACCGATAATTTTTATTTACCCAAAAACGATGCGGCCAACGATAGTATGGGAGCTTCGTCAGAATATGATAGTGAGGCATCAACTGAACCGATCGGCGAATATGAATATGAATACGAGGACTATTCAGAAGAGGATACTGAACAACCAACCACTGTGGAAACTGTAACCGAACAAAACACGGTAATTCAGACGATTCCCGTTGAGGAGGTGACCACGATAAAAAGTCAAGTCAGTGACAAAGACGTTGAAAGCGTTGAAATCGATTTACCATCAGACACCGAAATTTTAGGTGAACAAGTCGTTTCGGTGGTGACCACAAAAAGTGTTGAAAATAGCACAATAATGGACGCAAGCGTTGAAGAGCGTCCGGAAAATTTACAATTGGCACCAGAACTTCAAGCCGCATTGTATAACGATAGCAATAACTCGACCGAAAGTTGGGTGGTTGTTGCATCGGTGCAGACAAGTCGCAGTGTATCGGGTGCACGATTTTTACCATTTCCATCGGTCGAACAAGATGAAAAGAAACAGACATTGTCCGAGCTAGAAAAAGAAAGTGATGAAGAAGAAGATGACGATGATATGCCGGCGACTCAAAGTAGTGCTGAAATTACAACTTTACCAATGTTACCAGAAGAACAAGAAGAAGATGTCACTATAATACCACCAATGATTCCTACAACGCCAAAATCAATTGTATCCCAATCAACCGAAAGTATAATCGATAAATTGGATCGTGTCCAGTCCGAACTATCAATAGGACTATTGTCGGGGAAATTCCCGATTTTGCAAGACATGAATGAAAATACGGAAACTTCGACCAAAGCTCCACCAAATGGGCAACCCCTTTTCCGAAAATATACAACTCAAAAATCTACTGGCGTCGTATCAACAACAACGAAACGGCCGTTCCAGGTGGACAGTTTTGCCGAAGATGTTATCCCAGAACTATTACCACCCGGTTACAAATCCAAAAATCAAGGGGCATTTAAAAATCGAAAATCAACCACGACAACCGCGTCACCCGAAAGTGATAATGTAAAACCGGCAAGAAACCAAACCAATACACGATCATTTAAGAATAATGTCGCAGCACAGGACATCACGTTAGCAGGACTTTTACCAAAAGGATACAAACCACCGACAGATATTGATTCTTCTGAACAATCAACGCCACCAAAGCTAAACGAATTGTTGAAAAAAATTAATTTCGAAGATAACGTCGAAAAATTATTACCACCCGGTTTTAAGCAGCAAAATATACATCCTGCATCAACGTCGACGACGCCAGCTCCATCGCAAGTTACTAAAAAGCCACAAGGTCTTGTAACCGTACCAGAAGATGTTGGTAAATTTTTACCACCTGGATTCCGTCAAAATTCGTACTCGAACAAAAAACGACCATTCCCAACCACCGAAAGTCCGAAAAAGTTTATGCCCCATGGACATACACCTACGACGCCTGCTCCGAAAACTACAACCGAATCGAATAAATCCGATCTATCGTCACTGCCAATCATACCAATTAGTGATAATCTTGATAAATTTTTGCCTCCCGGCTACAACCCGAAAGAGAAACCAGTACAAAAACCAACTGTCATTGCTTTGAATGAAGATTTAAGCATCAGTAAATTATTGCCACCAGGCTACAAAAATAAAAAGGAAGATAGCTCGGAAGATACGTCTCTCGAAGTTATAGACCCTAAAAGTATTTTAAGTAAAATCCCGTTAAAAGAGATCGTAAGTTTACTTCCTCCTGGTTTTAAATTAAACGAAACAGAAGAAGAAGTTCCTGTAACTGAGGTCATAACCACAACAACTACAGCAAAACCAAAAGTAGTCTTAATCGGAAGAGTACCCGGTTTGACTGCATTAATTTCTCATCGAAAACCAGGACAACGAACAACAACTACACATAAACCGAGTATAGTGAGTGGAGACCAAACAACATCAGGTCCTAGTGTAACTGAAATACATATCCGTAAAGGACCGCCAACTCGAGCCACAACCGAATTTACTGGATGGCCATCACCACCCACAACACCATTCAGCATTGATAAACTACTTGAATTGCAAAAAGCTCAAGCCATCGATATAACAGATCTACTAAATATTCCCGGTGCACCTTCAACGTCATCAACATCGACAACAACAACGACTACAACCACAAGTACAACAACGGTACGTCCAACAACACCTGGTTATTGTCGTGTCGAATGTAATTTAGCGGGAACCATTAAAATTATCGATGGTGTGTCATGGAAACCCGAGCTACTCGACCATAACACAAACGAGTGGCAAAATTTAGCCCGCGAAGTCGAAATACAACTCAACGAAGTATATTCGAGCGAACAAGAGTTAAGTCGATGGTATAAAGGAGTTCGGATCGATAGTTTTAGTAAAGGAAGTGTACTCGTCGATTACTGGATCGAATTAGTAAATATAACCGGTGAGGTGAATACGCTCGAAATAAAACGACTTTTCCACGACGCACTAATTCCGTCACCGATCAAACGAGTCGATATCAATTCAAGTCGATTGCTTGAGAATGGTACCGATTCGGAATATTATGAAACAATATCGGAACCCCAAAATACACGAAATAATTTATTGCTGGGCAAATTTATTGTGGATCCGGTGTCAACCGATTTTATCGTATTGCCAAAATCAAATAATCCAACGGTGGGCTATGCTGACGATGATGCAATTCTACCGCAATGGGCTGTTGCAGTACTTGTGATTGGAATTGGATCCCTTTTGTTTGTGATCGTGTTTGGTGTGACAGTGGTAAGTTATTTTTATTGTTACGGGCTACAGGTTACAGGTTTAGTATTGACGATTTTTATTTTTCTTATATAGATCATCAGCCGACAAAATCGAGCTAAGAAGACACCAACGCCACTAACGGCCGATATGCTAAACGAATTAAATAAAAATCATATGGGCGGTTTGGAAGATTACGACCAAGAATTTTATAATATTGACGAGGCGTGGGAAAATAGCCAAAAACATAATAATATTAAGCCTAAGGTAATTATAGAAGTTTAATATAATTTTATGTCGATCCAATCCGATTACTAACTTTAAACGTTCTAGCAGCGCTTTACAAATTCAATGCACGGCAGTAGTGCATCGAACATCTATGATAGTTGGCGATCGCAACATCGTAATGGCGGCCATCATAATAATCCGAATCCACAACCACCGGACTACTATTATGATGATCATAATAATTATATATCGCAAAAAAATGGGCCATATCCCCCCGATGATTATGCAGCGGAGAACCATCATCGGAACGCAATGTCAATGTACACGTATAATCCGCGAAAATTAACTCGAAACGATTACGATTTAGATTTTTAGAATAAATTTTTTTATTTTTTTATCATTTAACTAATTAAAATTAAAATTAATTTTATAATTATAAATTATATTTAATTAAATTAAAAATAAATTAAAAAAAAATAAAAAAAAAACGATGACCTATTATACTTTAAAAAAAAATTAATTAATAAATAAAAATTAATTATATTTCGCCTTGAAATTTTTTAATTTATTAAAATATATGTAATAATGTGCGAGAAGAAGACAACACAAAAATTAAAATAATTATAATACTCCTCTTAGAATAAATGTTTAGGAATTAATTTTATAAATAATTTTAAATTAAATAATTAATAATTTTATATAATTATGTAAATTAAAAAAAAATATAAAAAAGTATAAGCGCGAAAAAAAGAAATTAAATTAATTGCAATATTTAATTTTAAAATAAAATTAATGATAGAGAAAAATTTAATTTGTTTTATTTGGTCAGAGATCTAATCGCTGAGAGATCTAGTCAGGCTAAGGTGCCTCAGAATATATCTGCAAGAAGGTGGGTAATTTATCAAAGTTTAACTTTTATTAGGTTTAAAATCGCAATTCCAGCTAAATCCTTCGATATCTGATTGGCCGCATAAAGAAAGGATAGTAATTGGACCTTTACGAGGGTATGTTAGGATATTTCGTTAAATATGGTAAAAAGCAATGTCTAACCGATCGCCAACTCTTAATACACCACTGGTGCAGCATTAAATCTCTTCTTTGAAGTAGATCTGTTGCTCATGTATCAACTAAAACCAATGAACCAAATTAACTATTCTTGATCAACGTAGAATTCACCTCGGCCACTAATATGACTAAAGTGCCACCCCGGAAGGACCGTGGTGTCTTTTAAGCCAGTCTAACACAAAAGCGGAGTCCACCCAGCCATGCATTACACAATTTTGATATTTATTTAAGGCTTAACCACTTTGCTAATATTTTTGCAAAATTGTTTTTGCCTAAATGTATGCATATATTTATAGTAGTATTTATACTGAAGACCAGAGCTTTTAATTAAGGTATGAATCATCACAATCGGGCCAATTTTTACGCGATGCTTTGATTATGCAATCAAAATCAAAAATTTGCAAAGGCTAACCTTTGCTAATTATTTTAGATCATTTTTTTGCCGAAATGTATGCATTTTTTATAGCAATATTTACACTGAAGACCTGCTGAATTGAAGCTTTCAATTAAGGTATCAATCATCAGAATCGGACAATTTTTACGCGTTGCATTGAATATGCAATCAAATTCGTAATTTGCAAATGCCAACTAACACCCTTTGCTATTTTTTTTTGCATAAAATAGTTACTGAAATGTATGCATTATTAAATACAATGACAGAATGGTGTTCTCACGCAACAATACATTATCAAATGCTTACAGTTGGTGTTCCGTTCACTTGTATTCGTCCGGGGATGATTTGACCCGCTTGATACATCGTCCAAAGCTGTTAGCTTCTTGGTTTTACATAGGGTGTAGAATAGGTTGGGCCGATTTTTTTTTTTAATTTGATTGGCGGTAGTGCGTATTTCTCATTTTACACACACACACACACACACACATATATATATATATATATATATATATATATATATATATATATATATATATATATATATATATATATATATATATATATATATATATATATATATATATATATATATATATATATATATATATATATATATATATATATATATATATATATATATATATATATATATATATATATATATATATATATATATATATATATATATATATACAGGGTGGCTAAGACCAAATGTTACTGACTTCACTCTGCTGTCATTTGTGTAGTTGTCATTTTCGCGCGTCAATTTTTTGAAAGTTTGAAGTTTGGTTAGTTGTTTACATGTGGTCAACAAATAATTATTCTAAATTAATATCTTAATAAAAAAATCGTAATGGTATTCAAACGTAATAGTGTAATTGCACTGTATTTTGGTAGAAATTCACAAACAGCAATAGTTCGTCAGCTCCAGCATTTGAATGTGAATAAAATGTTTGTGTATCGAACCATAACTCGATACAACGAAACTGGTAGCATCGCTAAACGCAACAGAGGCGGTCCTAAAAAGACAGCAACATCAAAAGAAATGATACGAAAGGTGAAGAAACGAATCCAACGAAATCCTCGTCAAAGTGCCAATCAATTAGCCGCACGTCTACATGTTTCACGATACAGCATTCAAACCATATTGAACAATGAACTACACTTGAAGCCCTACAAGATACAAAAAGTTCAAGATCTAACGGAGGTTATAACAAAAAAAAGTTAGGCTTGAAAGAACACGAGCATTGAAGGCCTTGGCCGAACGTGATGAGATTCCAAAAATTGTCTTTTCTGCTGAGAAAATTTTCACCATTCAACAGTTTGTGAATAAACAAAATGATCCTGTTTGGTTAGAGCACAAGTCCAACGATAATTTGGACACAAGAGTTCCCATGCGCATGCAATCACCAGCTTATGTTATGGTTTGGGCTGCAGTTACTGCAGATGGACGCACTCCTCTGATTTTCATCGAACATGGAGTCAAGGTAAACCAAGAGGTGTACCGCCAAAAGATCCTAAACAATGGTTTGCTACCTTGGGCACGTAAACACTTTGGTACGAACCGTTGGACATTCCAACAGGACTCGGCACCGTCACAAAACTCGAGCGATACAGCAATTTTTACAAAATTGCGTTTCGCGGCTGATTTCGTCGAAAGAATGGCCACCATATTCACCAGACTTGAATCCCATGGATTCCTCGATATGGTCCATTTTGGAGAGTAAGGTCCACTAAAAAATACGAAAGTGTTTATGCATTGAAGTCAGCTCTTGTTCGAGAATGGAATAAAATTCCGCAAGCCCACGTTCGGTCAGCATGCAATACTTTCTATGGAAGACTGAATCAAATAATCAGAGCCAAAGGAGGTCATATCCAGCAGTAATATGTTTTTCATAAAATGTAATATGTTTTCAACATATTCCACGAAATTTCAATAAAAAATATTCAAAATTAAAAAAATTACAGCGTTTTCATTTGGTAACACTTGGTCTCAGCCACCCTGTATATATATATATATATATATATATATATATATATATATATATATATATATGTACATATATTAATTTTTAGCCGCCCCCTCAGCCCACAAAACAATTTCTTTTTTATATAACGTGGTAAATCACCGATTTTTGGTTAATTATCTACTGCGCATGTCCATATTACGGATCATTCATTATTGTGCATGATCTGCGCATGCATATTAGTAATTTAGTAGTGTTATGGTTGTAATTGAGCTCAGTTGTGTCAAATCATTATTTTAAATTGTATCGTTGTTTTGTGTATTGTTGTGGGGAAACTGGAAAGTTATTTAATAATGGCTATGGCTAAAGCTTCTATTAATAGTCGGGCCAGCAGAAGATGTTATGTTTTGGAATGGCAAAAGATCTTGATTCTGTAACACCTGTTATGCTCCCGACGCATAAAGACATGATGAGATGCTATCATAATATTCGTTTAGAATTGAAAGGCGTTGGTAGCAAGGAACCTCATACTGCGGAAATTTCGAAAATACTAGCACAGAAAATTCTTCAAATTTGGCAGATTGCCTCACTTCCTACAGTGACGTACAAGCGTGTAGCGGATATGATTACAGCTTACCACAATAAGTATCAAAATATTATTAAACCTCTGAAAAGGCGAAATACCGTTTTTCTACAAGAAAAATTTAGAAAAATTTTAGACTGACGCAGAACACCTTTTTGATATATGTGCCTGCAAATGCAACCAATCTGATAGGTTTGTTTGCAGTTGTGTGTAAACGAGCAAAGTTCTCACCGACGAAGTACCGTTTTTGATAGATCAAAGAAGCAAAAGAAATATGGCTATCGAAAATGTGGATATGATTGCGACAGAAATATTGCGAAAATGAATGGCCGGAAAACCAAACGAACTCGAAAGATCAGATCTGCAGTATCTTTATAAGATATGTCGCGCTGTGAGTGAAGGTTATTGTGGCTCAAGCTTAGCAAGCAGTAGTCCAGGAAAGTTTTCTTAAGCTAGATGGCTAACAACTGCCAACCGGCTGTTAATATTATAAAAAAAAAAATTAAATTCTTTTCAAACACTTGCGGGCTTCGTAGTAAAAGTATATGCACCCATGTGGTTTCAAATCAAACAAAACCCAATGTGCCAACATGGAAGATGATTGAACTTTCTCGCCAGTTTCCAGTTGATATCAAAGAAATAACTCACAAAGTGATTTCGACCAACGATTACTTCGCACACCCGGAAAATTTGTTACTTGCGATGATTACAGATCCTGAAAATTGTAACATTAGGGAGCTGGGCATTAGAAGAATATAGTGAAAGCTAGGCTAGAGAAGCCGCATGGAGTCCGTTTCTTTAAAGTGCATAAAATAATTTTCCAAGCACGAAGTTATATGGAAATGATTAATTGGCAAGAATTTCCTGTGACTGAGCCGCCACTTACCATGAGTATAAAAGATGAAGATTTACAGCTAATGTTGAGCGAAAAAGAATTTTCCCGTTATATTTATAGACAATTTTCCTTGTTACACACAAGCGGTTGAAAGATGCGTTAAATTGGTAAAGGAAGCGGCTAAATATTGTATTTAGATTGTGAAAAAAAATTGTTTTCATCCTTTTTCAGCCCAGCCTAGACTGTAGAATCTATTCATGTAAACTAAGATCCGTTTTAATGATGACGTTCGATCAGCAATTATGGAAATCAAAATCTCCAGGTATGTTTATGTTATTTGAGCCAGTGGCATCCATCCCACTAGAGAAGATTTGCGAGCAGATCGTTTAGATTGCATCATCGAGAGGCATAGTTGGTATGGTTGGCACATGAGGATGTATGATTCCATTTTATTGTCAGCAGCAGATCCATTATTTGTGTAGCTCGATTTGAGATGAATACTTTCCACTTGGAGGGACGGTGGGAAAGTCAGTGCAGGACTATTTCTGAATCCGTCCGAAAATATACAGGAATAGAAGAAAACTTAATGGATTCAATGACAGATTTAGTTAGCGTTATCAAGCAACGCACCACATAGCTCGAGTTGAGGAACAGAAATCGTCTTGATCGGCGTCACTTTTGTTTTGGCCGCAATTAACCGAACGTGTACATTTGTAAATTCGTCAACTGATCTGCAATAGAGTACCGCAGCGTAAGCAGTGCTACTTGAATTTGCAAACCCGTGAAATTCGGTAACAATCGTTTACAATGCGTTTGAAGCCTGCAGGGACTCAGATGTGGATTCTAAACCAAGTTGTACAAAGGTTCGTGTAAGAATAGAACAGCAGATGTGCCATATGTGCCATAGTTAGCAGCTGGTAATCGCGGTCTCGGTCATCGACTCGTATTTGGCGATACATTCGCTCGTTGTCTGCCGTGCATGCTACTGGATAAATACCAAATCACATGAAAATATTGATCAAATGGGGTTGCACTTTTAGATATTTGTATATATAATTCATATACGGGGTATCTCACCCTATATCTGACTCCATATGCCGGTGGAATACACGAAGTTCTTGAATAGAAAAACTTGCATACGTGGTTTTACCTGCTGCACTTTATTGAACTATGTTAAATTTCACAATTACAAATAATTTTTTATTTGTTATTTAGTCTTATAAAATTTATTGTAAATTAATTTTAATTAAATTTAATTTTAATTAATTGAATATTTAAGTTTTATTTTTAAGAACGCTTTTACTGTGTCTTCAATCTTCATGCAAGTACGACTCGGAATAATTCTAGAATATATTTTTTCTCTACTTGCATGTGACAAAAAATATATTTTTTTCAAGTTGGTAAACTTTGCCCTTTGTACCTTATTGTCTTTTATTTAGTTGTCAACCCAACAAGCCGTGAATCGTAATACTAATACATAAATGTTTGACATAAGTGTGAAGCTAACGATTGTAGCCACATTACTCCCCTACCAGTGAAAACTAGGTTTTTACGAAACAATATTATTTGATTAACGGCTTTGGAATCAATTCCGCAGGCGGGCAGGAATTTTAATTACTCTACCTGTCCTGGTTGTAGCTTGATTTGCTGTGTTTTGTGGTACTGGCCGCAAGTCAAACGTAACTTTTTTGTTTGGGCGAGATGTTGCTGTAGTCGGATCACTTACTGCTGTGTCCGATAGCTTATCCTGTGGATTGCAGAAATTCTCGTTTTCCTTGAAGCATGGCTTTAAACGATCGATAGAAATTTTAACATGTTTGTTGTTAAATTCTAACGTAAAGAATTTGTCATCCCGAGTAACGATTAAGTGCGGTCGGTCCGGAGTAAGGTGGTTGCAATGACCTTCGCAGTGCATCGGTACGTAGAAATACGTGTGAGCAAGTCGCTAGATCCTTACTGACGAAAACCTTGTCGTTATTATGGCGAGACGCAGGCGTCGGTCTGATTTCTTCAAAATGTTTTTTGAGCTTTATGATTAATTCGGACTGTGGTATTTTTTTGTTAATCGTCGTGTCAATGAATGTTCCTGGGACGCGTAGACCTGTCCCAAACATCAGTTCTGCTGGGGTTGTTTGCAACTCCTCGTTAAACGAAGTCCGTAGCCCGAGTAGAATCGATGGTAAAAATACCGTCCAATCTGGACGCTCGTAACACATGATTGCCGATTTTAACGTGCGATGCCATCTTTCAATCATCCCGTTACATTTGGGGTTGTAGGCAGTAGTACGTTTTCTTTCGAACCCAAGCAAACTAGCCAACTCGGCAAATAACAGTGACTCGAATTGAGTTCCCTGATCAGTGACTATCACCTGTGGCACACCAAACCTGGCAATCCACGTAGAAAAAATAGCAAATGCAACTGTAGACGCAGAAATATCGGATACGGGTATTGCCTCTGGCCATCGAGTATAGCGGTCTATTATTGTAACGCAGTACCTTTGATTTTCGGATACCGGTAGTGGACCAATAATGTCTAGATGGATTTCCGTCAGGCGTTGTGACACTAAGGCATAGGTGCCCATAGGGGACCTTGTGTGCCTGTTTATTTTCGACCTTTGACATTTTAAACAACTTTGCGCCATGACCCTAACGTCGTATTTAACTGACGGCCAAATAACATTTTTTGTTACCAACTTTACCGACGCCTTGACTCCCGGATGTGACAAATTGTGAAATGCCTCGAAAACTTGCTTCCTAAATTTTAGAGGAATGAAAGGCCTAGCTTTGCCGTTTGATGTGTCACAGTATAAAAATTTGTCTGAGTTGAATGCTAATGGTTTTTTTTCGAACTTTAAGCCAGTTGGAACTTCCACCAACAATTGCCTAAGTTCATCGTCTACGATTTGCGCCTCTGCGATTTCTGCGTAATTGATTTGTTCGGTGAATTCGATCTGGTCTATTCGCGAGAGAGCATCTGCCACCGCATTGTCGATTCCCGCAACGTGTTGGATGTCCGTTGTGAACTGACTTATAAAGTCTAAGTGCCTGAACTGTCGGGGAGACGCTTTGTTCAAACATTGATTAAATGCGAATATCAATGGTTTGTGGTCAGTAAATGCCGTGAACTCTCGACCTTCCAATAAGTAGCGGAAATGTTTGATGCCTGAATATAATGCTAGTAGCTCTCTGTCGTACGTGCTATATTTTCTCTGAGCCTCCGTAAGCCTGATCGAAAAAAAACTGAGCGGCTGCCATACGTCTTCAACGAACTGCTGCACCACCGCGCCAATTGCTACGTCTGAAGCATTAACAAAAATCGCCATCCGAGCGGAGGCGGAAGGATGCGCCAGTAACGTGGCTTGAGAAAGCTTGTTTTTGCAATTTGTGAATGCTTGATCTGATTCTGCAGTCCATGCAATTAACACATTAGAGTTTTTCTTATATCCCTTTAGGAAATCATTTAGCAGTAGCTGATCGGCGGCTGCTCCCGGAATAAAACGCCGATAAAAATTAATCATCCCGAGGAAACGTTTGAGTTGTTTGACTTTAGTTGGTCGCTCGAAATTTTGAATGGCTTGTACCCGTTCTTGTGCGGGCAAAATACCCTCGCTTGACACTGTGTGTCCCAGAAACTTAATCTCTTGCTGTGCGAATGCGCATTTGTCGACCCTAATTACCAGACCATGCTCCTTAAATCGAGTAAAAATCAGTTTAAGGTGTTCCAAGTGTTGTTCGAAAGATTTAGATGCAACCAAAACATCATCTAAATACACAAAACAAAACTCCAACGTGGATAAAACGGAATGCATTAACCGCTGAAAGGATTGTGCAGCATTTCTCAACCCGAATGTCATGCGACAGACCTCAAATAACCCGAAAGGGGTCGCAATTGCCGTTTTTGGTATGTCTCCCGGTTCGATTGGTATCTGGTAATACGCTTGGATCAAGTCCAGAGTTGAAAATATTTTACACCCCTCAAGCTGGTGTGCAAAATCCTGCAGAATTGGAATAGGGTAACGATCAGGAATGGTAATTTTATTCAGTGCGCGATAGTCACCACACGGTCTCCACTCACCGTTTTTCTTTTTAACAAGGTGAAGCGGGCTTGACCATGCACTATTGCTCGGCCTACAAATACCTTGCGACGTTAAATGCTCGAATTCAGCCTTTGCGATTCTCAGCTTGTCTGGGGCTAACCGTCGTGCCCTACAAACTACTGGTGGACCATTCGTGACCAATTGGTGCGTGACGTTATGCTTAATATTGTCCGAACTGAGAGAAGTTCTCGTAATTTCGGGAAATTCATTGATTATTTGTTGGACGGCGGGATCTAAACCCGTTTTATCGATAAATGTTAATGCAAAACTTCGGTTAGTTGACAAGACACCGGAGGTGTACAGGGAAGTAGACGGATCAATTAGTCTTTTTCTTTGTATGTCAACTAACAAGCCCGTTTTTTTTAAAAAATCCGCCCCGATTATGGGTATGGACACGTCAGCGATTATGAAATCCCAAAAGAAATCCCGGCGTAGCCCGATATTGAGTTTAAAATTCCGCGAATCGAATGCACGTACGGGAGTACCGTTTGCTGCGAACAAATTGAAAGCCGGCTTAGCCGTTGATAATTTTGTAAGTTTGACCGGATAAACAGAGACATCTGCCCCCGTGTCAATTAAAAATCTGATTTTATTATTGGAATCATAAATTAATAGGCGACTTGACTCTTGCCCGCCGCAGCTCGTCGCCGTAAGCTGAGGGTCCTTTAATTTTTTGAGTTCTCTGACTTGTTAGTGCCCGCCGTTGCAATATAATATTTGCACCCATTGACACATTTGTGAGCTTTATCACCAAAACGATGGTGATAAAAACATTCACCGGTAACGCCTATTTCTTTATTTCGTGATATCGATCGTCCGAAATTGTTACGTAATGAACGTGACATAGAACGAGAACGAGATTGCGAACGAGAATTGCTGTTTATTAAAGTTGCTATTTCCGATAGCATTTTTGTGCGAAATTTTTCTAATTTGTCATCGATGTCAGAGCTAGATACGGTACGTTCCGTCTGCGTAACCCCGAAAGAAGATTTGTCAATCGTATTTATTTGAGCTTGCGTCATCGTCTCAAATACATTGTCGGCCCGCTCTGCCAAAATTGCAAGCGGTACGTCGTTTTCAAACAATGTGAGTACCATCTGCACCTGCTGAGGTAATCGACTTAACCACATCTGCCTAATGGCACTTTCATTGAACAATGTTCCAGCATTCAATTTGAACTTTGCTAAAAGTTGTGAAGGTTTCATGTCCTCCAACGACAAACGGTGCATGATATTGTGCAATTTGGTTTTTTCCGATTCCCCTAATACGCGTATAACCTCCAGCTTAAAAACTGAATACGGCAATTCACCCTTATCCCGAGTAATTAAATCCGCGAATGTGTTGTGCAAACGTGAATCTAATGCACTAACTGCGTGTGAGTACCTAGTAGTTTCGGCTTTGATATTGGCAACGATAAATTGTTGTTCCAATATTTCAAACCAAACACTTGGGTTTTGGCTATACAGTGGTTGCGGTGGCTTAAAAGCCACGTGCGCGATCGTGTCACCCGAAGGCGCCTGCGATGCGGCCACATGCTTTACGCTTTCTGATTTACTACCTTCTGAAACAGCGGGATTGGTTAATAACTTTCGAAATTCTACGAAGTTGTTATCGATTAGTGCCTGTAGTTGCGTCTGTGTTAACGTAATTACTTGGTCTTTTTTTTGGTGGTCCCCGTTTTCCGTTGGACTTGATTCCTTTCCATTGTCGTTTGTACCCGACACAAAACAGCGTTTTAATGTACATATCATTAAAAAATTTAATCCGAAAACAAAAAACGCGAACGCGATATCAAACATTTTGTATATACTTTCTTTTGCCTTGGGTTTTTTTGAGAACTTTAAAAAAAACAATAAAGGTACTTACATGAATTTTAATAATAATAATAGCTATGCTAATATGCGTAATATATATATGTTGATGATGAAATGTTTGAAATGTCCTGCTGTTGAGATGCCAAAACACGTGCTCAAAATGGCTGCTCTCGAAATATACTGTGTTATAATATGTGTAGCACGTTGATTTTTTATAGTTGTGATTCGTTTTGCACTTGATTGCGCACAACGATGTAGCGTCTTAATTTTTTAAAACCGCAGTTTAACCGGTGGTATGCACTGTAATGCAATGTATTGTATTATATTTATTGTGTTGTATTCACTGTTCCTTGCTCGATGATGCTAATTAGCCCGCAGGATTATTTGCGTTTCAATCACGTCACGAGGTTACCACTTTAGATATTTGTATATATAATTCATATACGGGGTATCTCACCCTATATCTGACTCCATATGCCGGTGGAATACACGAAGTTCTTGAATAGAAAAACTTGCATACGTGGTTTTACCTGCTGCACTTTATTGAACTATGTTAAATTTCACAATTACAAATAATTTTTTATTTGTTATTTAGTCTTATAAAATTTATTGTAAATTAATTTTAATTAAATTTAATTTTAATTAATTGAATATTTAAGTTTTATTTTTAAGAACGCTTTTACTGTGTCTTCAATCTTCATGCAAGTACGACTCGGAATAATTCTAGAATATATTTTTTCTCTACTTGCATGTGACAAAAAATATATTTTTTTCAAGTTGGTAAACTTTGCCCTTTGTACCTTATTGTCTTTTATTTAGTTGTCAACCCAACAAGCCGTGAATCGTAATACTAATACATAAATGTTTGACATAAGTGTGAAGCTAACGATTGTAGCCACACACTTTTCGTTCCACTAGCAACTTGGAGTAAAAAGAGATGGGATGACCTTAGTCCTTGAATTGGTTGGCTTTACTACTGGATGGTGAGGTAAGTAACAGTGCTCAGCTGAGAAGTTAAGTTGCTCAGGTTGACTTACTGCCGTATGGCCTAACTGCTCATATTCTTCCATGAACGATTTGTAGGCAATTTAAAGACCATTTTGGCATCGTAATTTTGATTCGATAGCTTTAAACGTCCTTCGCAAAGTAATATCTTGCAACATAAACCGACCATTTGTATCTCTGGTATGTGTAGTTATAGATAAGTTTTCGCAATACTTTTGTTCATGTGTAAGAACCTTTTGAGATGGAAGTTCTTCTAGCTTCCAAATCTTTCTTAACGTTTTTTGACATTGAACTCCATTTGTAACGTGGGAAAGTCACACTTCGAGTCATCTTCTGAGAAAATTTATCCAAAAACACTGTTCTGTGTAATTAGGTCATTGGCGGGTCCTGCTATCTATCCTTGACGTAGAAGTTTGTAGAAGTGACTTGCTCCCAAATGAATTTCAACATTGAGACACTGATGCTCCAGAGGATCAGCGATGTGTAATGAGGTTAGCTCAAACCAGATATCGAATACTGAAAATTTTAATTTAGGTAATCGCGGAGTGAGCCATTCTAAAACGATAACGTCAACCTCCGTGACAAAATATGCATCCACTCGCGATGTAAGGGTAATTGCTGTTCGACGCTTTGTAGTGGTCTTTGAAGATACACCACTAATGGGAATTCTACAGTTGTAGCGGGTTAGCTGAAGTTTGTTCTCTTATTAGATATGTGGCCTTTTCGACAATTTAACATACTCGAACGACGGCAACATATTGCCTCTTTTGTACTAGGTTTAGGTCGCTGTGTTGCAGTCCTGCGGTCTATGTGGTTCATGGCATTTGAGACATTGGAGTGAAGCATTGACGGCAACTCGGTTGCAACTGTTACTTCAGTATGATATGTTACGGTGGCTAATTTTTATGGCATAAAATTGTGTAGGTCGGGTTGACATACCTTTAAAGCAGCACATCTTTAGCCAATAAATGGAACAACCAGTCCATCATAGTGGATGATTTTGTAATAAACTAGGTGACACTCCTCTGCT
This sequence comes from Tipula confusa, assembly GCA_963556175.1. Taxonomy (NCBI): domain Eukaryota; kingdom Metazoa; phylum Arthropoda; class Insecta; order Diptera; family Tipulidae; genus Tipula; species Tipula confusa. The sequence goes on from OY744476.1 coordinate 71,972,909, forward strand.
AGCACAATTGGTTAGGTTGTCTTCCGACGAAATATGCCGCCATTGAGTAATGTTTATATTGAGGATTTACGAAACCTGGCTTCCAACGATTAGGATGTCTTTTTAAGGCCAATTTTTAATAGTGGAGTCAGTCAGTGCCTCAATATGCATTTACAGATCGCACCTTGCTGCATAACCGTATCATTAAAAGGACACCTCACAATTCAAGACGATATAATGATACCTGCTTTATCGGAGAAACCCTAGTTTCAAAACCACCAAATTTGAGAAGTTCAACTAATTCTGCGTGTAAATTTTGACCACCAGACAAGAGATCACCAAAATACATCTCATGCTAAACACTTTTAGATGCCAGCGGAAATCTTTCTTTTTCGTCGGAAGCTAAGCGCATTAATGTCATTATGGCCAAGTAAGGAGCACTGGCCATAACAAAAGTTACCGTATTTAACCAAAAATCACTGATTGGTTTGCTTGTGAGTAAACTTTGGTTCTAAATTCGTCTCTTTCCCAAAATGATTGCGACTGATTGGGATTATCACCGCACGAATAGAAATTCCTGATGACTATTCAGAGTCTAAAACGAAACCGGCCTCCAAGAGTTTATTGTAATAGGACTCAATCCATCTCAAGAGTTTTACTAGATTTAAACCCTAACCAAAATAATTTTGAGTAGATATGACCTCATTTGAAAGAGTAATGGGTTTATGGTACCTCTGATGGCATCCCTTAGCTGCATCTCATATTAATGATCTGGGAGGATATATCAAATCGCAAAAAGGACAATTTGTTATGAGAGACGAACCTCGGGACATAACATCTTTTTAAAAAGGAAACAATACAATTTTTAAATATAAAATACATAGGTAATAATAAATTTAATCTTAAACCATACAAATTATTTAAAAATCGTTTCATTTCAATACTTGTCCCGCTAGACAAGCGAATCCAGCTCTTACAACTGTAATTAATTCTTTAAGGGCCTCTACTTTTTCCTTTTCCACTTCTAATTTTTTGATTTCCATTTCTCGGTTAAATTCTTCATTCTTTTCCAATAGGGCTATCGTTCTTAGTTCTAATTCTTTATCAATTTTACTACGTTTAACACTTCCAAATGATCTATAGGATCGATCTTCTTGTTTTTCGGTAAGCAAACTTTTTATACTTTTTACTTGTATTTTTGGAACTGATGAGGACGATGATGGTCGTGGTGGTGTTGGTGGACGTGGTGGTGTTGGTGGTCGTGGTGGAGGTGTTGGTGATCGTATCTGTGGCTTTGACTCTTCAAAATCATCAGTAAATTCCACCTTAGGTTCCAACAAATCATCATTATCACTTTCGACATATTCAACAACGTAAAAGTCGGTTTGTTGTTCATCTTGGGGCATTATAAGTGCTAAAACTCTTTTCTCATAGTCATTGAGAGGTTTAACTCGATTTCTCATACTACGACCGTTACTTTTACATGATCTCATATATGCCGCATGTCGATCTCTAACAAATGCACTAAAATAAATAGAAAAAATAACCATCATTGACTATGAACTCGTATGGTATGAAACGGGCTGATGATAATACTAACCGTTGATCTCGCCAATATTTTTGCCATGTACCCACGGTTTTACACGCGTAACC